>OX451217.1:22894742-23153265 GCA_949628195.1 Phasia obesa
ATATCATAAAAAAATCTATTTTTTATATGAAAATCTTATTTTTGCTGTATCTTCTTAAAACAGCGTCTAATCGAGAAAAGGACAAAAATCTGTGACGACCTATATTTTTCATAAAAAATCTATTTTTTATATGAAAATCTTATTTTTGCTGTATCTTCTTAAAACAGCGTCTAATCGAGAAAAGGACAAAAATCTGTGACGACCTATATTTTTCATAAAAAATCTATTTTTTATATGAAAATCTTCTTTTTGCTGTATCTTTTTCAAACAGCGTCTAATCGAGAAAAGGACAAAAATCTGTGACGACCTAAATTTTTCATAAAAAAATCTATTTTTTGTATGAAAATCTTATTTTTGCTGTATCTTCTTAAAACAGCGTCTAATCGATAAAAGGACAAAAATCTGTGACGACCTATATTTTTCATAAAAAATCTATTTTTTATATGAAAATCTTATTTTTGCTGTATCTTCTTAAAATAGCGTCTAATCGAGAAAAGGACAAAAATCTGTGACGACCTATATTTTTCATAAAAAATCTATCTTTTATATGAAAATCTTATTTTTGCTGTATCTTCTTAAAACAGCGTCTAATCGAGAAAAGGACAAAAATCTGTGACGACCTATATTTTTCATAAAAAATCTATTTTTTATATGAAAATCTTATTTTTGCTGTATCTTCTTAAAACAGCGTCTAATCGAGAAAAGGACAAAAATCTGTGACGACCTATATTTTTCATAAAAAATCTATCTTTTATATGAAAATCTTATTTTCGCTGTATCTTCTTAAAACAGCGTCTAATCGAGAAAAGGACAAAATCTGTGACGACCTATATTTTTCATAAAAAAAACTAATTTTTTATATGAAAATCTTTTTTTTGCTGTATCTTCTTTAAACAGCGTATAATCGAGAAAAAATCTGTGGACAAAAATCTGTGACGACCTATATTTTTCATAAAAAAATCTATTTTTTATATGAAAATCTTATTTTTGCCGTATCTTCTTAAAACAGCGTCTAATCGAGAAAAGGACAAAAATCTGTGACGACCTATATTTTTCATAAAAAATCTATTTTTTATATGAAAATCTTATTTTTGCTGTATCTTCTTAAAACAGCGTCTAATCGTGAAAAGGACAAAATCTGTGACGACATAAATTTTTCATAAAAAAATCTATTTTTTATATGAAAATCTTATTTTTGCTGTATCTTCTTAAAACAGCGTCTAATCGATAAAAGGACAAAAATCTGTGACGACCTATATTTTTCATAAAAAATCTATTTTTTATATGAAAATCTTTTTTTTGCTGTATCTTCTTTAAACAGCGTATAATCGAGAAAAGGACAAAAATCTGTGACGACCTATATTTTTCATAAAAAATCTATTTTTTATATGAAAATCTTATTTTTGCTGTATCTTCTTAAAACAGCGTCTAATCGAGAAAAGGACAAAAATCTGTGACGACCTATATTTTTCATAAAAAAATCTATTTTTTATATGAAAATCTTATTTTTGCTGTATCTTCTTAAAACAGCGTCTAATCGAGAAAAGGACAAAAATCTGTGACGACCTAAATTTTTCATAAAAAATCTATTTTTTATATGAAAATCTTATTTTTGCTGTATCTTCTTAAAACAGCGTCTAATCGAGAAAAGGACAAAAATCTGTGACGACCTATATTTTTCATAAAAAATCTATTTTTTATATGAAAATCTTATTTTTGCTGTATCTTCTTAAAACAGCGTCTAATCGTGAAAAGGACAAAAATCTGTGACGACATAAATTTTTCATAAAAAAATCTAATTTTTATATGAAAATCTTATTTTTGCTGTATCTTCTTAAAACAGCGTCTAATCGATAAAAGGACAAAAATCTGTGACGACCTATATTTTTCATAAAAAATCTATTTTTTATATGAAAATCTTATTTTTGCTGTATCTTCTTAAAACAGCGTCTAATCGAGAAAAGGACAAAAATCTGTGACGACCTATATTTTTCATAAAAAATCTATTTTTTATATGAAAATCTTATTTTTGCTGTATCTTCTTAAAACAGCGTCTAATCGAGAAAAGGACAAAAATCTGTGACGACCTATATTTTTCATAAAAAATCTATTTTTTATATGAAAATCTTATTTTTGCTGTATCTTCTTAAAACAGCGTCTAATCGTGAAAAGGACAAAAATCTGTGACGACATAAATTTTTCATAAAAAAATCTATTTTTTATATGAAAATCTTATTTTTGCTGTATCTTCTTAAAACAGCGTCTAATCGATAAAAGGACAAAAATCTGTGACGACCTATATTTTTCATAAAAAATCTATTTTTTATATGAAAATCTTATTTTTGCTGTATCTTCTTAAAACAGCGTCTAATCGATAAAAGGACAAAAATCTGTGACGACCTATATCGACCTATATCATAAAAAAATCTATTTTTTATATGAAAATCTTATTTTTGCTGTATCGTCTTAAAACAGCGTCTAATCGAGAAAAGGACAAAAATCTGTGACGACCTATATTTTTCATAAAAAATCTATTTTTTATATGAAAATCTTATTTTTGCTGTATCTTCTTAAAACAGCGTCTAATCGAGAAAAGGACAAAAATCTGTGACGACCTATATTTTTCATAAAATATCTATTTTTTATATGAAAATCTTATTTTTGCTGTATCTTCTTAAAACAGCGTCTAATCGTGAAAAGGACAACAAAAATCTGTGACGACATAAATTTTTCATAAAAAAATCTATTTTTTATATGAAAATCTTATTTTTGCTGTATCTTCTTAAAACAGCGTCTAATCGATAAAAGGACAAAAATCTGTGACGACCTATATCGACCTATATCATAAAAAAATCTATTTTTTATATGAAAATCTTATTTTTGCTGTATCTTCTTAAAACAGCGTCTAATCGAGAAAAGGACAAAAATCTGTGACGACCTATATTTTTCATAAAAAATCTATTTTTTATATGAAAATCTTATTTTTGCTGTATCTTCTTAAAACAGCGTCTAATCTTGAAAAGGACAAAAATCTGTGACGACATAAATTTTTCATAAAAAAATCTATTTTTTATATGAAAATCTTATTTTTGCTGTATCTTCTTTAAACAGCGTATAATCGAGAAAAAATCTGTGGACAAAAATCTGTGACGACCTATATTTTTCATAAAAAAATCTATTTTTTATATGAAAATCTTATTTTTGCTGTATCTTCTTAAAACAGCGTCTAATAGATAAAAGGACAAAAATCTGTGACGACCTATATTTTTCATAAAAAAATCTATTTTTTATATGAAAATCTTATTTTTGCTGTATCTTCTTAAACAGCGTCTAATCGAGAAAAGGACAAAAATCTGTGACGACCTATATTTTTCATAAAAAATCTATTTTTTATATGAAAATCTTATTTTTGCTGTATCTTCTTAAAACAGCGTCTAATCGAGAAAAGGACAAAAATCTGTGACGACCTATATTTTTCATAAAAAATCTATTTTTTATATGAAAATCTTCTTTTTGCTGTATCTTTTTCAAACAGCGTCTAATCGAGAAAAGGACAAAAATCTGTGACGACCTACATATATCATAAAAAATCTATTTTTTATATGAAAATCTTATTTTTGCTGTATCTTCTTAAAACAGCGTCTAATCGATAAAAGGACAAAAATCTGTGACGACCTATATTTCTCATAAAAAAATCTATTTTTTTTATGAAAATCTTATTTTTGCTGTATCTTCTTAAAACAGCGTCTAATCGAGAAAAGGACAAAAATCTGTGACGACCTTTAGTTTTCATAAAAAAATCTATTTATTATATGAAAATCTTATTTTTGCTGTATCTTCTTAAAACAGCGTCTAATCGTGAAAAGGACAAAATCTGTGACGACCTATATTTTTCATAAAAAATCTATTTTTTATATGAAAATCTTATTTTTGCTGTATCTTCTTAAAACAGCGTCTAATCGAGAAAAGGACAAAAATCTGTGACGACCTTTAGTTTTCATAAAAAAATCTATTTATTATATGAAAATCTTATTTTTGCTGTATCTTCTTAAAACAGCGTCTAATCGTGAAAAGGACAAAATCTGTGACGACCTATATTTTTCATAAAAAATCTATTTTTTATATGAAAATCTTATTTTTGCTGTATCTTCTTAAAACAGCGTCTAATCGAGAAAAGGACAAAAATCTGTGCCGACCTATATTTTTCATAAAAAAATCTATTTTTTATATGAAAATCTTTTTTTTGCTGTATCTTCTTCAAACAGTGACGACCTATATTTTTCATAAAAAATCTATTTTTTATATGAAAATCTTATTTTTGCTGTATCTTCTTAAAACAGCGTCTAATCGAGAAAAGGACAAAAATCTGTGACGACCTATATTTTTCATAAAAAATCTATTTTTTATATGAAAATCTTATTTTTGCTGTATCTTCTTAAAACAGCGTCTAATAGATAAAAGGACAAAAATCTGTGACGACCTATATTTTTCATAAAAAAATCTATTTTTTATATGAAAATCTTATTTTTGCTGTATCTTCTTAAAACAGCGTCTAATCGAGAAAAGGACAAAAATCTGTGACGACCTATATTTTTCATAAAAAATCTATTTTTTATATGAAAATCTTATTTTTGCTGTATCTTCTTAAAACAGCGTCTAATCGAGAAAAGGACAAAAATCTGTGACGACCTATATTTTTCATAAAAAATCTATTTTTTATATGAAAATTTTATTTTTGCTGTATCGTCTTAAAACAGTGTCTCGAGAAAAGGACAAAAATCTGTGACGACCTATATTTTTCATAAAAAATCTATTTTTTATATGAAAATCTTTTTTTTTCTGTATCTTCTTCAAACAGCGTCTAATCGATAAATGGACAAAAATATGTCACGACCTACATATATTTTCAATAGAAAATCTATTTTTTTATACGAAAATTTTATTATTTGCCGTCTCATCTTAAAACAGCGTCTAATCGAGAAAAGGACAAAAATCTGTGACGACCTATATTTTTCATAAAAAATTCTATTTTTTATATGAAAATCTTATTTTTGCTGTATCTTCTTAAAACAACGTCTATTCGAGAAAAGGACTAAAATCTGTGACGACCTATATTTTTTATAAAAAATCTATTTTTTATATGAAAATCTTATTTTTGCTGTATCTTCTTAAAACAACGTCTATTCGAGAAAAGGACTAAAATCTGTGACGACCTATATTTGTTATAAAAAATATAGATCCGCCGATTTTTTTTTACCGATTTGAAGGTACTGCATAAAAGCGTGTTATTTTAAACACGGTTGCGCAACAGGTGGTACTGTTTTAAAATAATGACAAATTATGAATTACTTACTGCCAAATAGCCAATTGAATAAAATTTGTATTTGATTTGTATTTTTACATTGTGAAATTACATTGTTATTAAAACATTTTAAACTTTTTTTAGAGATCTTTATAATAATTTTTAGGATTTTAGAATTTTATAAAGGGAATAATAGTGTGGATTACTATTAAAGCAAATTCGATTATCAGGAAGCACACAATATGTGTGGAAACAACTAGTTAATTTATAAACTAATTATTTTTCAGTTGGCTTTAAATTCATTATATGAAAAGAAACATATGCGGCCAGTTTTTAAGAGAATAAAATAAGTAAAAGTTAAATTTGTATAAAAAAAAAGGTAAAAACAAAGTTTTAGTTTTAATTAATATTTACAATCCACTATTATAATTAAACAAATAAAAATTAATTTTTCAAAAATTTTTTTAATTTTAATTTTAAGAGAAAATTTATTTTATAACCAACTAAATAACAAAGCATAATTTTAGGCATAATATTTTAAGTGGATTGACTCAGCTACGCCAACAACCCGATGAACAATATTGAAGTTTCACCAGTTAATGTAATTGTGTATACAAACCCAAGCCGTAAGGTGGCACATCATAAGTCTCCAAATAATATAAACCAGTTGCACTGTAGAGAAAAAATTATAATAAAGCTCTTTTGGTTGTGGAAAGAAATATTTTGATGAATTTACGAGAAAATATTAATACGGTATAACCAAATTGTATTATTGAACACAGTGATTTAAATCATTTTATTTTGGGAATATTTCGGTATCTTATGAAACACTAAATATGTATAACATAATGCAATTTTACAGAGGATAAGCAGTAGTGTTAATGAGTGAAACTGTTAAAAAAAGTATATGAATTCTAAATTAATGTTTCGTAGAAAATTATTTACGCGCTGGATTTTTCAAAAGTTATTTATCTCTAAAACTGGAAATTTCAATTTAAAAAAATACTTTTTGAGAAATAAAGTTTAGAATTTGAATTGATAAATCTTCTGAACGGTCTTAGATGTCCTTACAATATTTTAAATGAACATACTATATAAGAAGATGCTAAACAAGTGCCTTTAAAAAATTCTAATATTTTATATTTTAACACCTGAATTCCTAAAATGGTAAAGATGTGTTCCAAAACAAAAGAGGGAAAAAAGCCCTGCCAAACTAAAATAGATAACCCAGATATGTATGCACATTTTGAGTAGACATTTTCAAGGACTGTCTAAACTTAACATTTTAATAATATACATACATATAGTAAAATAGTAACTCAATTCCGTCTGTATGTCTTTACGTGTATCTGTTTGCTTTTCTTTT
Source organism: Phasia obesa (assembly GCA_949628195.1). Classification (NCBI taxonomy): domain Eukaryota; kingdom Metazoa; phylum Arthropoda; class Insecta; order Diptera; family Tachinidae; genus Phasia; species Phasia obesa. The sequence continues at coordinate 22,901,411 of OX451217.1, forward strand.
GCGTTCGCATCACGTAAAAACTACTAGATAAGTTTTAACAAAATTTTGTGAGGAGTTACCTTAGTATCCTGATTCCAATGTAAGATACTTTCTATCCGAAAAAATATCTTCTTTCCAATAGCAAGTGGAGAAAAAGCTGTAAAGTAAATACATAAACCATAACTGAAGCACTAACCACTAACAGATGGCGCTGTTTTATAAAGTAAATACATAGCCATAACTGAAGCATAGTTTAGGGCGCCACTAAAAAAGAAGGGTTTTTGGTTTGGATTGCTTTCAAAGCAAAATCGAACAAAATATTGCAAGGAGGCTCACGAAGTGGCGGGCACAGCTAATTATAAATAAACTATTGGTGACATTTAAAAAAATGTTTGCTCGAGTACCCTTCATCACGGCTTTGTCTCTAAGACATTTCAGTAAGATACATATCTTTAGTTGTTTATGAGCTACCGAACTAATTCCAAAATAAAAAGATTTTAAACCACTGTGCGGTAGGAAGTTTTTAAAATAAAACTAACACTCGACATTTTGTGTTTTAGAAGAAGTTAGAGACTTTACAACCTTTTTGAAACAGCTTCTCCCATGTAAGCAATAACTTCAGCATTTTTGATTGCAATAGCTTTTGCAAATGATGATTTAGATTTGTCGTCACCTCTTAACTCTTGCAAGCACAAGTTGCCTGAACGCTTTTGAATGGCTTTCAGTGAACACGGTATAGCTGGGAAATTTTGTGGAAGGCCAATGGACTCAGCATATAATAAAATGGCTCTATTGTGACTACAGCTATCTGCAGATCGTATATTTAAATGAAAAATATATAGAAAATTACGACTTCTTGTACTTACAAGCCTCAAAAATAATCTTGCTGGCACTTATTAAATTGATATCATCACATCCTTTTTGTGGTACCTGACCATAATTTGGATAAAAATCAACCGTTCCGCGTTGTGTGTTATCACCAAATACCGGATAACCAGTGTGCACAACATCAACAAATAAAGCAGAATTTGAGTATAAACTATCGGTTGCATTGGGAGTGAAGAGAGGAAGGGCGGGATCTAAGCCCGTTACTCGGCCCACAGAACCATTAAAATAGCGACCAATGTTGCTGGCGATATGAGCACCTAAACTATGTCCAATGATGTGAAGTTCTGATAGAGGAATTTCATGTTTGCTGAATGCAGACATATAAAAAGTTTTTGTTGAAACAAAATTTTATTGACATCATAATATTAATTTTTTTAAATTAGTTCGTATTTCGATTTTCTTATTTTATTGTACGTAACTTACCATTCTCTTTATATCTTTATTTTTATATCAATGTTTATTTATACTTACTTTAAGAAAGTTTCCAATAATTTAGCTAAGAATGTACCAACTTTTGCTACCGCCCCTCTAGAACTGGCATAATCTAAAGATGCAGCATTTTCCCAATCGGCTAAAAATATATTTTCCTTACCTTGGGACATATAAGCTTGTCAGAAATGAAATTAAAAAAATAAAATTTAGTCTTAATAAGGTTCTGGCTATTTTTTATTTTTTTTTAATTTTTGGAAAATTTTTTGTAATTATTTTTTGAAAAATTTTTGATAAATTTTTGGTAAAAATTTTTTAGAAAATTTTTATAAAATCTTTTTAAATATTTTTGAATTTTTTTGTAAAAAAATAGGTACTTCCTGCAATCTTTATTGCGTTAAAATAGTCAGACTAAAGCAAAAAAAAATCATTTAAAAAAATTTCCTCATATTGACTCCCTCAATGGGCCTATTGACTGCTCCTGGTTACCAGTGGGCACCCTGTGGAACTATTGGCGATCTCTATATGTATTGCTTTATATAAAGGTCTTTAATACAAATCAAAGCAGAAAAACCTTAACAAACTAAAAATAAACACAAAATCGGCCCTCGCAGGGGGTCATTAATCCCCTGAGATCTGTATGCACTTCTTGCGATGTACCTGTCGCGGTCTAATATTTATTTAACAAAAAACGAAAGAGAATCATTAAAACCGAAAAAAATTAGAAAAATATAAGTGGGCGTCCACAGGCTCCATATTAATGACCTGATGTTGCTGAATTACATTTCCAAAGTTTTCGAAACTATGTCTGGCAGATTGGTGGCCTTAAATCTTATATTTCTTGTCTGGTGCCTTAACAACTGACTTTACTACTCGAACACAGACAGACTGATATCGCTTAATTAACTTTTCTATGTATAAGGATCCAGAATATATATACTTTATGGGGTGGGAAATGAATATTGTAGAAATTACACACGGAATGACAAATTTATATATACAGTTTGTACCTGTGGTGAAGGGTATAAAAAAAATATGAACTATAGTGCACAACATAAAAGCGGTTAGTGAAAATGGGAGAAGAAAATATTGAAAATAGAGATTAGTGAAAATAGAGATTAAAAAGAGTGAAAATTTAGATATTGATTGCCCCTCCACTAAAGGGGGTATTTCATGGAGTAGTAATATGACTAGTTTTAAAACCAGCCCTTTGGGTTGTTCTATGGAGTAGTTTCAAGTCTATCCCGTTGTATCTGCTAAATTGAATAGTGTACTCTTGAAGCTACTCTCATTTTATGAAACTACTCTCATTTTATGCAAGCTGAGTTGTATGGTCCAGCCTAGGGCTGTTAAATATACCTGGGTTACCTTTGGACAAGCGCTAGTCCTAGGTAGGTGCCCTACCTCGCATACAAAGTGAAAAATTATTATAATTTATTCTTCAGGATTTAAATATTTCATTATTTTAATTTAATAACGTTCTAACCAACCCAACGCAAATTATGAATTCAATAAAATTGCTTATTACTGGGCAAGAGCTAGTCTCTACGGCCATTTCGCTAAGTGCTTGATTTAGCGCCTCTGGAAACCTTAACCCAAATTTTAAGTAAGCTAAAAATACCTTTTATGTTATAAATTTCCTTAACAAAATGAGAATTATGTTAAAGAAATTAAAAACTTAATGCCTAGACAAATTTTCTCTTCACCAAACTTTTTTATCACTGCAACTTTTGAAATATCTTTTATACTAACCAGATTTAAAACAATAGTACAGGTAATTTTGATGCAGATTTTGGGATTTTTACTTTATAAGGATGTTAACACTTATCAAGTTTTGCTTATATAGGGTTATCCATTTCGAGGTACTTTTTTCAATAGCCTTTTTTTGACAGATCACGTGTGAGTCGTACCATGCTGTCATGTTATCTTTGTTTAGTATTGTTTGGCATTTCATAATGAAAAGACTTAGGCCTGAATCGCTTCGCTCTATGGGCTCTTGAAACGTTCCCAGAAGATCCGACGTTATCGAGGCAAATTTTATTTAGCGATGAGGCCCATTTCTGGCTCAATGGGTATGTAAACAAACAAAATTGCCTTATTTGGGACGAAGAGCAACCTCAAGATATTCTACAGCTGCCATCGTCATTGTCATCGGTCCATATTTCTTTAAGAATTATGCCGGTGCGAAAGTAACCGTCAATGGCGACCGTTATCGTACCATGATAACCGACTATTTGATGCCTGAAACTAAAGCTCGTGATCTCGGCGACATTTGGTTTCAGCAAGACGGCGCCACTTCCCACACATCGCATCAATCAATGAATTTATTGAGAGCACATTTCGGTGAGCACATAATTTCACGTTTTGGGCCGGTCGATTGGCCACCAAGATCGTGTGATATCACACCGTTAGACTTTTTCTTGTGGGGATATGTAAAGTCTAAAGTTTATGCGGACAAACCCGCTTCGATTCAGGCCTTGGAGAAAAACATCACGCGTGTCATTCACCAGTTACCAGTCGAAATGCTCGAACGAGTCATTAAAAATTGGACTCAACGGATGGACCATCAGTGACGTAGCAACGGCCAATATTTGATAGACATAATCTTCAAAAAATAAATGCCCAAGAGTGTTCTTTCAAATGATAATAAACATTCTCCATTTAATTTATATTTTCTGTTTTTTTTTCCTTTAAAAAAGTAGGGAACCTCGAAATGGATCACCCCTTATATGTATGTCGTACACTTCCTTCATTTTTTATTTATCTCAAAAACTAGAACCAATTTAGTAAAACGAAATACAGCGCCCCAAATGACTTAAACAACTTTTGGTTTCAATAATCCCAAACCTTGTATAGTTGTGTTATTTACTATTTATGGCAATTATATCCATATATACATACACATGTATATAATTTTTAAATTATTTAAGCAATAATAAAGACAGAAATTTAGCTTGGGAGGTAAAAGTTAATTTACAAGATTTTTAATCCCGCGTTGTTTTATAAAATGTAGTAGTTTCATAAAAAGTAATGTTTTTTTTAGAGAAACTTACCATTTCTTAGAGGTGCTATAGAGCCATGGAAACGATTTCCCAGATAACCGTGTACAATAACTTTAATGTCCGTTTTCCTGGTCAATTCATTAACAGTATCTAATGTGAATTCATAGCGTTTGCCATCTTTGAGCCTTATTAGAAAAATTAATAATTGAATTCTCTTGGCTTTATAAGGTATAAATATGTCTACTCACGGCGGTTGATAATAAATATTTGCCCTATTCACTAAATTGTCTATGATGTCTCCATGCACCCAATGAACAATCAGAATTTTACTTAAGTAGAAAACTATGGCATTTCTAAAAATGCCCATGTTTTCAGTTTCGAAGCTAAAAAACAACTAAAATGGTTGTAATTTTTTTTTTTATTTAAACTGTTTTATTAAGATTTTTTATTTCAACTTCGCACAGTGGGAAACTTTAAAAAAATGAAATTTTTAGTTGCAGATTTCATTTAAACTTCATTCGAATATAGAACTTATTGTTGTAGAAGGACTTATATCGTTGGTCTCAAATAGAAAAGCACTAACTCAAATAATTGCAACTTTACAGGAAAAGGTACAAACTTAATAGAAACTGTAATATTCCCAATGTAATTTGTAATGTACAACTGCTAGTGCATGAGTTATTTTTTACACTATTGCAATACATTTTTGTGTCGAGGTGTATTTGTGTGAAATATATTGACATCACTGAAAAACTCAATTTTGCAAAAAATACGAGTTGGGGCCTTCGCTATGAAAATCGCCTACTGATACGAATTTCTTTAAAAATTCCCAAAAATTTTTATTCCATCTACTTTATTAACATTTTTTAACTCGGCACAGTGGGAAACTGAGTTAAAAAATCTTTAGTTTCAGATTTCATTGAAACTTCTTACGGATATAGAATGGGAGTTCAAGATTTGAACTTCAACTTTATAGTCTTTATAAATATGTAAATGAATAATTTTAACTGATTCGTAGTTCCTACTTTCGTTCCATGAAGATTTAGATATAAAATCTTAAAATTTGTTATATTTAGTGTTAAAAAAAAATTTAAAAGACTCAAATGAAGTTTTAAATTTTACCTACAGCTTTGTGATTTGAGAAAAAATAACAAAGTACTGGGTGGCTGATGAATTTTGCTACATTAAGAAACGCAAATAAATTTTTGTAAAGTTTATGTAATTTATTTTTTATTAATTCATTTAAAAAATAATACATTTTTATTCCAGTAATTCATTAAGTTTTGAAAATAATTGATTTCAAATGGCCTTTACCCACATGTGCGACATCTTATCAACAAGTTATTCATTACTGCCTAGAAAAAATTCAAGAAATTTTCGCCGCAATTCTGTCATAACAGGCTTGGATATGTGACAAGGTGCCCCATCTTGTTGAAACCACACAGAGTTGAAAGGGATTCTCTTTCGGCGTAGTTCAGTAGTAGCAAAATTGTCTGCAGTGACTGTCTGCTGACAGCCATTTGAGCAGATAAGCTCCTTGTTGAAACTCTAGGATTGAATTGTATGGCAGCAGCTACAGCAGCGATAGTTTCCTGCGTCCGAATTTAGGGATCTCGATGATAAGGCCTTCTTGCGACTGTGTCACGTTAGGCAAAATTATTCACGAGCCTCATTATAGTCTTATGTGCTAGGAGGAGTGCCGGCAAACATGTGCCAAAGAGAATACTCTTTGGGCGGAAACTACGGACTCTAAAGCGTAAAAGCGGAGCACTATCCAAATTCTTGTTTCATTGTCCTAATTCTACATTTTCGTTAAATCTAAAGATTAATCTATAAAATAAAAAAGGAACAGGTTGGTTACACAGAAAAAAAATTATTACGTTTTTTTGATAGCAGCTATCATCAACCATCCTGTATATATTATAGCTGCCTGCATAAATGGGACGATCTTCCTGGAACTTTCACAGTCTTCTACTAGCTAAGCCATTGCTATATATTTTTTTAATTTCACGTGGGCTTCGCACTTTAAAATACGTACGTTTTACAGTTTAAGCTTGGCCAAGTGTTTATTGTTTTTAACGATGGGGTAAGAAGGCGCACCGGAAATCACTAGTATTTTATATAAAAAACCATTTTAGAATAATATAAATATAATATAAGAATATTATAATACAAAACGTTAAAATGTTGGTAACAATTTTTTTTAAATGCAATTAATGCCTATATTAATTAATATTAATAAAGCTTCACTTATGGCAACACTGCAATTGAACGTTGTGATTATTTTTAGAACAATGCTGCAGCAGCGCGCCTCTGGTTGTTATGTAGCCATATTAGTTTGAAGCTAGCATAGCTAATTTATAATTATTTTACTTTGTCGACGATTTAGTGCTATGTGATAAAACCGGCGAAGGAGGGCGCTGTGATATGCGTTATAAGATGAATTAATACATATCAGAAAAATTGATGTTGCCACTGCTGAGTATTGAACTCGTGATCATGCTTTATTAGCCAACGTGCTAACCACTTGAGATACAGCACACTCCCTTTTTAAATGAATTAAAATGAAAAAAACGTATTTTTTTCCTACAAACATGGAGAAAAAATAGTTTTTTTTTCTTCTACTTTGTCCTTTTGGCACAGAAAAGTCTTTTAAATTTTTTTTTCATAATTTAAGTTAACATGGCAACATTCAGGATTAATAAATAACCTCTTTCGTGAACATCTCGTTTTAAGCTATGTGTAACTTAAATGAAAGATTACACTTTTAGAAACTATAGATTTTTTAAATTTTTTTTGTTAAACACCCCACTGTGATGCGTTAATATTTGCATGACTGAAACAAGAATCAGTTGATTTCCCTCTTATAAGGCAATTTTGTTAATAGGTATTTATGACATTATAATGAAAATGTTTTCTTAACCCATTAGTTGACAAATACGGGGGAGTATACTCGTGATTGAACGTTTGTTATTTGTTGTCACTAATTCACCTAATTTTAGTGTTAAATACATTACTAGTACTAGTATTAAATAAATTAATACAAATTAGCATGGTGGGTAAAGTTGGTACTTTTTTTTGTGGTACATATTTCACTTTTAAAATACAAGGTTTTAACAATGACATACATAATTGGACAAATTTAAATTTTGTTCAATTTTAATGTAAAATTTTTATATGTTGTAATTTTAATTTCTTATGCATTTCTAAGACTTAATTACAAAAAAATTTTTACTAAAATATTTTAACAAAAATTTTTTTCCAAAAAGATTTTTAAAAAAAAGTTAAAGAAAAATTTCCATAAAATTTTCTATATTATTTTTACAATAAAACTCAAAATATTTTCGATGAAATTTTTACAAAGATTTTCTATAAAATTTTTACAAAAGATTTTCAAAAAATTTTTTACATAAGATTTTCAATCAAATTTTTACAAAAAATTGTCAATAAAGATTTTACACAAAATTTCCAATAAATTTTTTAGAAATAAATTTTCAATGAAAAAAAGTTTTTCAAAAATTTTTTATAAAATTGTTACATAGTTAGGCATTTTAGGTGACGTTATATAGCGTATACGAAATTTTGCTCATTATCATTTTTCGCTTGTCTCTTAAATTAAATCAATTTTGAACCCATATCTGTAAAAATAAATTCACCGTGGTGCAGGGTATATAAAACTCGGCACGGTGGAATATAGCACTCTTACTTGTTAGTTCTAGTTTTAATTACACTGCATACGAGTATAATATTAATTCAATTCAGATTTTAGATTATTCAAATCAAATATTCCTCAACTCTTTTGTTTAATACAATTATTATCTTTATTGTTAGTAATTTTATTATTAATTAACTTAAGTTATTGAATTAATTTAAAAGTTTATTTTCTTTAAATTGATTTGTTGATTCATCCAATCAATCACATTGATCAAATAAAAAAAATTATTATATTTTTAATTGAAAAGAAGAGAAACATTAATTAGAAAAATAATTAATTTTTTAAAATTTTACAATTTTGATAATTATTATAATCATTTTGGTGAAAGGTGCAAAATTGAAGATTTTGGTGCCTGACTTAACCATTTTAGTAATTCAAATAATTTTAAAAGTATGTATAGATATATAGGCTTGGCTAATTTAATTATTGGTTGCTCGAACAAAAATGTAGAGTATGTAAGTTTTTAAACAAATGAGTCATTCCATGTTAGTTCCATTCCAGATTTAAAACTTTTGTTATTTATATTCTTTGACTCCCTGAATCCAAACATAATTTAAAAAAAAAATCTATATCTTTTTAATAATTTTATAATTATGTTTTTTCAGCTTTAGGTCTTTTTAATAAAAATTAATTTTTTATTTTTATTTTCTATATGTTGCTCCACCATTATTTCAATTAAATTTTATAGAATTAGTTTTATTTCCTGGCGATTTTATTCCTGGCAATAAAATTAAACTTTTTTATACAAAAGAGCTCAAGCTGAATTTAGTGATATTAAAAGGGCAATAACTGATTTAAACATTAAGAAAGCCCCTGGCTTTGATAAAACCAGTAAGAAGATGTTATTTGAGTTATCCCGTATAGCTCGCAAAATTATTCTTTTTATTTTTAATGCGATTTTACGTCTTGAGTACTTTCCTCCAGATTGAAAGGTTACCTTTATAACTATGATTTCTAAAGCAGTAAAAGACACAAAACTTAATTCATACAGGCCTATAAGACTTCTGTCAAATATGTCAAAGCTGTTTTTGAGAATTTTAGTAACTAAGCTGAACCCCATTCTAAGAGACAAAGGATTACGAATCATCAATTCGGAATAGGATTCGGAATAGGAAATAATTTTTGCAAAAAAAACCGACTTCAAAACAGATAGAAGGGCACCAATTATAAACTAAAAATATAAGAAGTAATCTGTAAGAATTAGATTTAAACCAAGTAATAGATGCGCCAAAATTAGCGGAAAAAAGTAAAGACTATGTGAATGTTAAGCATCTACCTACTACTGTTCAAAATTTAAACTATTTTCACCAGCATCCGTCTTTTATGGGGACACGATTCAAGCCTTTGTCTATAACGGTTTCGATGATAGGGTAACATAGATCAAATAACATCACCTATTCGGACACCCCTTAATCTACAAATTTAAATTAAAGACCTGTTGTTATAGAGAACTTGGCCACAAAGATTCTTTGTAAATTTCAACTATCTGTCTATAACGGTGAAAAACTTCAACCATATATATCAAATTACATGAACTATTGGGACACGCTTTACATTATAATTCCAGTTTCTAAATTCAAATTGTATACTTGCTACAGTGGACTTTGCAATACAGGTTCCTTATAAATTTCAGCTGTCTGTCTATAACATTTCAAAAGTTTAGCCACATACATAGAATAACATTAACTATTGCGACACCCTTTTATTTCCAAATTCAAATTTTATACTTTTTATTATAGCGGACTTAGCAATACAGGTTCTTTGTGAATTTCAGCGGTCTGTGTACAACTGTTCAAAAGTATGGCCATATACATCAAATTAAATGAACTATTGGAGCACCCGTTAAAATTATGAATATTTATACATTTTATTATAACGGTCATAGCAATCGACATTCTGTCAAATTTTTAAGGTTTTGCCTATAACGGTTCAAAAGATAGGCTCAAATAGGTCAAATTACGTCACCTATGGGACACCCTTTAAATTTTAAATTTATTTTTTTTATTAATTTCTGCTATTGGGAGCTATAGCGACACGCAATTTTTTTATATATAGATAAGCTCCTTCTTTTTTGAAGTCGGTTAAAAACATAGTACGATCGAACAAACTCACAGGTTAGTCAACGTTGGTAAAAAGACCTTGGAAGAAAGATAATACCATTCTGCGCTTCATATCGACTTTACTCAAGCATTCGAAAAGCATTGGGTTTGGCGAGGGCCTAATACATAGGTTAAAACTGAATTTGCCCGTAAACTTACATATATAAGCTGTTAGATAGTTATTTATTCAAACGAAAATTCATTGTGAAAGATGGAGATTTTTTGAGCTCACCTCAGCCAGTTAAAGCCGGAGTTTCCCAAGGTAGTATATTGGGGCCCAATTTATAATTTTAGTATACTTCAGACATGCCAACTAGTAACCGAGACCACACAGCGTTTTCAAGCATTTACGAAAGATCCGAAGTAGCATCACGATATTTACAAAACCATGTCTTCAAATTAGAAAAATGGTTGAAGCAATAGAGAACAAAAGACTTTTGTTCTGAAATAACTTTCACACTGCGTCCCTACGCATAAATAATTAAATGATACTACAGCTTTAAGACGTCAAATACCTCGGCATACATCTTGATCGTCGTCTTGTTTGGAAAGCTCATATAGAATCACGGTTGCCAGATTTTTTTTCTCTCTCCCCTAAAAGCAAATAAAAAAAACCCTAAAATCATGCATTTTTTAAAAAATCTCCTAAAATAATATTTCTTGATTACATAAATAAATTTTTTTCTGTAATTTTCAAAAAATAAAATCCTAATTTATTAAATAAAAAATCCCCCAAATTAATCCCAATTTTAATAAAAATACCCAAAAACAAAAAGGTGTTTAAGTTTTCATTTTATTAAAGTACATATGTATTATAAATATGTATGTGTATAGAAATATACCCAGTGTCAAAACGAAGGAGTATGAAGGCCTTCTAGAGGGCCTCTTTACTCCTTCTTTTGGTGGCACAAGGCCCTCTGTTTGCCTTCAGTTCGCACTCCATTCCTATGTCTTTTTTACACAGGTTGTCATTGCGGAGCAGGCTACTATCCCTTCTGCCGACAAGCGTTCTAGAAAATTGTCGGCTGGAAGGCCATCTAAAAGGCCTTTTATGGAAGGCACACAAAAATGCGGATCCGAGAGAAGGTCTAAGCATGCCTTATAGAAGGCCTTTTTAATTTTACCACTGGGTCGTTACTTATGTACGAATTTTGTTGTTTTTTCATGACATATTAAACGCATAACCCAAAAATCATCTTTCTAATACGTTGTTTAAATAGCTAAGAAGAGCCTATCAGAAAGCCGATTGTTACATATTTTTAATTTATTGGTTGCAAAAAAATAGGAATAAACCAATTAAACATCTGGTAAAACATAAAAAATCACCCTAAATATTTTTTTGAAACCCCAATTTTTTCCCCTAACAAATTTCAGCCCAATTTCTCCCCTAAGTGAATAAAAATCCCCTAAATCTAGGGGAAAATCCCCTAATCTGGCAACCGTGTATAGAATCAAAATTAACAGAAATGAAGTTAAAAGCAGTTCAATTAAGCTGACTTATTGGCAGAAACTCTACTCTCAGCTTAGATTGCAAAATTCTATTGTACAAGTGAATTCTTAAACCAATTTGACGTTATGAAATTCAATTATGGGGCACTGCTTAAGCTAGCAAATTATGATTTACCATGTTGATTTGACATGACAATAATAGTTATATTTTTTCAACTTTTATTAGTGATGCAATTAATATTTCAAATTTATTGCCATTTTCTAGTGATGATACTAGAATAATCGAAAGATGTAAAAGGGAACAAAACTGAGATGAGAACTTCTTGTGAAGATGTTGATTTTTAGACCTGTATAATTCATATTGAAAGATGGAGGTACTTTTTTTAAAATTGGTAGTTTTCATCAAAAAGTACTATTTAAAAATATATATTTTTTGATATTTTTTAAAGGGACTTTTTATAAAAAAATATTGTTTGCACTCTTTCAAAAAGCCCTTATTAATAAAGTTACTTTTTAAAAATCGATCTTTAAAAAAATATTATTTTAAGCATTTTAATTTTTCAAAAAGATATTTATTTAAAAAAGTTTAATTTTCATAGAAAGTCCAGTTTTTATTGTAAAATACTTTTGTTTTTATTTAAATATTAAAATCTATACGAATAAATAAAACGAAAAAAAAAAATCAAATTTATAAACAAAAAAAATGTGTGTAAAATTGAATTGACAAAAAAGCTCATCAGTAAATTAAGTATGCTGTTCAACTATGTGTAGTGCGCACTTAATGTTTCATTAGCTATAATTTATACAGTATGTAGAATTAGATATTATAACCGGAAATTATGTTACTTAGTTCAACCAGCCACCATTGAAGAACAACATGTTTCTTTAGGGTTCCAACCCAAGCCGTAAGGTATCTCGCTGTTTGTATATAGAACATATATACCAGTAGCTCTGTAAAAGAAAAGAATATTAAAACATTTGTTTTTTGTCTATTGTATAATGTTAAATATATATTGCATCATTTACGTTTTCGAAACTCCTTGACCCATAAAAATAATCTTTTCGTCATCTTTATCCTGCATACATTGGCTAACATCTTGTTTTTCTATATCTTCAAATGGACACGGCCAAGATGCAAATGCGAATTCTGAATAAACACTTTCTGCATACAATTCAACAGCTCTTAGGTGACTACAAGAAACTAAAGATAATTTTTTTTTAAGTTGAAGACATTTAAATCTATATAACATGTGTAATATAGTAAAATTGTATACTTACGTAGTAGCGTCACAAGCTCAATACCGCTAACAGGATCCTTACATCCTCGTTGTACAAAATGGCCACCATTTGGATAAAAATCTACATCTCCTCGAGGATTAATATCACCAACTAAATCAGAAACAGCAGTGTGTATTACATCAACAAATAGAGCTTGATATGCCTGTAAACTTTTAGGTTCATTCTTTTTGAACAGTGGCTTAGCAGGATCTAAACCTGTAATTCGACCTATAGTGTTATTAAAACAGCTACCTATAATACCGGCGATGTGAGCACCCAAACTATGACCAATGATTTGAACATCCGAATAAGAAATTTGATGTTTGCTAAATTATAAATAAAAAATAGGTTAATTAAAAAATCTGATATTTTAGTTTAAATGTATATAAATAATTAATTAAATAATAATTTTTGATTACAATTAGTATATAAGAGTTAATTTTATTTTATTAAACCTACTCTTAATTTAACTGTATAATAAATTAGGCCAATAGGCTTTTCGATTATCTATACATATAACAAAATAGTAATTCATTTCCGTATGTTTCTCTGTCTACTTTTCATTTGTGTTCGCATCACGTAAAAACTACTGGATGCATTTTAACAAAATTATTTGAGGAGGTACCTTAGCATACTGACTCCAATATAGGATACTGTTTTCTCTGCAAAAATATCTCATCTACAAGAGAAAGTGGAGAAAAAGCATTGAAAAAAACGCAATTTCCGGTTTAGAGATACTGCAATTTTTGGTTTAAAACTCGGATATTTTACATTATTGTTATTAAAATATTTTAAGCACCTTTTACAGAACTTAAAAATGATTTTTAGTATTTTTTATAAATTTAAGAATTTTATCCAGGGATGGGTACCTTTATATAAAGTAAATACATACTGAAGCAACATAAAAGTAAAAGTCTTACAATTGGTGTGGAACACTTTCAAAGCAAAATGGAACAAAATATTATCAAGATGCACACGACGCGTCGTGGGCGCACAGCTAGTATTAAATAAATAAATAAATAAATAATTAAAAATAAATAAAAAAGATTTTCAGTTTCTAAATTCTTCTTGAAAATTTTCAACTTTGCTATTTTGAAACGGGTATTTTTTCTGTCAAGGTGGCATCATGGCAAATTAAATTATATTTTGCTTAAATTTGTAATGTCTAGAGGCCAACTTTCAAAGGTTGTTATTTTATTCTTATTAATTTATATTTTTTACTTTACCATGCGTAGTAAAGTAGTATGGTATGGTAACGTAGTATAAGGTAAAGTATAGTAATCATCAAAAAAATCGAGATCGGGATTTCGACGGATTTATACGTTTTGAGATCTCCTGAATCCATTTTGGTTACTATTTTTGTAGAGTTTGTACAGGTGATACCGTTTGACATATCAAAATGAAACTTAGTATGTGCCTATGGTATATGGAGATGAAGAGCTGTATAGTTTTTGGGCATAATCAAGAGGGGGCAAGGGGTAGTTTCCTTACCCCCAAATTTTGTGAACGCTCTACAGGTCATACCGTTTAATATATTAAAACGAAATTTAGTATGTGTCTTTGGTATGTGAAAATGCAGAGTTGTGTAAATGTTGGCCATAATCGGGAAGGGGTAATGGGTAGTTTACTTACTCCCAAATTTTGTAAGTGCTCTACAGGTCATACCGTATGACATATCAAATTGAAATTAAATATGTGACTTTGGTTTATGGAGATGAAAAACTGTATACATTTTGGGCATAATCCGGAAGGGTCAAGGGGTAGTTTACTGAACATCCCAAACCGAAAATAATTAATTTTTCGATTCGAATATACTTTGAACTTATATTCTTTATGTAATATATCCATACAAATTTGTTTTCAGTGGGTAGGGTAGAGTTGAGTGTAGGCCACTCTAGATTTTTTTTTTTGTGAACAATTTAAAAATTAAAATTGTTTTAAAAAAAATTTCAGGACTTAAAAAATTTTAAATTCTGCTAAATGTAGTAAAAATGGTAAGGAAAAAGCGTTTTTAGCTGTTGTTATGATAATAATGATTTTGGAAGTTTTCCATACATTTAAACGAAAAAGTTTTTTGTATTAAAATACTTTAATTTGTTACGTTCCTACATGGAACGTTCAGTTACTTGTTGTTCACTTTTCAAATTATGTACTTGAATTTTATCAATTGTACTTACCGTAAGAAATCTTTCAGTAATTTACACAAGTGTTGTGCAACGTCAGGTACCAAATTTCTGGAAGCAACATAGCCTAAGCCTGCTGCTTTTCGCCAATCTGCAAACAAGATAATTCCCTTACCTTTGGCCAAGTAAGCTGTTAAAATATAAAATTAATTCAATAAAAATTATTCTAATAACTGTTTAAATTTCAGTCAAATAAATAGAAACAGTAAAGATTATTTACCTATTCTTAACGGCCGTACTGAAACATGAAAACGATCTGCATTCCAACCATGTATGACAAGTATGACATTTGTTTTATTTGGTAATTTATCAATTTTGTCTATAGTACACTCCTGAGTCTCGTTATTCCTCACACTAAATATAAAATAATTTTTCAAATTTATTTGCTGAATATTTGTTTGAGTATTTTTCTCTTACTGTGGCAGATAATAAATATTAGCTGTTTGCACTAAATTATCTGCTAAGAAGGGAACAACCGAAGGCACCACCACAGTTACAATTAGGTATAAAATAATGAAATTTTTATAAATTGCCATTTTCTTGTTTTCGTTTTAGAGCTCCTTTAACTTTTAATGCCTTTATTCAACTGCAGAATTGCTTGCTATTTATACTGAATTTTATTAGAACAATATTTTTGATATCGAAAAAATATTTCTTGGTTTTGAGTAAATATACACATTTTTTTTTGCAAACATTTCTGTTTGTTTTACGAGTATTTAAACAAAATTGCGAAACATTTGGAAATATACGTATATGTATGTAAATACTTAAAATTCAAATATTGGGTGAATAACTTCAGTTAAACCTTGCTCTTCGAAATTCAATTCTTATAAATAGAATTTCCGAAATAATTAATTTTTTTTACCAGTGAAGGAGGATGCAATATCTGGAGTATATGGCTATGGATATAAGTTCCATTAAAAATTGTATTGATAAATTATTGAGCGAGAAAAATCTCTTAAAGAAGCCAAAAGTACGACTAGTGATTTAAAGAAAAAAATAGTTATTGGCAGATGGCGTTTTTGAGACCACTAAACTGAGACAATATAATCTTATCCGCCATCATCAATAAAAGCGTCTGAGTTAATTTTTATTTCAAAACTAAACAACGTTTTTTCTTCATGAAAAAGTACCTTATATTAGAAATCAACAACAGCGCTATATACTACTCCTTGAAAAAAAGTATATGTGAACTGGACAATGGAAAAAAGAATAGCAGTTTTCGAGAAAACAGCTAGCTGTGTGTGCGTCCTGACAATTCGATTCGATTTTGCTTTGAAAGTAATCCGCACCAAATTTTAAGACTCTTACGTATTTACTTTATATAAAGATATCGATCCCTGGATAAAATTTATATAAAATTCTAAAAATTATTGTAAAGCTTTGTAAAAGACAGACAGGAAATGAGTTACTTATTATTTTAAAACAGCGCCATCTGTTGCGCATCATTGCTTAAAAATACTGCTTTCAAAAATAAAAGGTGGCTTAAAGTATGCAGTACCTTTCACTTGTTTCTCTACTTTCTCTTGGAAATAAGATATTTTTGCGGAAAATAAGTAACCTATATTAGAATCAGGATACTAAGGTACCTCCTCACAAAATTTTTTTAAAATTCATCCCAGAGTTTTTACGTTTACGATAGACGGAAATGAGTTACTATTTTATTATTTGTATAGATAATGTTTCAACTTTGTTACGCTTGCAAATCTTGAATTTTGATGATTTTAGTTGTATAGTTTGGCCCACTTAGTGGCCTTTTGTGTTCACCACAGATGGTAAGTCATTCCGTGTGTAATTTTATAAACTATATATATATTTAGGATCCTTACACATAAAGAATATGATTAAGCCACTTCCGGCTGTCCCGTCTATGTTCGGGATGAAATCAACTTTCCCAAGGCACCACCAAATGTACAGACAATTTAAGGCCACCAATTTGAAGGGCATAGTTTCGAAAATTACGCTAATGCAATTAGCAACATCAGACCACTCCATTCGAGGCTACGTACAAAAACCACGCCCACCTACATTTTTTACGTTTTTTAATTTTTTTTTTTTCAGTTATAATTATTCTTTTTTGTTGAATAAATATTAGACCACGACCACTAGATCTCATGGAGTGCATGTAGATCTCAGTGGATCAATAACCCCCTGTGACTGGCGATTTTTATTTGGATTTAGGTTGGTAGGATTTTTCAGGCTTATATTATTTTATATTAAAGGCCTTTAGAAAGCAATACACATGGAGGTAGCCAGGTGCCGACTGGGAACCAGGAGCAGTCTGCTTTAGTCTGACCATGCTTACGAAATATAGATTGCAGGAAGGCCCTAACTTTAAGAATAAATCGTTACAATGTTTACAAACAACTTTCGATAAAATTTTTTAAAAAAATTCGATAAAATTTTTACAAAAAACTTTCGATAAAACTTTTATAAAAAATTTTCGATTTAGTTTTTAAAAAATACAAAATATTTTCCATAAAATTTTAAATTTATACAAAATATTTTCAATAAAATTTTTTCAATAAAATTTTTACAAAAAATTTTCAATAAAATTTTTAATAAAATTTTTATTACAATAAATTTTCAATAAAATTTTTACAAAAATTTTTTAATAAAACTTATAATTTTAGATTAAATTTTTACAAAAAGTTTTCAATAAAATATTTACAAAAAATGTTTAATCAAATTTTTACAAAAATTTTTTAATAAAATTTTTACAAAAATTTTTTAATAAAATTTTTACAGGACACGCATTCATAGCAGTGTTGGAATTTCATATAAAATTTTCATATAAATTTTATTTCATATAAAATTTATTCAATAAAATTTCATATTTTCATATAAAATTTATTCAATAATTTTTTTTATATAATTAATATTTTTTTTTTACTTTTTAATAATAATAAACATTTCAAAATTCATAGTCTAGAACTAACCAAATTGCAAAATTTTTGATTTATGTTCAGGATTTTTATTATTTACTTTGTAAAGCGATTTTATGCATAAGTAATAGGTAATTACATTGCAAAGGATTTTGGTGAACTACAGCGTTTAAACATTTTTGCCTTTATTTAAGTACAATTGATGCTGATTTGGTATCTTCGGGGCGGTACTATTAAAAAATAGTGTCTATGTGAGTTGATGAGAATATTTAACAAAAAAAATTATATTATCTGAAGGCTTCTTTTAATTTGTATTTCATGGACTACCCCTTAAATTCAAAGTTCAAGAAGAATATTATGTAAAAAACAAAATTTATAAATTTTTAACTTTGTACTACTATACATAATTAATTGAAATGTTTTTGAACTTTCTTCTTAACAAAACAAAACAACAAAAGAATTTAATTAATGAAAGCAATAGGTATGTTTGTTAAATAAAAACACACTGTTTTGTATTAAATGTCTGTACAAATATTTTTTAACAAGTAAATAAATACGAACAAAGATTAAAGGTATAGAGAGAGAAACAAATATATATATATATATATATATATATATATATATATATATATATATATATATATATATATATATATATATATATATATATATATATATATATATATATATATATATATATATATATATATATATATATATATATATATATATATATATATATATATATGAAACAGTGTTGGAATCTGACAACGTTTTAATTGTACCGCCCCGAAAATAAAATTATACCAAGTCAATCAATTCCACCAAAATTTGGCATTTGACATACATACATGCAGCATAAAATAGGCCAAATTAAAACTTGTATATACTTTATTTTTTCCAGCAAGTGCCGGATCTTAATCCGATGGAGTATGCCTGGAGTTATTAGGAAAAAAGAATTGAAAAATATATCAGCCGAATACAGCCGGAAACCAATTAGTTATATATATATATATATATATATATATATATATATATATATATATATATATATATATATATATATATATATATATATATATATATATATATACTTCAGAGTTTATAGTTAACCAGGTCCTTGATGGAAAAAAATTTTTTTTAAATACAACTTTAGGATTAAACCAAACATCGCCTAATCTATTGACTACTTTAAGTAACTGTAGTGAAACTAAACAAATTTACAAATTTTTGTAGAGTTAGCAGAGGCACCTACCAAAAATATGTAGAGTTGTTAGCTTATTCAAAAACCACTGTCATTTTGGTACTTGAAGTTTAATATTTATGCCGATAGGTGGCACATTAAAAGTTTCCAAGTTCTATAAATCAGATTCGTGGTAATGGTATTTTTATTAAGGGCGTTTTGTCTTTTACATAACCGTAGATGTTTTCAAACATTCTGCATTCTTTGTCCGACAGGAAAATTTGATTTTATAAATAGTTTTATTCATAGTTTAAACTACAAACAGTTTAAGTTTACTATTTTATATGTCTGATTAATAATTTTTTTTTGTTAACATTTAAAACCAAATTTATATAAAGCGTGTTTTTTTAGAAGCGGATAACTTTAAATTGGCAGCACTGATTTCTGTAACAGCAGATTTGCCAGTTCTCTGTTGTTCTGTGGTGGCTTGTTTTGACAATTTATAATGAAAAGACTAACGACGTTTGAAAATTGTTCAAAATTTGCTTCAATTCGACAAACTCATCGGTCATTTTAAGGTGTTCATAATCGTCCTTCAAAGCAATTAATTCGATAAAATATGGATCGTTTTCGTGATACGTTTACTCTTAATGATAATTAGGCATTCTGAAAGACGCCTGACCTAGAGAAGTACACGCGTTTAATGGTGAGCAGCGTAGTGTTGATTATTATTCAGACGCACAGTAAACTGTCTAGTGGAAAAAAAATCAAGAAAAAAACTTTCGAATTTATCAATATGGGATGAAAACTGAGAAACTCCCAGGATTCCATAAGTGGTTTGGTTTTTCATGTGCGTTACACCTATAAAAAGTTACACGGCTTTAAAGTCGAATTATTTGGATAATTTTTTCATAATTTGGAAATAACCAAAAAAGGGTTTGGAAAAATAAATATCAAAAAACCATTTTTCAATAAAAATGCTTGCAATTATATTTGTTTTATTTAGAAATGTAGCAGAAACAATGAAAAAATCCCAAAATTCAAATATTTATAACAACACTGTAAAAAAAATTGTAAAGTTTTTAGCCAAAATATGTACTTAAAAAAAAATAGTCAGTTTCGATGGACCCGAAAAAATAGGCACATCAAAAAACTACTTTTATGCAATAATAATCTTATTTTCTGTTATATATACTAAAATATGTATACAAAGGTTTAGGTGTCATGCCAACTTTTGAAATATAATGATTTTAAAAATCACCCATATTTAATATTTTTATTAAAATTAGCAGTTGATATTTTTAATATTTGAAAATGTATGATAATAGTAGGGTATGCATTAAACCAGGGCGAACTAATGCAAGATGAGTGCACGGGCGATTGCTTTAGAATGCCTTCACAAAACAATTAAGAAAGAACAGACTTGAACAAACTCGAAAAAATAGCAGAGAAAATTGTAATCAAGATTTAATGAATAAACTCCAAATTTTTTCTGATCCATTAATTTCATCCAATAGAAATACAATAAATACAAGTAGCTCTTTCAACAATAATCAAGAAATTAATAATTGCATAATAGCAGATGAATCTCTTAACACTGATTCCGGCTCAGAAACTTATTTTAGTGATTAGAAAATTGTTTAAAATTTTTATGTTATTTGAATTTAAAATAATGTTACATTCAAAAAAGGTATAAGACAACCCTAAACAATTAGGTTATATTTTGTAAAAAAAACTATCACTCTTTATCATTTGGAATGTGAAATAATAGATTAAAATTCAAAAAAATAATAATTACTGAATTGTGGGAATTTTGGGTATTTAATTGTCCCCGCACCGGAAAAATAAATGGATTTCTAAAAACCTTAATTCATTTTCGAAAATAGTAGGCCAAGAGAGATATGTGCCAAAAATTTCATTAAGCTACCATAACTCCTTCGATTTTTTCCAGTTTTAGTATGGGGACCGTTCACTGTGAGACGTGTTAATTCGCAATCGTGCTTAACAAATAAATTTGTGTCCATCCACTTTATGGAAAATTTTGCTTAAAAATCTTGTTTCTTGCGCTTACAAACTCTTCAACTCTTACAGGAATTGCAGACTCATTATAATTACTAACATCGTAAATTTGATGAATGGGCCGAAGGAAACATTGCTATTGACTCATCCTCTGGTTTCAATCGATTTGACGCTGAAATTCAGCATGATTTACATGCCAGAAATCATATTTGGACATTAATGCCATAAAACTGTACAGTTAATGCTTAATGCTAGGAACACAATTGGGACGAATGACGAATTTCGTCCAGCATGACGAATTCGTTGTTGAAAGTTCGTTGCGTAAATTCGCAGTGTGACGCACAATAAGGACGAAAAAATAACAGCTGTTATAATAAACAAAGTTGTGTGTGGCAAAAAATAAATATTCAAGTTCAAGTTTAATTTATTGAGAGTTTTTTCTAGTGTGTGGCAAAAGATAAATATTAAAAAATATGAATCAAAGAATTTTGCGTTTGGTTAAAATTATTAAAATAATAAACATCATGTTTATGATGGTAAAAGTCTTTTTGCTTGTGCGGAAAAGTTTGCGTAGAAGGTGGTGTGTACGGCCAGTGAACATTACCCGGAACAGCTTAGGATTCCAAAAAATATGTTTTGGTGATCTAATGTTAAATGATGGAGAACTCTTCTTTAAAGCAACCAGAATGACAATAGAAGACTTTAACACACTTCTAGACTTACTTAAAAATCGGTTGCAGAGGTTTTCAAAGAGAAAGCCTATTGATGAGGAGACACGTTTGGGTTTAACATTGATGTAAGGGCTTGCAAAAAATTTTTTATGTATGTACTATGTATATTTTAAACCGAAATTAAACCATTATCAAATATTGTTAGATACCTGGCTCACGGTTGCAGTGAACATTTCTTGGCTTGGACGTACAAAATGGGTGTATCGACTGTCAGAAAAATTATTTATGAAACTTGTGATGCAATCTGGAGTGAGTTACATGAAGTGTATGTCGCCCAGCCTAATCGGCACCATTGGAAAGCCATTGCTGACAAGTAGAAATATTACATTGCTAGTGGTGACCAATATTATACATATATTTCCGCATTTTAATAGGTTTTACGTGAAAACAGGAATGCCGCACTGTCTTGGTGCTATTGATGGGAAACATGTACAAATATTTTGCCCAAAAAACAGTGAATCACTGTTTTACAATTATAAAAATACTTTTAGCATTGTGCTAATGACGGCATGTGACGCGGATTATAAATTTGTTTTTGTGGATGTTGGAGCATTTGGTAGTCAAAGCGACGGCGGAATATTTGCTCAAAGTGCTTTCGGCAAAATGATATTAAGGAAGAATATCGATATTCCCCCCGATGATAATCTACCTGGTAAGCAAAATATCGTCACATTAATTTATTTTTAAAATTTTTTTAAAAAGCAATTTTATTGTAAATAATTGTGTATATTTTAAAACAGATAGACGTCAGCTACGGCTACACTGCTATATGGCTACAAATACCGTTGGCTACAATTGTCGCCGTCAGCTACTTAATTACATTGAAGACGGCAGATACATCGTAAACTCTTAAAAAAAACATTTAAAATATTTGTCATAACCTAGTGATTTTTATTCCTTCCTGGATCACAATTTTGTCACTAGAGGAGCACCATTAAATTCAACTTTTTTACTAGAGGAGAACCATTAAACTTAAGTTTTCACCGGAGAAGTACCATTAAACTCATTTTAATTTTACCTTGCTGAATTTGGAATATCACATCATATACGAAGTTATAGGTTCCGTTGCGATTTTGGAGGAAGCTAAGGATATCATACCCTGACGCTTTGTATTTGTACCTCTGCCATTAGCTAATTTTTGTTTAGAATACAAAATAAAAAAAAATTAAATATTTGTTTTGTAAATAAGTTAGTCATTTTCAATTTTGTGATATTTTTTCTGTTGAATAAAAAAAAATATTGCACTCAAAAAGAGCAATTAGTCCAAGTTGGCTACAGCCGCAACGATGGTAGTGTAGTTTTGAGAGCATGTCGTCTGCAGCCTGCTGTCGTCTATGTGTTTAATCTATAAGCATATAATAAAATAGTAACTCATTTCCGTCTGTCTTTCTGCTTTTCTGCTTTTCATTTGTGTGCGCATCACATAAAAAGTACTAGATGGATAACAAAATTTTGTGAGGAGGTACCTTAGCATCCTGATTCCAATAAAGGTTACTTTTTTCCGCAAAAATATGTCATTTCCAAGAGAAAGTGAAGAAAAAACAGTGAAAAATCGCAATTTCCGGGTTAAATGTACTGAAATTTTTGGTTTAAAACTTGGATATTTTAAACACTATTGTGTAACATTAGGCGTTAAATTGAAAAAAATTTTTATATGATTTGTATTTTTACTTTGTAAAATTACAAGGTTATTAAAAGATTTTAAACACCTTTTACAGAGCTTTACAATAATTTTTAGAATTTTATATAAATTTTAGAATTTCATTTAGCGATGGGTACCTTTATATAAAGTAAATACATAAACCATAACTGAAGCACTATAAAAGTAAGAGTCTTATAATTGGTGTGGAATACTTTTAAAGCAAAATCGAGCAAAATATTGTAAGGACGCCCACTACGTGGCGGGTACAGCTAGTACATAATAAAGCGATTGGGTTGATATTAAAAACGTTTTAGTCTGATATATTATAATTTAAATTTCTCTCTAATATTTCTACATATTTACATACTTATACTTCTAGTTCCTATCAAGAATTATTGACATATAAAACTAAACTCTTTGCTAAAAGTAATATCATGTTATAATCTGCAGCGAATATTTGAAACAACAATTTCGTCAAATTAATCTTTTATCTATGATTTTTTTAGATTATTTTTAAAACAAAAATTATTTTAATAAAACTCACACGACCTCTTATACATATGTATGTATATGTATACGTATAAGAAATAAATCATATAAATAATTTATATTTTATTTTTAATCAAGAACATAAATACAATTTACAAATACAACATACAAACATATAAATACGTAACTGGCACATTGACCCACTAAGAATTTTACTTCAAATGAACACCATGTGATGACACACTTATAAAATAATTAGAAAAAAATATGTTTGATTTCTTATGATACACTTGTACAATAAATGAACACATACACACGGAAATTCAAATTCAAAGGTAAAAAAACGTGGCTGGAAAAATCCTAAATCAATTTCCAAAAATTTATTTAACGACGGGCATCTTGCTCTATATTTAAGGGGCGTATCAACATCTTTACAGCCTTAAGAGAATAGTTGGGACCCAACCAGTCTTGCCAATACATGCCACGATATTGTTCAATTTTATCATAGTCTTTATCATAATAAGGACCCATTAAATTGCTTAAAGAAGTAAAAATAAAAAAAAAAAAAACAAAAAATTAAATTAAAAAAAGAAATCATAAAAGTTCCTAACACACCTTTGGTCACACCAATTATACCACCAGCCACCCTTGTGCGATTGAGCACAATTGCAGTCGACACAACCATCGTTGTCATTATCAAATGTAGAAAATTTACTGCCAGCATGGTAACTGAATGAATCACCCGCATCTCCTTCGTATTTGCCCAACAATTTTAATTCATACGATTCTTGTTCATTGCCAATAGCAAACAAATTGTAGCGAGCATATTTGCGTTTATTTTCAAAATCTTCCAGTGTTATTAGCAATTCATGAACGTTTGAAGCGGTCAAAGCATACAATTTCTCTAGGCCAATGAAAAACTCACCGGCCAAATTGCCAAAACCATGCTTGTACTCTAGCCAGCCACGTTGAAAATTAATGTCACCATTGAAACGATTCATTATAACAGTCCAACCGCCACCTTGTAGCTCGTCATCACAAGCCACATAAAATGGATCAGAAGTTGGTGTTAGTTGCAATTTTAAAATTCCATTTGTGGGCAAAGTACCCTGCGCACAACTGGTGATTAACTGTTGCGGACTGTTGGCAGTGGCGTAAAAATTGGGAGCTAAGGCTGGAAAAGCTCCTTGATTTTGTTGTTTCCGATACAAGTTGTTGAAACGTCTTTGTAGGTTTCTGCAAATATATAAAAATATATAAATTACGAACATTATTTTTCGGGTGCACAAATTATAAATCAATTATAACAATTATTTTTTTCTTTATTTCGGTTTGTTTACATTTACTTCTAAACGTCACATTCGTAATGACATTGAATACATTCATTTTGTGTGATTAAGTTTCTTTGTTTCTCTAATAAAATGCATAACAATGATTTGACACGAGAATTTATTCCATCTATACACCATTTGCAAGATTTTATATTATGAAAAAGGGAAGGTATTCCCATAATAATTAGAGTATTAGTTGTGGGTTTTTATTTGCACACTTTTAAAATTCAATATCTTTCATATTTTTATGACACTATAAATTCTTTTTAAGACAGAAAAATCACACTGAAGTAATAATAGCTTTGTATTTTGTACCCCTAGATTAGCTAGGTATATAATATACAATACCATATAAATAAATAAAAAAAAAAACTAAAAAGGATATAATTCGTTTAAAATATTTTTTTCAAAAACGTACTTTTTTAAAATGTACTTTTTCAAAAAAGTACTTATTTCAAAAAGTACTTTTTTCGAAATAGAATTATTTAAAAAAAACGTCTTTCATTAAAAAGTGATTTTCTAAAAGAGTACTTTTCAAAAAGTACTATTTTCCAATAGGCTCTTTTGTAGAAAAGTAATATTTTCAAAAATGTACTTTTTAAACACGATTTTTTTTTTTGTTTTTCAAAAGGTTATTTTTTTAAAGAGGAATTTTTATAAAAAATTATTTTCAAAAATTTACTTTTTTTTAGAATGGCTGGTGGTAGAATCTACGAACTGTATTTGCTATTTATTAAAACCATAAATACATATTAGAATACATCTCCATCTTTCAAGTTTTTTTTATATAAATTTAACAAATTCGCCTTCTTAAAGAATTTACACTTAAAACCAACCACCTCTTTGAAAATTAAATATAAAATCTATTAGTAAAATATTTATATATGTATACAATTACAACTAACTATTAAGTGATGATTGACATATGGATTTTTTTTTGTATTTTAATAAATATTTTAATCCATAGCTATGATCTTAACCGCCTCTTAAAAATCTTTTTACAGATATTGCCAATATTATACAGGGTTTTTTCAGAATAGATGAAATTGTTAATAAAAATAACTTGCACTATTATTTTGAAAATAAACCAGTTTCTTTAGCATTGACGTAGTAATGCCATTCTGGGGGGTGCAATGCTCCCTCTAAATTTACTCTTTATAGTTATTTGCATAATATTATTTTTCAATAAAAGTGGTTTCAACACCACCCTCACCCAAACCCAAAAAAAAAAAATATGGCCTCCTACGCCAATGTTCTTTAGTTGTTTAATTTGATAAGTTCATTTTTCCTAAGAACTGGTTGTTTTTTAATATAAATATTTTTAAGAAATATTTCATATACCTAAAAGGTTCTGTTACAGTATTATTCCAAGTACAGATGTATGTTCATGGTACGTAGGACTGTGAGATGGAAGCAAAGTCGTGTTTACCTAAGTATGTTTGCAAAAAATTTAAAACTAACCAATTAATTAAACACATTCAGGTATATAATGGAATCGACTGATTTAAAATAGTGTGATGAAATTCGATGGTTTTTGTGAATCATTTTTGACAAAATCTTCTAAAATTATTATTATTTAATTAAATTTATTTAAAGATATATTAAAAAACAAGTAAGAGTGCTATATGCGGCCGTGCCGAATCTTCTATACCCTCCACCACGGAGATTTTAGTTTTACAGACAACAGGAACAAAATTGATTTAATTTAAGAGACAAATGCATTAAAAAAGGCCTAACTATGTAAAAATTTTATAAATTTTTTTTTTTTAAATTTATAAATTTTTTTTTGTAAAAATTTTATAGAATTTTTTTTTGTAAAAATTTTATAGCACATTTTTTTGTAAAAATTTGATAAAAAGTTTATTGGAAAGCGTTTTTTTAAATTTTATTGAAATTTTTTTTTTTTAAAATTCTATTGAAAATTTTTTGTAAAAATTTTATTGAAAATTTTTTGTAAAAAATTTTTGAAAAACTTTTGTAAAAATTTTATAGAAAATATTTGTAATAATTTTATAGAAAATATTTGTAAAAATTTTATTGAAATTTTTTTGTAAAAGTTTATTGCAAATATTTTGTGAAATTTTATAGAAAATTTTTTTCTAATTTTTTTTGTAATTATATGAATTTTATTTAAACTATTTTTGAATTAATAAATTAATTATTTAGGCTTAAGTTCTTAATAATATTATTAATAATATAATGTAAAATTAAAATTTCTCAGATTCTATTTCTTTGATAAGTTTGTTCAAATAGAAAATTAATAACAATTGAAACTACCGGGTAGATCGATACAAAGAGTACTGATGACGGACGTAGCTGTCTAGAAAATGCATTCTGCTTTGCTGGTATCTAATTTTTCTTTATCTCTTTATAATTAAGAACTTAAGCCTAAATAATTAATTTATTTTGTTTTTTGTAATTTTTTTTTTTCAAAACTTTTTTATTAATTATTTTTTTTGAAAATATGGTTATAAAATTTTTGGAAAACTTTTTTTAATTTTCGATTAAAATTTTTGTTATAAATATTTTCTAAAATTTCTGTTAAAATTTTTAAAAATATTTTTTATTTGTAATTTTTTTTTTTTAATTTTTTTTTTAATTGTTTGTAAAAATTAGGAACTTCCTGCAGTCTATATTGCATTAGAATGGCCAAACAAAAGAAAAAAATCCTTTAAAAAAATTAAATCATATTGACCCCCCAATGTTTCTTTTGACTGCTCCTGGTTACCAGTGGGTACACTGTGGGTCTATTGGCTACCTCTATGTGTATTGCATTCTACAAAGCAGGAAACCCTTACCAGCCTCCGGGATCTGTATGCACTCATTGCGATCTACTTGTTATTTAACAAAAAAAAGCAAAATAAAATCATTAAAACCGAAAAAAATAAAAACAACGTGCAAAAATTTAGATGGGCGTGGCATTTGTCCACAGCCTCAAATGGAATGGTCTGATGTTGCTGAATTCCATTAGCGAAATTTTCGAAACTATGCCTGGCAGATTGGTGGGCTTAAATTTTCTTTATCTCTTCTGGTGCCTTGGCAAAGTTGATTTCAACGACGGACGGACATTGCATGATCAACTTCTCTATGTGTAAGGATTCAGAATATATATACTTTATGGAGTCGGAAATGAATATTGTAGAAATTACACACGGAATGACAAACTGATGTATACTCTTTTCCACATCGGAATTAAATTGTTTTGTTATAAAAATCGTTTCCATCTTATACCAGATTGTTTGAATTAAATTTCATATAATTAAATTTTTAATTTTTTTCTTTTACTCTTAATTTTTTTCTATGTTAAAAGGTCAAGCCATGAAAAGATGAATAAGTCTAAAGAAATTGCATCGCTATTGCAAGATAACACAAAAAAAATATTGATCTTAATGAAAACACTTCTCTTTGTTTTCTTAAAGTAACTGATAACAAACGAATCTATAATTAAAAAAAAAAATATAAAAATATAAAAACCATCTCTTTTACGATCACTGTTTTGTTTAATTAAACAAAATTAAAGTAATCATCTCGTACTTACCCAGTTGTTTGCATCAATTTGGTGACATTTAGTTGTAATTGATCTTGTAGTGCATTGATTGCAACTCTAGTTGATGTCAGCAGTGTTGCTAAAGCATCTAATTTTTGTGAATCACTAACAGAAAATACTCCCTGTGGCAGTTGAGATTGCAATTGAGGCTGTGACTGTGAC
Source organism: Phasia obesa (assembly GCA_949628195.1). Lineage (NCBI taxonomy): Eukaryota > Metazoa > Arthropoda > Insecta > Diptera > Tachinidae > Phasia > Phasia obesa. The sequence continues at coordinate 22,930,422 of OX451217.1, forward strand.
TGTGGCTGAAATTGTTGTTGGGCTCGTTGTTCGGCTTGTCTTGCTTTACGTAAAATATTCAGTTCTACTATTAATTTAAAATAAGAATATAATTAAAATAATTATGTATTATAAATTCAAAATAAACGTCTAAATATTTTTGTTATTAAATTGTTGAAATGAATTATTAATATATTCTAAGTGTTTTTTTTTTTCTTTTACAATTAAACCACTAACACCATTATTTACCATTGTCTGTACTGTCGTTTGTATGATTTCTGTTATCGGTTATTTGAGTGTGATTTAATAATTTCATATATTCTTCGAATTCACCTAATAACTGATCGACACCATGTCGTGTCAAACGTTGTATATGTTCCGTTATATCCATACGTTTACTGAAATCCATTTGTTGAACTCCCAGAGAATCCATGCGAGCTAAATTACTGGATTCAAATTGTACTATTCTGAAAAGAGAGAGAAAATTAGAAAGATGAATATAGTGGTTAGTCGTAGCTTCAAATTTAAATTTTATAGATTTTAAAAATTTTTTCTTCTAAGAGCTGCGAATTGTGTGTGATTTGAAAATGTGTTTTTAGGCCTTGTAGAATGGCAATAAAAACTAATATATATGCAAGAATTACGACTCTTGAGAACAGCTAGGCAATTGTGATTTTAAAATTCTAATACATTCCGTTTAGTCTAACTGTTCTTTTACTGGATCTGCGATTGATATCAGGAGATTGTCAAGGGCAATCCAAAATAACTACGTAATTTATTTATTATCAATTAAAACGCTTTAAGCTAAATGACTTGAGTACCTTTGATCTTAGTAAGCGGGGTTCCCTAATTTTTTTAAAAAACACAGAAAATTCAAATTTAATGGAGAATGTTTATTATCATTTGAAAGTACATTCTTTGGCATTTATTTTTTTGAAGATTATGTCTATCAAATGTTGGCCGTTGCTACTTCGCAGATGATCCATCCGTTGAGTCCAATTTTCTATGACTCGTTCGATCATTTCGACTGGTAACTGGCGAATGACACGCCTGAATCGAAGTGGGTTTGTCCGCTTAAACTTTAGACTTTACATATCCCCACAGGAAAAAGTCTAACGGTGTGATATCACACGATCTTGGTGGCCAATCGACAGGCCCAAAACGTGAAATTATGTGCTCATAATGATTGATGCGATGTGGCGCCGTCTTGCTGAAACCAAATGTCCCCGAGATCACGAGCTTCAATTTCAGGCTCAAATAGTCGGTTATCATGGCACGATAACGGTCGCCATTGACGGTTACGTTCGCACCAGAATCATTTTTTAAAGAAATATGGACCCATGATTCTACCGGCCTTCAAACCACACCAAACCGTTGTTTTTTCTGAATGAAGGGCAGCTCTTGAATCTCTTCTGGTTTCTCTTCATTTTTCTGAATGAAGGGCAGCTCTTGAATCTCTTCTGGTTTCTCTTCATCCTAAATGCGGCAATTTTGTTTGTTTACATACTCATTGAGCCAGAAATGGGCCTCATCCCTAAGCAAAATTTGCACGAAACACATTCCTCACAGAACGTGAATTTTCGTAATAAAGTTGAACGATTTGTAAACGTGGTTCAGGTGTAAGTCTTTCCATTATGAAATGCCAAACAATACTAAACAACAATAACATGACAGCATGACACAACTCATACGTGATCTGTCAAACGCTATTAAAAAAAGGACCTCGAAATGGATCACCCTTATTTACAGCCGTTATTTTTAGCCAAATATTTCTCTCATCAAAGAAAAATACCTTTACAAATATTTAAGATCTGGTCTACTACGAAGACTTAACTGAGTTTAATTTTTACTTTATTAATTAATTGAACTAATTTTTAATCGAATAATCAAAAGTAATAATAAACGTTGGCTTGTTTAAAATTTTAAATTGTTGCTTTTTTAACTAAGAATTTTTTTTAGCCATTTAAATGAAATTCCGTTAAATTCCTGAAATAGAATTTTGTCTGAAATGGTTTTAACTAATTAAAGTCTTTTTTTATCACAATTTTTTAGCTTTCAAACTTATCGATTATTTATGGAAATAAAACGAGAATTTTTGTACGAGTTAATTCTTTAAACATGCATAAAACATTATTTTATTTTTAACGTTTTTGATTACAGCACACATAACAAAAAACCCGAAATTTATTATAAAATTATAGATTTAACCATTTAAGGTGTTAACCATAATAGTCTTCTCTCTAGTTACTTTAAGGGTTCTGTAATCAATATGTAAGAAATCATGCGTATATCCATATGTATTTCTGCCAGACACTTGAAGTTTTTGCAGAAGAAATTATTTAATTAAGAAATTTTCTTTTAATGTTGAAAGGATTGATGATGATATTATACCAAAATAAAAATATACAAAAAGAAGCATTTTTTTCAAATTTAAAGCAGATAATTGTGCTGGGAATCTAACTGTATAATTTAAGAAAAATTGTTAGAAAAAACAAATAAGAGTGCTATATTCGGCCATGCCGAATCTTATATACCCTTCACCATAGTAATACTATAGTGATACCCTTATATTTCTTTAAAAATTGGTTTGAAAATTTTTGGTATATATGTACATATCTATATATATAAAATTTTGTAAATTTTTTTATAATTATTTCTTACATTTTTTTTTATTTTTTATATATTTTTTTTAATTTTTATAAATGTTTTTTTGCAAATTTTTTGTGATTATTTTAAATTCTTTAGAATTTTTTAAATTTTTTAGAAAAAGTTTTGTAAAAATAAAATTTTGTAAATTTTTTTATAATTATTTCTTACATTTTTTTTTTATTTTTTATATATTTTTTTTAATTTTTATAAATGTTTTTTTGCAAATTTTTTGGGATTATTCTAAATTCTTTAGAATTTTTTAGAAAAAGTTTTGTAAAAATTTTTTAAAAATTTGTTGTAATTTTTTTTTAAATTTGTTGTATTTTTTTTTTAAAATTTGTTGTAAATTTTTTTCATTTTTTAAACATTTTTTGGAAAAATATTTTTTCAAATTTTTTTGTAAAAATTTCATTGTAAATTTATTGAAAAAATTTTATTGTAAATTGTTTGTAAAAATTTTATTGTAAATTTTTTGTAAAAATTCTATTGTATTGTAAATTTTGTGTAAAAATTTTATTGTAAATTTTTTGTAAACATTTTATAGTAAATTATTTGTAAAAATGTTTCAAAATGTTTGTTGACAAAACCCAAATGTGTCTTTCGACTGCTCCTAGGCGCCCTGTGGGTCTATTGGCTACCTCGATGTGTTTTACTTTCTATAAAGGCCTTTAATACAAATCAAAGCAGAAAACCCTTTCCAGCCTAAAAAATTAGAAAATCGCCCGTCGGAGGGGGTTATTGATCTCCCGAGATCTGTATGCACTCTTTGCGATCTACTTGTCGGAATCTAATATTTATTTAAAAAAGCAAAAGAAAATCATTACAACAGAAAAAATAAAAACAACATGAAAAACTATAGGTGGAAATGGTTTTTTGCCCTCAGTCTCGAATAAAATCGTTTGATGTTGCTGAATTGCAATCCTAAAATTTTCGAAACAATGCCTGGTAGATTGGTGGACTTAAATCTTTTGTACCTCGTCTGGTGACTTGCCAAATGACATTTCAAGCCAAATACGCACAGACGGACATCGCTTAATCAACTTGCCTATCTATAAGGATCCAGAATATTTATACTTTATGGGATCGGAACTGACTGGATATTATAGCAATTACACACGGAATGATAAAAAAAAAAATAATAAAGTAAAGCCCTGAAAAAGTCAGGATTAAAAGGTTTGAAAGAGTTTACCTTGTTAACTACTAACGATTATATTTAAAAAATAATATTAAGCCTTAAGAGGTTTACCTATCAGCCATATTTTGGGGCACTAAGACTTGGAAATCTCTGACTCAATAGTTTAGCTAAAATATGCATCTGCCTTTATCGCATGGAGTTTTATTTGAATCGAGCGAGGCGTTTGAAATTGCCAATTTAATCTCTAAATTTTTCTGCCCCACTGTGCTGAATAACTAAGTAGTCAGTTTCTATAATCTTTAAAAAATAATTTAAATTTCAAACAATACTCTGTATGTAGGTATTTAAAATTAATTAACAATCAATCATTAGTAAAGTATTTTTAGTTTGTTTGCCAATATATTTAAATATTACTCTTTCGGCTGCTTCTAAATAACATTCACTACAAACTCGTACATATAATTTTTTAACACTTCATTAGCATTTACGAGTAATACATGAAAAATGAACGCATTAATTTGGCTTATTATAAACTACAGCACATGTGGAGACGGTATAATAAGTTCGCTGTTTCATATGTTAATTCTATAATATTCATTTGGAATCCTATGACGCATGTTATGTTAATTTTTTCTACTTACATACATATCGCTTCTTTAATGCAACTTAGTCATATCTCAAAAAACAAAAAAATTTGGCAGAAAGCTGTGGAATGTTTCAAATCGTTAGCTGTATGTTAGGTCAATGAATAGAAAATATTTAGCATGCGATTTAATTCTGGAATTTTTGTCCACATAAAAAAGATATAAAGGAACATATTTTCTTCAATAACTTAAATTTTTTTATTTTTTTCAGATAGGACTATGTTGCATTAAAGGGTCGATATACATATATTTCTCATTTAGTATTTTGAAGTAAAGTGTATATAAGATTTGAAACATCTGAACTTGTTATTAAATATTTACAGCGCTAAATGAAAGAAGGAGACTTTTTTCTTTCTCCTCAGCCAATTGCTGCTGGAATACCACAATATTGGGACCCATTTTATATTTGTTGTATACTTAGGATATGCTACTAGCAACCGAATCTACACATTGACATTTGCTGGTGAAACAGCGTTTCTAAGCATTTATGAAAGATTCCAAGAAGCATCACGATATCCACAAGACCACATATCTATACATATAATAAAATAGTAACTCATTTCCGTCTGTCTGTCTGCGTTTCTTTTGCGTGCGCATCACGTAAAAACTACTGGATGGATTTTAACAAACTTTTGTGAAGAGGTACGTTAGCATCCTGATTCCAATATAGGATACCTTTTTTCCGAAAAAAAAAAATATTTTATTTCCCAAAGAAAGTGGAGGGAAATCAGTGAAAAAACGCAGTTATTTTAGTAGTAAAGTAAATACATAAACCCTAACTGAACTAACTAACCGGATATGCATACTTTATTTTTTATAAAGTAAATACATAAACTGATATGCAGCATAGTTTAAGGCGGCACTAAAAACGTAAGGGTCTTTGGTGTGGATTGCTTTTAAAGCAAAATCTAACAAAATATTGCAACGTCGCTGACAAAGTGGCGGGCACAGCTAGTTGGAGAATAAAAGTGAACGAACAAAAATGAACTCATATAACGTTCACGCTGCGTAGATACTCATGCCCCTATTCGCATAAATAATCAAATGATACCTCAAGTCAATATGTATATCTCGGTATACATATAGATCGGCACCTTTATATATATAGAATCAAAGCAAACACAAATGAAGTTGAAAGCAGTCTAACTTGGAAAAAAATCAAAAGCATCGAAATAAATTTTAAGAATGATTACAGGTGCTCCATAGTATACATGTTTAAAAATCGAACATCCACAAAGATCAAAACGTGCGAAATCGCGAGACATGCACTAACTTATTTAAAGCAGCTCGAAACACACTCAAACCCGCTGGCCCGTAAGACCTAAACGGCCGCGGCTACATTCAACTAAGAAAGAGAAATATTACCTTTTGGCCGAACATCAGAGAGATGTTTTCAAAACGATGACATTAACCGAAAAATAAATTTGTGCCCAGCATTGGCTGGACTTAAGTATATTTTAATTTTAACATGTGAATACCTATTGTTAGTTCAATTAGACTTGAAGATTCAGTAAATAAAAAAAAACCAAGTACTTAACAAATAGAATTTATATTTAAATATTTGTTAATGAGCCAGTAGCACTGTCGGTTTTATTTGTTTAAATAAACATTTCAAATTGTGTTCCACATCAAGGTCGTTTTAAGTTATTTGTCTTTATATTTTGTTATTATATATGTATGTACATACATATGTACATAGACATAAATATATTACTTTTTTTTATTTTAATAAAATAACAAAAGATTGTCAAAATCGGCAATTATTAAAAGCAACTGTCAGTTGAATTATTTATGCTTATTTGATTACCTGTGTAGTTAAACAGCATAAACACCATCCTCAATATCATTCTTCTAGGGTTAACAGATAGTGCGATTACTCATCAAATGAAGAGGCTTTCAGAATTGTTAGGCGGCGTAATTTATTTATGGCGTGGTTAGCGCTTTAGTGTTTTTAAAGAATTTGTTTAATTTCAGATGATAATAATAATATTACGATAAAATCATAATCCATCCATCTGCTCATAGTACACATAATAAAACAGTAACAGCAGCATTTCTGCACATGAAATATTTTTTTTTAAATTTTGTTGGTGGTGCAGTTAGTAATCGAAATCGAATACAAAACAGCAATTTTTAGAATTTTTGTCTCTCTGTGTTCGCATCACGTAAAAACTAATGGATGAAATTTAATAAAATTTTGTGAGCAGGTACCATAGTGCGTGTCATGGTTCAAATATAGCATACTTTTTTTCTGAAATAAAATCTCATTTCCAAGAGAAAAAGTAGTAAAAGTATGCAATTCTACCGATTAATAGATAATACAAACTTGACAGCAGTTTTTATTTTTAAAGCTGTATAGTTTTTGGGCATAATCGGGGGCGGTCAGGGGTAGTTTCTATATCCCCAAATTTCGAGAACGCTCTACAGGTCATACCGTATTACATATCAAAATGAAATTCAGTATGTGCCTTTAGTTTATGGAGATGAAGAGCTGTATAAATTTCTCAAAAGTTATTGAGTAATCCTAGATCAATCAAACTTGGCAGTAAAATATCTTATAGCCAAGGCTGTTAAGGCTTCAAAATAAAAAAATCGGACCAAGGAGAAGAACTAATCCTACCTCTGAAAACTTTAATTTTGTTTAGCAAATGCAACTTTTAAGGTCAGCGAATGTTCAAAAACCTAAACTTAGACCCAGGAGATTCTAAAATAACATTTACGAGCCGCCCAATTTTATGGCCGGCGTCTTAAAATATTTTTTTGAAAAAATAACATAATTATTAAAAGTCATGAATTACAATACGCCTTAATACCATAAATATAATTTTTAAGGGTTATACCTCCCCCTGCCCATAATGTGAAAATGTAAATTTTTTTTTTTTTTGTAATTTCCAAAAAATATTAGTTTTGGAGCTTTTATGTGGAAGAGAATATGCCTTCCCAATTCCTAACCAATACTATAATACTAGAATGTTAATAAAACTACATTTTCGTAATTTATTTCTAGATAGTGTTTAATTTATCGTCGTTCGTAAATTATTGTGTTCTATATGCAAAAAATCTGTTTTGAGAAAATCGATGTTAAAGTTTAGATGTCAATTACAAAAAACTGAGCCCAAAAAAATACCATGATATTTTTACAGGGAAAAGCTACGAACTTTGTCTTTCATTTTACAATGTACTTGTTTGATTTTGGAAGCGTGGCTAGAAGCAACTAGCGTTAGAAAAAAGTGCTTTGTTCTATATGCACATATTTACGACTTTATTCTCATTTCTTAGCATACATAACAAAATGTTAAAAAATATTACAAGTAATAAAAATCAATGAACATATAGATATATAAGCAAGATTATATTTTAATATAACAAAATCTTTAAAAAATGTTTGTCGGTCATTTTCAGAAAATATTTCACTACATGAAAAGTGACAGTTACGCGTGCAAGCAGGTTTTATTTCTCTCTTTTTTTGCAATAATCCTTTTGTTGAAACATACTCTTCACCATGTTGCCTACGCATTTTACGCAAATACTGTTTGGATGGGTTAGCAATACCTTTTCTCTTACGGGAAAGTCCACACGAGTTCGTATGAGGTTCCTCCGATGATTTATTTGATGTACCGTCTTGCACACTTAAGTCACTATCGGACTCATCCGATGAGCTGGAACTAGATGTTTTCGTCATGTTAACTTTTCCACCTGACCTACTAGGAATTACAAAATCCGGGTTATTTAGTCGATCCTAAGAATCAAGATTCGCTAAAATGCATTAATTTAAAATATTATTACATATGTAAGAATTGAAATTTCTTAATACACAGCGTCACTTACCACAGTTTTAAGTCCCAACAAACTGATTTCGACTTTAAATTCTTTTAGATTAGTAGCTAGACTACAAAACTTCACTTATTTCTATTAACGGTAAATTAAAATAAATACAAGGGCTATTAGTTGAAAAACAAAAAGATCAAAAGCAATAAATTCTAAAAACTCTGACAATAAATAATCAATTATTTTTCTCCTTTTCATTTCTTTACATTTTTTTTTTAAAGAAATGTGAAATAAAAGCAAAACAAAGAAGAGGACAATTAAACAAAATGAAATTCATTGTATATAGAACAATATAAACAAATTGCTTTTTTCTTGAGTATTTTTCCTATGTTTTTGTTCTATATGCACAAGTTTTTGAGTATGGAACATAATAACTTACGAACAGTATCAGTAAAATGCTGTATAGTCTAAAGTCGATGTCTCGTATCTCGAAAACTATAAGTAATATCAGACAATCGATTACACAGATCGGTAGATCTCCAACGGTTTATAGCGAATCCGCTCTTTTCTCATTTTTTAATTTTGCGGTATAGAACACAATAATTTACTAACGAGGTTATATGAAAATAATTTATGCGTAACTAGCTGTATCCGCCATTTTGTCAGCATCCTTACAATATTTTGTTCTATTTAGCCTCGAAGCAGCCCAATTACATTATGCAACTTATGTCGGTGAAATTTATCTCTTTTCTTCTTTAAAATTTTATTTGTATTTATATCGTACAATTTTTATTGCAGCAATTTCTATGGATGGACGCAATTGTTTACATTTAAAACTTCATAATTAAAACTACGAATTAGGGAACAAATCGAATTTCAAGAGTATATGAATATGTATGCCCCGCCCTTTTGATTGTTTTCTACCCTCTCTCCATCTAGCGACAAAACATGCACAATGTAAAAAGCGAGAAAGTAATACACTCCAATTTTTAAGATTCTTACTTTTATAGTGTTTCAAAAATGGTTTATGTATTTACTTTATATAAAAGTACCCATCCCTGGGTAATTATTCAGAAACATAAGCTTTATATAATACTAGCTGTGCCCGCCACTTCGTCAGCGTCCTTCAATATTTTCTTCGATTTTGCTTTGAAAGCAATCCACACGAAAGACCCTTACGTTTTTAGTTTTTTTTTTAAGAGAAGTAACACTCAGGCAATTAATGCCTATATATGTATTACTTCCTTTAGAAAGGGATAGTAGTAAATAAGACAGATGGTTAGTGTAATAGTAAAGCTTCTGGTGTTCTTTAAGTGAATTAGTTGGAAGATAACATAGCCAATTTATAATTATTTTACTTCTCCGGCGATTAAGTGCTATGTGGTAATACCGGCGTTTTTAGTTCCTCCTTAAGATATGCTACATATCAGTTTCTGTATTTTTTTACTTTAAAAAAAGTAAAGTATTCATATCCGGTTAGTTTTTAGCTTTTTCTCCACTTTCTAAGATATTTTTGCGTAAAAAAGTACCCTATATTGGGACCAGGATACTGAGGTACTTCCTCACAAAATTTTGTTAAAATCCATTAAGTAGTTTTTACGTGATGCGAAAGTCAATGAAAAGCAGACAGACAGACGGAAGTGAGTTACTATTTTATTATATGTATAGATATTCCAAGTCTACAGTAACATTAAATCGGTACTTTCACTACTTTTTCTCTTGGAAGTTAGATATTTTTACGGAAAAAAAGATTCCATATCTTAACCTAGATACTAAGGTACCTCTCCCTTAAATTTTATTTAAATTTATCCAGTAGTTTCTACGTGATGCGAACACAGACAGACAGAAAGTTACAGTTTTATTATATGTATAGATAATAATTTATTTATAATAGTAACTATAAATTCTATTTAAAATATTAAAATTTATTTTGTAAAACAACTCAAAAATCAAAAACATTTTCTGACCGACAAAAAGGTTTCTTACTCGTATTTACTTACCTATGCAAGATGAGCAAATCCAGAGAAAAGGTGAAATTTGGAAAAAAATAATCGTAAAAAAGTGGCGCAAATAAAAGTAGAGATCCCAAATTTTATAGTTATATATACATAGTTATGTAACATTTTTAGGATCGCGATGGAGACCACTCTCAAAAACCTTTTCACTTTTTTTTGACAAAAAAATGAACCAAAATTTTTTTTTTTAATTTCGATCGACATTTTTACCATTACAATTTTTCTAATACTTAATATTAGTTATATTAATATAGCCTTTCACAAAATCAACTAAAAATCTTTATAAGCTCATATTTTGCAAACCGTTTGGAATATTGATATACTCTCTGAGGCAAAGTTGTAGCTCTTGTCATAAAGAACAAAAATTGTGAACATATAAAATCAAAAAAACTTCATCTTCAAGGTCAAAATCGCAAAAAAATCAATTTTTTTACCTTTTTTCCCCTGTTCAGGTCCGTAGGTAGCAAACCGTTCAAAATTCAAGGAAACAATCAACTACAAAAATGAACCTAAGATCTCAATAAACATTTTATAAAGATCTCAGAAAACATTTTATTTTGTGTTAAATATAAATTTATCGAAAGGTAATTTTTTAAAATATTCTTTATTTTTAAATATTATAAAATTAAAGTTAAATATTGAGCCTTTTTTCAAACCATTACAATGGTAAATTACAAAAACAATAAACAACTATGTAAGTAACATTTAAGATTTTAATGTAATGTCTTAAAAAATATATACATACATATGTACATATTTTTTTAGTTAAAAAAACACTATACAACAACAAAAATTTTTTGGTGATTTTTATGCTGAATTTGGCGAACGAAATCAAGCAATAAAACTTGAGCTGTTTACATCTTTTCGGTAGGTTTTTCTTGTAGTTACAATAACAAAAGTAGAAGACACAATAACTAAGTAGTTTAGAGTAGAAAAGTGCCCTACTCCTAGACTTACCAACAATTTTCCATAATAAAACCAAAAGGGAAAGTTTTTTTTATACAAATGCATATACATATGTATGTCTCAAGTCTAATTTAAATTGCCTTCATTACAGGACTTAAAAGCGTTCTTATAAACAAATGTACTTTTTAAGAAAAATCTTTTTAAAACTGCATTTTAAGGGAGATTAATAACATGTGTATTTACTTGCTGTAGGGCTAATAGACATAGTAAATTGCAAAAAGAGATGTGAAATTAACGTGCAAACAATGCGATGCTGGCAAAAGTTGAAAAGCAAAATCTATGTAAATGTCACATTAATTTTTTTTTCATATTCGAAACATAGTTACGTGAAGATGGGCTACCTTTTATTGCCTAATAAATTGTAAATTTGTTTTTCTTAAGAAACAAACTATTAAAACATTTGTGTTTTAGCAAAATATAATAAATATATAATAGATGTAAATATCATTTACCCCAAGTGGCATCATAGTATTGTTTGGGTAAGTCGGTACTAAGAAAAAAAGCAATAATAATAATAATAATAACACGATAATAATAAAATGATAATAAAATGATAATAAAATAAGTACATAAAAGCAATAATAATAATAATCATTCATAGATAATAATAAAAATTCTAGACTCAACAATTTGGTAACTCGTGTCTAATTTCCGCATTGGCAGTTGTATCTTCATATTATTTATAAAAAAAAAATAACGTCAATTCTACAGAAATTGAAAAAAAGTATTTAAAACTTTTTTATAGCGCTAAATTTTGAAAGCACAAATCAAAACTAATTTTGGCGAAATCGATGCCGATACGTTTTGAGAATCTAAATTAAACTGAATATGAAAAATCCGGATTCATCATGTTGTCTAATAATTTGCAATGACTTTACCAATTAAATTTTTAGCCTCTTCGAAGCAAAACTTTACTAGCCCCCATCATTGTTGTAGCAAGCGCCTCAAGGGTTGCATCGTTACGGTTGCAAGTTTTATAAAATAATTGCTTTCTAATAACTATTATTGATTTTTATACAGAAAAAAATAATTTTCCTTAAAAAAATAAGTGTTAAAAAATATTTGTAAAATACAAGCACCGAATAATTTATTTTTTTTTTGCCAAAAATAACACAGAAAAAAATATTTTCACGAATATTCCCTATTAATTTGTTTCAGATTAAAATTTATTAAATAATTAATTGATTCAATCGTTTGTTTAGTTAGAAAATGTTTTTCTTCTCTTTTAAACAAATATGTATTTGTATCAATTAAAAAATTGATTGAACTTTAATCTAAAACTAATTAAAACCTTTAATTGGTGCAAAAACTATTTCTGTGTAAGAGATAATATCGTATTTCACACAACTTTATTCAAGACTAGCTGTGCCCGCCACGTCGTGGGCGTCCTGTCAATATTAATTACTCTATTTTGCTTTGAAAGTATTCCACACCAATTGTAAGAATTTTACTTTTATAGTGCTTCAGTTATGGTTTATTTATTTATTTATATAAAGGTACCCATCCTTGGATAAATATTTAAAATTTAAAAAAAAAATTCTAAAATTCTTAAAATTATTGCAAAGCTCTGTGAAAGGTGTTTAAAATATTTTAATAACAAAGTAAAATTACAAATTGTATTCAACTGACGCCATCTGTTGCGTAACAGTTTTAAAAATATCCCACTTTCAAAAATAAAAAAGTGTGTTGAAAATGTAACCGAGTAGAAAATTACCGTGTTAAAAATGTCCCAGTTTAAACTAAAACTTTAAGTACCTTTAAACCAGAAAGGTATCCTATATTGGGATCGGGATACTAAGGTACCTCCCCACAAAATTTAGTTAACATCCATCCAGTAGTTATTACGTGATGCGAACACAAACGAAAAGCAGACAGACAGACGGATATGAGTTACTATTTTATTATATGTATGGATGTATAGATTTCAGTGACTGACTAGTTCACTAATATTACTCGCCTATAGCTAGAGAACGAAAATTTGGTATACAAGTGGATCTTGGTGAGTAAGTAACCAGAAAAATGGGAAAATAAGAAATTTGTATCTAGGGTAGAACACTAGGCACTAAAGCATTATAAAGCTGACCGGCTTTTAAACCTCTTTACGTCACAATGATTATAAGCATTCGATTTATAACATACGGCTACCTTACTTTCATTTAGTCACGGGCTATCACCAGCCTTTACTCTTGACTTTAGTTATTTCAGACTGTTAACTGTCGGCCATCTTTCTCCTCACGAAGTATCATTCCCAATTCTTATCTTGACTAGATGATACTTGAAGACCTGTCATTAACCCAGTTAATCAGCTTAAGGTACTTCTTTATATTTGAGCACTTTACTGGACTTCCTGCGTCTCTTTGAGAATTATTCGTATTTACCTCCTTTTACGCTTGCGTTTGGCCATTTCCCTGTGCTTCTCTGGGTTGTGGTCAACAAAAATTCACAGCAGATCCCATTTTTGCTAGTTGGTCTACTGATTCATTCCCTGATGTGCCTATGTATTCTTTAACCCACATCAATGTTACCTCAATTAGCGAGGCACATCTGTTAAGTTTTAAAACACATTGCAGCACTAGTTTGGAATACCCAGTAGATAACTTCCCAGTATTATTTGAAAAAGAGAAATGCTTATCAAATTTTACGCTGGCACTTCCGACCAAAAATTTTAACTTAAATGATGTGTAACAAAAAAAAAAAAAAAACTTAGAAAAAGGAGCCAAAACATGAATGTGAAAATAAGGCCGTTTCATTTCAAAAAATTCGGCCATTAAAATGATTGATGATTGAGATCAAAATGACAACAAAGTTCTTGCTTGCTCCAATACCTATCACCAGAATAATATTGGACATAATTTTAAGTTGTTTGTTTTTGTGCGGATAAGATGATATTTTACTCAAAATATCGCTTTTTTATCTTTTCGTCTCGTTTAAAAAAAAAACTATCTGATGCACAGTGGTTGAAAAAAGATTTATTTTGATCATTCGGTATCTCATGAACCACTGAAGCTATCTTAATGAAATTTTACAGAGGTAAAGCAGAGTTGTTATTGAGTAGAGCTACGAGAGGTGGGCTCCATAGGGTAAAGGGTGGCTTCTGGTTAAGCCCCCAAAATTGGGTACCTATATATATATATATATATATATATATATAATTTTTTGGAAGTGTCAGAAAAAGTTTAGTTTTAACTAAAATGTTAAGATTTTTTAAATTTAAGTAGACCTTGAAAATATCTATAAAAAATGTGGTCACATGTGCAGGTTATCTCTTTTAGTTTGGGTTAGTATTTTTTTTAATTTTGGCCGACCTTAACTTAGTATTTTTGGCGTTTCATTAAGATATCTTCAGTGGTTCAAGAGATAGCGAATTATGTCCAAAATAAATCGTAATGTTAGTTATGTCATATGAAAAAAAAATATTTTTTAATCAAACTCTCTGTGATCACTGTGCAGTACTAAGTGTCAACACCAATACTACCGAACTAATATTTTTTTTTGTTACCTTAAATTTTTGTTTATCCAGTACTTAATAACAGCAAACAAATTAGTATTCAAGATAACCCGCAACTATTTTATATGTAAATTTATTTAATTGTAAAAAAAAATCACAAGGTCAAAACCGATAACATAATAAAAAGTGACTCACTTCTTTTCAATATTATCCAAGCGTTTGCGTAAATCCTCGTCCACGGTTGCCAGTAAACTTACGCGATCATGTAACTTTGTTACTATTTCCTTATAATCACAATTGTGGGTTGTTGAGGTAGTAGTAGATGTGATTGCAGGAGATTGATTCTAAAAAAGAATAACACAGACACAATATTTTTTATATATATTTTAATTCTTTCTTTTAAAATATATTTTACAATTCGTCACAATATCACGGTGCCTTAACCGTCTGAAAAGGGAAAACAAAGAACAACAACAACAAAATCTTATCTGCAAAGTTGTTAAACTTGTCTTACGGATTTATTTGTTCAAGATCATTTAGGCGTTTTGTATTTTATTTTTTTTTTTATTTATTTTTTGTATTTTTTTGTTGGTTAGCATGCGTAAATGTTAAATTTGAATTTTTCTTGTTTAACATGAAATAATACCAAGAAACCGCAGAATAAATGAAGAACAAAAAATAAATATTTAAACAGATTTAAGATGTATCTTTAATTATACTAATATGATGTATTTTTTTCTCAATTTCGAGTTCTTTGTTTACAATATTTTTTTATTTAACATTTTATTTGCTCTTTTTGAAGAATATTGAACTAAGAGAAACGTTTTGTAATTAAAAAATTTTGTATTAACTTATTTATCATTTAAATACTTTGATTTGAAGAATTTGTTCAGACGCGATTTTTGACCCACCGTTTTCCAACGTGCTACCGTATTGCGTGTTACATGAGCTGGACGCTGCTGCCAATGTGT
This sequence comes from Phasia obesa, assembly GCA_949628195.1. Classification (NCBI taxonomy): domain Eukaryota; kingdom Metazoa; phylum Arthropoda; class Insecta; order Diptera; family Tachinidae; genus Phasia; species Phasia obesa. Next base: position 22,945,997 of record OX451217.1, read on the forward strand.
CTGAGTGGCGGGCGCTGTTGTAACCGTCTCTTGCACATGACAGCTTGTTAAATTTATTAATAAATTAATAAGTAAAACCTCCACAACGAGGTGTTTTAATTTATTACATAATTTCATATTTTTATATATTTGTTTATTTATTCCTTTATAAACTATAGAATTATATGTGATTAATAAACATAAATCTTTTTATTATAGATTATTTCCGATCGCTATTTATTTAACAAACAAATTAAAAAATATTTATTGAACGAACCGTTCTGTTCAAAGTTTGCAATAAGACTAAAAATTAAATAATCACAAGTTAAGAGATTTTCTTAAAAACATAAACTTTTGTCAAACAACTACAACCAATACCCAATACAATAAAACTTTAAAAAATATAAACAATAAAATACTTCTCTCACACAAATGTATGCTCCTCATCTTTTCGACTGTTGAATAGATGGATGAGTGATTTATTGCGGACTTTGTTTTTTTTTCTGAAGATGGTTTAGCCATAACATTTGTTAAACTCAAGAATGATAGACACAAGATTGCGACATCCGAATAATTTCGCTCTCTTAAGGGGCGAATTAAGTCATGTAACGTGTGTATTTTAAATTTGGCGAACTACGTCATCTAATGGGAAATCTTTCGGATGGCGTTATTTTGTCTATCACTCTTCCTTGCGAGCAATTCTTTTTTTTAATTATGTAGTTTGGGTTGCCATTTTATTATGTATAAACTAAAGGCCGAGGCACATAGAATCCGTTACACTTCGTCTTCTTCAGTACGTCTACGTCAACTCAAAGTAGTGCTGGCAAAGTATTGAGTAGTGATCGAATACTCGATCAGTTTTTTAGGGTACTCAATACAAAAAAGTAGTTAATCGATACTTTTGCGGTAGTATTTTTAGAAATAAATTTATATAAAATATTTGACAACTACGACGATAAATTTCCTCTGCTAGTATGTAAACGGAAGTATTAAGAGTACCCAATTGAAAAGTATTGAGTCGTATCGAGTAATTGAAAGTAGTGAAAATTGTCAGCACTAACTCAAAGTACTTAAGTTCGGCAACTTTTGAAGTACGTTGAGTAGTTTTTGGATTTTTCTTTGTTTTGACTTTTTTTTAATTTTATCGAAATTTATTTGTAAAAATTTTAACGAAAATTTTATTATATTTTTTTTTTAATTTTTATCGAAATTTTCTTGTAAAAATTTTACCGAAATTTTCTTGTAAAAATTTTATCAAAATTTTATCGAAATTTTTTTTGTAAAAATTTTATTCAACATTTTTAGTTAAAAAGCGAAAATTTTTTTGAAATTTTTATCGAAAATTTTTTGTAAAAATTTTATCGAAAATTTTTTGTAAAAATTTTATCGAAAATTTTTTGTAACAATTTTATCGAAAATTTTTTGTAAAAATTTTATCGAAAATTTTTTGTAAAAATTTTATCGAAAATTTTTTGTAAAAATTTTATCGAAAATTTTTTGTAACAATTTTATCGAACATTTTTTTTTAAATTTTTTGTAAAAATTTTAAAAAAAAATTTTTGTAAAAATTTTAAAGAAAATTTTTTGTAAAAAGTTTATCGATAATTTTTGGTAAAAATTTTATCGAAATTTGTTTGTAAAAGTTTATCAAAAATGCTCCTAGTTCCCTGTGGGTCTATCGGCTAGCTCTATGTTGCTTTTTATTTTGCTTTGTATATATTTCTTTATATACAGGCCTTTAATAAAAATCTTAGCAGATAAATCCTACCAATCTAAAAACAAACATAAATCGCCCCTCGTAGAGGGTTATTATTCCCCCCGAGATCTGTATGTACTCCTTGCGATCTACTTGTCGCGAGCTTATATTTACTTAACAAAAAAAGGAAAAGAGAGTCATTACAACCGAACAAATAAAAACATCGAGAAAAAATATAGGTGGACGTGGTTTTTGCCCACAACCTTGAATAGAATCGTTTGATGTTGCTGCATTGCAATCCTAAAATTTTCGAAACTGTATCTGGCAGATTGGTGGTATTAAATCTTTTGTACCTTGTCTGGCCCCTTGGAAAATTACATTTCAACATCAAAACGGACAGATAGACGCTTAATCAACTACTCTATGTATAAGGATCCATAAGATATATGTCGCTCATTTACTTGAAGACCGTCATAAGTCAAAAAAAGGCATTTTGTAAAAAACGCATTTTAAGTTTTTTATTCTGCACTGTTAAGTAAAACAACATGAACATGCCTCAATTTCGAAGTCAAATAATAAAATGATATGTTATTTGTATATTATTTAGGGAAAATCTGGAATATTTTGTAACTAAAATATGTAGTTATTATTAATAAAAAAAATTGAAACAAATGAAATGAAATAACGGCATATTCTATTCCCACGCGAAAAGTACACAAGATAAAATCATGAAATTAATATACAACATGTAGCGGAATAAAAAGAACATTTCTGCATCACTAACTCAAAAATCACGTTTTTTGACTTATGACGGTCTTCAAGTAAATGAGCGATGTGTACTTTATTTGGTCGTAAATTAATATTGTAGAAGTTGCACACGGAATGACAAACTTATATTATCGTATACTGTTTCTATATACTATAACAATGTATAGGTGGCGTTAGAGATCCTGGAGGAGGCTAATGGATTGAACTTGGCAATTTGTGGAGCAAATTTATACTTTAACAGCATTTTGTATGTAAATTAGGTTTAAAACCCAATTGAGATTTTACTTTTCCCAGAACATGTTGTTGCCGTCTCCTTGACGAATTTTAATCGAGGATTTATGGAAATCAATTCCCGGTTTTTGTTTGGAGCCTGAAACTGGTCCAATCTGCTATATTTGGTAAAGCACCTCCAGGGAAATAGTAACTAGGTATTCACATTTGACATTTCGAAGTAAAATAATAATAAAAAAAAATAAAATTGAGCACAATTAAATGTTTTTAAAGTAAATATTAATGACACAAAACAAGATAATTTCCAATATATTTTGTTTAGCGTGGGAAACAGTCATCAAACTAAGATTACGAATTTCGTAAAGAAGACATTTGTATTCTTTTTCTTAACAATTATCTCATTTTGAGAGGATTAAACGAATTATTTGTTATTTTTGTGCATATTCTTGTTACCACCACTGCAAGACGCCAAATAGTATAGCTGCTTACGTTGTGTCATCATAAATAATCTTGAGCAAGGAGATGAAAAGTAGATGTTCATGCGCTTTTTAAGTAAAATTAGTCAAAACTGGCCTCCCCAAAAAAGGCAGATCATTTGCTAGTTACAGTGATTAACAAGTCGCCGTCTGATATTTATTACAAACAAATAAAAACAACCTGAACAAATGTGAAAAAAAATACGTAGGAGTGGATTTTTGCCCCCAGCCTCGACTGGAATGATCTGATGTTGCTGAATTGGAATAGCAAAATTTTCGAAACTATGCCTGGCAGATTGATGGGCTTAAATTTTCAGTATCTCTTCTGGTGCCTTGGAAAAGTTGATTTCAACCCGAACTCAAACGGACATCGCTAAATTACATACGGAATGGTCTTATACCGAGTCAAAACTAATTTTAATAGAAGTTGAGAAATTGAACTCCAATTTTCTTTTGTTTGTTCCACTAAAATATGGAAAATCCTGCCAACTTTCACGGTTTTAAATTTTTTCCGCTTTACTGAAAATAAAACAATCATCTTAAATTAACTTTAACGTAACCGCAAGCGATAGAGACCCATTGTTAATAATTATTTTATGCCCCTATTGGGCGGGATGTTTATGTCCAACAGGACGACGTCATATGACTTAACCATTAAAAAAATATTTACAGCTTAATTAAAAATTATTTTTAGACTAAACTTTTCAACATTTATTGTTAATTTGACTATAAATGAAAATTATGATGGAATTAGGGACGGCTTCGTAAGCCAAGCACAACTTAAAACAATTGTATCACCCTACTATTTTAACAAATTGCTGCACGAAGAATCTTTTGTTCGAGATTATAAGATAATATTTCTGTTAAATGCTTACAAAATCATTATTGCAAATAATATTATTCTTTATGTAACTAAAAAATTATGAACTCAGTTTGTCATTGCTATAATTAATGTTTAAGTAATAAAATTAAACAAAATAACAAAAATGTTGTTAAAACGTCTAAAAATTACAGTGTCAACTTCGTGCCTCAATAATATATAAAAAATTTGCAGTAAAATCCATTAGTAATAATAAAAACAAGACTGTCAGGGCAGGATTTTAAAAAAAGTTCATTCATACCAAGCTTAAATAAAGAAATAAAAAATAAATTGTATTCGTAATGACACCAACGTTTTACAAATGACTAATTTTTTGGATTGTTTTTTTTTTTTGTTGAGTTTCATTAAAAAAGTAATAAATAAAACAAATCTAGGTCAGAAATATTAATGAGAAATAAATATTTTATTAATTAATAAAGAAATAAGTATAATTTTATAGGAACTAGAAACCAGAGCTCTTGTCAAACAGAAAGCAACATTTGTATCAAACTTCACACGAACGTGTGTGAAAGTCAGACATTAAAATTTTTGAGAATGATTGCAAAAAGGACAAAATAAAAGAAGGCAAGGTTTTTAACGCAAAATCATGGAAACTTTAAGTATCATCTAGCCAAGATGAAAATCGAAGAAGATGATACTTGCAGACTGTGCCTGGAAGAGGCTGAGACGGCAGCGTACATTGTGTGTGAATGCGCAGCACTGGCTAGCATAAGATTCGGGACCACTGGTAGAAACTTGTTAAATGTGGATGCTATGGGGGACCTGAGCCATGAAAAAATGCTAGCAATTACTAGAGACTACGTGATGAGAAAGAAGGCTGACAGTTATCAGTCGACAGTCTGAAATCATTAAAGTCAAGATTAACGGCTGGTCGTAGCACATGACTCAATGAAAGTAGGTTACCGTAAATTACAACTTATTACGATAAGTTCAAAACAATCTCTTTAAATCTCTTTAAATTCAATTATAGTAAATATGTACGTATAAATATGTAATAATTCTTGCAAAAAAAACCGACTTCAAAACAGACAAACTTAAAATCATGTTTCTTTAAGACGGTAACTATTGCGACACCCTGTAATTTCCGAATTCAAATTTTATACTAGTTATAGCGGTCGTAGCAATACAGGTTCGTTGTAAATTTCAACCGTCTGTAACGGTTGAAAAGTTTGGTCATATACATCAAATTACATAAACTATTGCGACACCCTGTAATTTATAATTTTAAATAATTATACTTATTATAACAGATATAGTAATGGACATTCTGTCTAATTGTTAAGTGTTTATCAATAACTGTTTAAAAGATAGATATTTATATTAAATTCAAATTTTAATATAAATACTTTTTAAAGAACACTTTGTAATACAGATTCTTTTTAAATATTAACTTTGTGTCCATATACATCAAATTACATCAACTATTGGGACACCCTATAATTTCCAATTTTAAATATTTATACTTGTTGTTATACCAGACATAGTAGTGAACATTTTGTCTATTTTTCAAGTGTTTGTCTATAACGGTTCCAAAGATAAGGACATAATGGTCAAATAACATTAATAATGGGGACACCCTTTAATTTATAGATCCAAATTTTATACTTGTTGTTATAGCGGACTAAGCAATATAGGTTCTTTGTAAATTTCAACTGTCTATCTATAACAGTTGAAAAGTTTGGCCACACATATTACTTTTACATTAACTATTGGGACACCCTTTAATTTCCAAATTCATATTTTACACTTCTTATTTTAGCGGACTTAGCAATACAAGTTCTTTGTAAATTTCAACTGTCTGTCTATAAAGGTTCAAAAGTTTGGCCATATATATATCAAAATAAACCAACTAATGGGACACCCTTTAATTTTATTTTTTAATTACTTTTTGTTATTGGGAGCTACAGTGATACGCACTTTTTTTTAATTTTAAATTGGTGACCTATAATGTTCATAATACACGTAAAAAACATGTATGTTGTATGGGGACACCCTTTAATTTTTAAAATTTTGAACTTCTTTTAAAATGGGACCAATCTGTAACCATAACCTTTCTAATAGTGCAAAAATTTAAAATCGGTTCAGAAATTACCGAGTTCTGAAGGCACAAACATACAACAAAAAAGCAACACACAGACGAATTGATAACCTCCTTCTTTTTTTTTAAAGTAGCAGCAATGCTCATGACATAGTCAGCGTTTTGACAATAGTTTGTTGGAAATTCGCTTTTCTTTCCAAAGTAGTCCACATTTTGATGTGGACTTCTTTGGACTCTTATTTTTTTTGTACTCTAAAACAAAAAAATGGCAGAGGTACAAAACTAAAGCGCCAGGGTATGATATCCTTAACTTCCTCCAAAATCTGCAGCGAGACATATATATTAGTATAGGAAGTTAGACTCCATATTTAGACAGGTAAAATTAAAATGAGTTTAATGGCGCTCCTCCAGTGAAAACTTGAGTTTAATAAATCTCCTCCAGTGAAAAAGTTAAGTTTAATGGTTCTCCTCAAACGAAACAATGAGTTAAAATGGTACCGAAGTACAGCTATTCGAGAAAGCCAATCAGCCAGTTTGAGAGTGAGACGCAAGTCACTCGAAGTTCGAGCAACAAGGACGGCCTGATTGACTTTCAGCGATAACGACAATGACGCGCAAACTTTTTTCCTCAACCCACAGCTATTTTACGACTATAAAACTCTTACTTTAAAATTGCTATCCTTCTCTGAATGATATATCGGGAGGTTTCATCATAGGGTTTCGATAAAATACAATTATTGTAGAGTTCTGCAAATAGCTTCTAAAATTTCCCCTTTAGAAAAAAAAGCAGCTACCAAGTTATTTAAATCGGTTAAATTGTGTACATTCACGGAGTACTAAGGTACCTCTCCACGAAATGTTATTAAAATTCATTCAGTACATACGAGTACAGATATATCTTTTGTGTGCAGTCAGACTAGAAGGGTTGAATCGATTTTTCTGTCTCAGCCCGCACAGTGGTTTAAGGGCGTTGTATTTGGAACTACAATGATTGCATTTAAGAAATGTAAGTCCAATGGATAGCGACTAGCTTATACGTTAACAAAACCGATGCAATTTAATTTTAACTTAATTGTTTTCTATTACAATTTTTTTTTAACAATTGTGCATATATAAATATAATATAAATACCACCACTGTGCAATGCACAATAATTTGTACAAATTTTTTTTTAACAATAACTACAGGAACACTTTAGTATAATTCCCAAAAAACCTCAGGGATTACAAAGATAAACATCAGTATTCGTATAAATTATAAAGTCTGATTGATTAAAATGAAAATAAAATTTGCTGATTTCAAAGCAAATATGTAATATGTTTTTGTAGATATTTATATTCCTCAAGAATGACATAAATACCTCAGATGACAAAACGAATTTGTAATTTTTTTCTATATATTTTTTTTTTCAATCACACCCTGTTTTAAACAATAGTGTTTTTTTTTTAATTATTTAAAATAATAAAAAAAACTTAGTCATGACTTTTAAAAATAAATGGTTTTATCAATAAATCAATACATGAACTTACAATTTTTATGTTTAATTTTGTTTAAAAAATAAAAATAATTAATTTGAATTATGAAGTCGCAGAAGTATGCTGAGCTTAAAAACAGAATTTTTAAATAAAATCAATATTTATAAATTTGCATATACCTTTAACTATCAGAATGTGAGAAAGTATTAAACCAACCAATTATGTTCATGTTTATATATTTAATTGCAAAGAAAAAAAATAAATTAAACATCTGGCTTTAATACCGATAGGATACATCTTTCATCACTTTCAACAAATTAAAAACGTTTACTGTTCTATTGTGTTCTTCACTAAATCTGTCTCTCTATTGTTTATAAAATTGTTTAATATTTTTTATTAAAATTTGTTATAACATTTTATTTGAGCAAATAAACGTTTTTTATTAGGATTCTGGCAAAAGCCAAAATAAGATATTTAATTTAACTTTCAGACTTTTCCATTTTTTATTTTTATTTTAAAAAAATTTAATTATTATTTTTAACCGACTTCAAAAAAGAAGGAGGTTATCAATTCGTCTGAATGTTGCTTTTTTTTATGTATGTAACCGCAGAACTCAGCCATTTCTGAACCGATTTTAAAGTTTTTTCATTTATTTGAAAGGTTTTGCTTTCAGGTTGGTCCCATTTTAAAAACAGTTTATTATATTAAAAATTAAAGGGTGTCCCCATACAACATACATGTTTTTTACGTGTATTAAGAACCGTAAAGGCCACCAAATTAAAATTTTAAAAAATTGCGTATCACTATAGCTCCCAAAAATAAAAAAAAAATTTAAAATTTAAAGGGTGTCCCCATAGGTGACGTAATTTGACCTATTTGGGCCTATCTTTTGAACCGTTATAGACAAAAACTTGAAACTTTGACAGAATGTCGATTACTATGACCCTTATAGTAAAATGTATAAATATTAAAAAGTTTAAATTAAAGGGTGCTCCAATAGTTCATTTAATTTCATGTATGTGGGCATATTTTTGAACAGTTGTACACAGACCTCAGAAATTTACAAAGAACCTGTAGTCAGCTAGTCAGCTATAACAAAAAGTATAAAATTTGAATTTGGAAATAAAAGGGTGTCCCAATAGTTAATGTAATTCTATGTTTGTTGCCAAACTTTTACAGACAGACAGCTGAAATTTACAAGGAACCTGTATTGCAAAGTCCACTTTAGCAAGTATACAATTTGAATTTAGAAACTAAAGGGTATCCCCATAAATTATGTAATTTGATCTATATGGCCCTATCTTTTGAACCGTTAAACACAAACACTTGAAAATTAGGCAGAATATCCACTACTTTCTCTGGTATGATAACAATTATAAATATTTAGAATTAAAATGTAAAGGGTGTCCCAATAGTTTATGTAATTTTATATATATGGTTAAACTTTTTAACCGTTATAGACAGATAGTTGAAATTTACAAAGAATCTTTGTGCCCAAATCCTCTATAACAACAGGTCTTTAATTAAAAATTGTAAATTAAAGGGTGTCCGAATAGGTGATGTTATTTGATCTGTGTGAACCCATCTTTAAAACCATTATAGACAGAGGCTTGAGTTGTGCCCCCATAAAAGACGGATGCTGGTGAAAATAGCTTAACTTTTGAACAGTAATAAGGAGAGCCTTGACATTCAAATAGTCTTTATTTTTTCCCCTCTAATTTTGGCGCATCTTTAATTTGGTTTAAATCTAATTCTTACAGTTTACTTCTTACATTTTTATTTTAGAATTGATGCCCTTCTATCTGTTTTGAAGTCGGTTTTTTTTTGCAAGAATTATGTTTACTATAAAAATTTCTGCCGAAATTCTACTTAAAAAAAATGTTTGCGAGATATTTAAAGAAAAATTTTTGTTTTGATGAGTTTTTATTTTGTTTAGTGAACAACATTAATTTTATAAAATAAATTAAATTTTTACATAAATGTGCTTAAAACCAAATGCCATGGTTTTAAAAATATATCTTCAAATACTCTTTGTTTATAATTTTTAAAAACAAGTTTTTTAGAAAATATACTTTAAAAATCCTTTTTGGAAAATTGCGTTTAAAAAATTATCTCATTAACAAAAAAATTACCTCTTTAAAAGCCCTCGTTTTTAAAAGTACAGCATAGAAAAATTACAACTTTTAAAAATATTTTTTAAGTACTGTTTTTAAAAAGATAGTTTTTTTAAGGTACTTCTTTATAAATGTTATTTTTTTTAACAAAGGTTCTTTTATAAAAAGTACTTTCCTACTTTTCTGAAAAAAATATTTTTAATAATATGTATATGTATACCTATTTGAAAATATAATTTTTTTTGGGAAATTTTCAATCAAAATTTTAATAATAAAAAAAAAATACTAAAACATTTTACAAACTTCTGAAAACAGAATAAGAATTATGTTATTAAAAATATAATACAATATATTAACTTCGTAAAAAAGCATTAAGAAATAAACTTCTTTTTTAAATAAAAATAATTTATTTTTAAATGGTACTTTTTTTATACTACTACTTTTTTAGTGCTTTAAAGCAGCATTCAGAAATTAATATATTATTTTGGCTATTACTCCTAGAAATTTAAAAATCCACAACAATAGCCATTATTTATTTGTTTTTTTCGCTCAGTTCTATTTTTAACCTTCAGTTTTTTTCTACCTCAACAATTTTGTTTGCCGTTCCTTTAACGAAAATTTTTATTCCAGCTTTTTGTTTTTTTTTAAATTTTTTTTTAAGATATTAAAAAATAAACAGCAATGAATGAAAATTCCTATCGCGATGTTGATTTTGAATAAAAGACAAATTATTTACGAAATTATTGTCATTTCTTTTTATTAACCGACTTCAAAAAAGAAGGAGGTTATCAATTCGTCTGAATGTTGCTTTTTTTTTATGTATGTAACCGCAGAACTCAGCCATTTCTGAACCGATTTTAAAATTTTTTTCTTTATTTGAAAGATTATGCTTTTAGATTGGTCCTATTTTAAAATCAGTTCAATATATTAAAAATTAAAGGGTGTCCCAACAACAACATACATGTTTTTTACGTGTATTAAGTACCGTAAAGGCCACCAAATTAAAATTTTAAAAAATTGCGTGTCGCTATAGCTCCCAACCGCAGAAATTAATAAAAAAATAAATTTAAAATTTAAAGGGTGTCCCCATAGGTGATGTAATTTGACCTATTTGAGCCTATCTTTTGAACCGTTATAGGCAAAACCTTGAAAATTTGACAGAATGTCGATTACTCTGACCGTTATAATAAAATGTATAAATATTCAAAATTATGAATTAAAGGGTGCTCCAATAGTTCATTTAATTTGATGTATATGGCCATACTTTTGAACAGTTGTACACAGACAGCTGAAATTTACAAGGAACCTGTATTGCAAAGTCCACTATAGCAAATATACAATTTGAATTTAGAAACTAAAGGGTGTCCCCATAAATTATGTAATTTGATCTATATGGCCCTATCTTTTGAACCATTAAACACAAACACTTGAAAATTAGGCGGAATATCCACTACTTTCTCTGGTATGATAAAAAGTATAAATATTTGGAATTATAATGTAAAGGGTGTCCCAGTAGTTCATGTAATTTGATATATATGGTTAAACTTTTTAACCGTTATAGACAGATACTTGAAATTTACAAAGAATCTTTGTGGCCAAGTCCTCTATAACAACAGGTCTTTAATTTAAAACTGTAAGTTAAAGGGTGTCCGAATAGGTGATGTTATTTGATCTATGTGACCCTATCTTTGAAACCGTTATAGACAGAGGCTTGAATGGTGTCCGCATAAAATACGGATGCTGGTGAAAATAGCTTAAATTTTGAACAGTAATAGGTAAATGCTTGACATTCACATAGTCTTTACTTTTTTCCGCTAATTTTGACGCATCTATTATTTGATTTAAATCTAATTCTTACAGATTACTTCTTATTTTTTTAGTTTATAATTGGTGCCCTTCTATCTGTTTTGAAGTCGGTTTTTTTTTGCAAAAATTATTTTGAAAATATTGGTATGGTTCAATTATGTATGGAACAAAATATCGGCACACCGTCATCCTATTCTCCAAATTTTCGATGACGCTGAGGCATATTAAGGTTCTATGCCGTTAATGTGCCGAATTATCTCATCCTTTAGCTCTTGAATTGTTGCTGAGTTATCGACGTACACCTTTTCTTTAAAATAACCCCAAAGAAAGAAGTTCAACGGTTTCAAATCACATTTTCTTGTCGGCCAATTCTCATCGCGACTACGTGAGATAACACGGCGATTGAATTTGTTGCGCAAAAGAGCCATTGTTTCATTAGCTGTGTGGCAAGTGTCACCGTCCTGTTAAAACCACATATCGTCCACATCCATATCTTCCAATTCGGGCCATAATAAGTTCGTTATCAGCTCACGATAGCGAACACCATTCACAGTAACTGCCTGACCGGCCTTATTTTGGAAAAAAAATACGGCCCGATGATGCCGCCAGCCCATAAACTGCACCGAACAGTCACTCTTTGTGGGTGCATTGGTTTTTCCACAATCACTCTTGGATTATCATTCGCCCAAGTGCGGCAATTCTGCTTATTGACGAATCCACTGAGGTGGAAATGTTGCTCATCACTGAAGATGATTTGCTTTGATTTATCATTTATCATCCACTGTTGGCATTTCCTGCCACCATTCTGACCCTTGATCGATTGTGTGTCATTCCATGGTTCAAATTGAGTTAGTCCGAAATTGAGAAATATATCGAATTAAACCATTAATACTCATGGCTCAAAATACCCAAATATTCAGGAAAGCCAAAAAACTGTTATTAAAAACATAGTTGTAATTTTATAAACAAATTAAATTACACGGTTCTTTACCAGTTAAGGAAAACCATGACGCAAACAATATTTTGAAAATAAAAACGATTTTTATAAATTTTGAGTTGTGACTTTATATGATTTAGTGAGCGATATTTTGGTTAATTTCTGAAGTGCTCTTTTTCTAACTTTCCAACCATAAAACTTCATTTAACTTTTACAAACTTATTAAAAATACAACTGTCACCTTTCAAATCATTCGTGAAGAATTCTACAAACTTGTATGCCTAGGATAGCACTACACTTCTTGGAAGATCACTTATTATTTATACAGCTCCTTCATGGAATCATAACCAGCTTTATTAAGATAATTCTATTTTTCTGTTGCAGTCTATTATTATAAGCTAAATTTCCATTTAACCAAAGTACAAGCATTAAACGTTTGATTACACAGTGCAACAAATAAAAGCTTTTTGAAAAATACACGAACTTGACAATATAATAAAGGTTCGATTTGACTATCAAAGGCTAGTAAAACCCTATATTCAGTTTGACGAAATTGGTAACAAATTTTTATTTATGGGCCTCGAAAGTGGGCCCTTAAAAAAAGGTGTCATCAGTTTCTGTGTAATATCTCTTTCAAATTACGTAATTATGCTTAACTTTGTTCGTCAATAATGTAGCTGAGAATTCGTTGAAAAATTCTATTAACATTTTATGGCAAAAAAAAAAATAAAAAATAATTTATAAATTATTTTTTGGCATAAAACGTAAACTCAGTAAAGGGTTTTCTACCCTTTAATAGTGGAATCGAACCTTTACTGTCATTTCCTTGTATGTTTTTTCCACTGTTGTACAGTGTTATTAGTTTATTATTTGTTCAGTGTATATTTTCATATTTCGAACTATTACTCGCAACATTTTTTTCCCCTAATGTTTATTTAAGTTTGTTTTACAAACAAATGCTGAAAAAAAACTAAATAAATAAACTAAAACATAAAAACTAATGTTAGAAGAATTTAAACGGTGCAAACACTTGAACTCATTTCTCAATCGATCTAATTTAATTGTAAAAATGTGTGCTGCTTAATTAAATATTTGTTTTTTAACGCCAATCTTTTTTTTCTGTGAAAAGTTCAAGAACAAAAAATAAATAAAATGTATAAATTTATTACTTTTTTAATTATACAATAGATCTACATAAATATGAAGTTTAAATATACTTTGAGCTGGTAGAAACAATGACGTGTTTATACAGATTTTATTAACAAGGGGTTGTTAAGTATTTATCAAGTTTTAAAACTGTATGAATAGTGACTGTTATTTCAATCTTAAAATGTTATTTGCAGTAGTTTAAAAAAGCTTTAAGAAAGCTCTTCTTTTTAAAATTTTGTTAGCTTTTTTATTTAACAGAATTGACGTTTTTATGTCGTCAATTATATTCCGCAACATACAAAAAATAGCTAGTTTAACTTCAAATTTATTGCTTCGAATTTATCTTGATTCATGTTTTTTTAATTATATTTATGACTGGCTGTGCCCGCCACGTTGTAGGCATCTTACAATATTTTTTTCGATTTTGCTTTGCAAGTAATCCACACCAAAGACTCAAGACTCTTAAGGCCGGGGCACATAGAATCCGTCATACGTTATACCTTGACGTATTCAACTTTGATTAAAGTAACGACGGAAAAGGTTGACACAATGAGTACTTTGTTCACGGATATTAAATCAGGAAAGAAAACATTTAAAAAGTTTTGTTATTGATTTTACTTTATTTAATTTATTTATTTTGTTGTATTTTACTCTATTTCTGCTCCCACTCAATACAATAATTTAATCAAAACAAAAAAAATAACGTCAAAAGTTGCCCAACTTTTGTACTTTGCGTTGACGGAGACGTTCTAATTGTGACAACGCTCATAAGAAAACCTGCATTTCAACGTATGACGGATTCTATGTGCCCCGTCATTTACTTTTATAGTGTTTGCGTTATGGTTTGTGTATTTTCTTTATATAGAGGTACTCTGGAAAAAATTCTAAAATTTATATAAAATTCTCAAATTATTGTAGTACATACCTTCAAATCGGTAAAACTGTGTGCTTTCACTACCTTTTCATATTTTCTCTTGGAAATGAAATATTTTTGTGGAATAAAAGTATCCTATATTTGAACCAAGATACTAGGGTACTTCCTCACAAAATTTTATTAAAATTCATCCAGTAGTTCTTTCGTGATGCGAACACAGAAAGACAGACAGACAGACAAAAAATCTATAAATTGCTGTTTTGTATTCCATTTCGAATACTATTTGCAACAGCAACAAAAGTTTCAAGAAATATTTCATGTACAGAACAAAATAACATCACGAAACTGTAACATCGTTATGTTATTTTGTTGTTATTACAGATGATTGATTACATTAATTTTGAAACAAATTAAAGGTTAACGCTGCATTAAGGTAATAAGGTTTTTATTTTTGAAGGAACGTTATTTATAATTTTATTTCTAAATAGTAGGGCGACGAATTTTAAATAGAAAATTAAATTTTTTACGTTTCAAAAATTATTTTTAAATATTTTTTTTATCTCCAGAATCTCTTTATGTTCATAAACACGTATGACCGCATTTATTTGTCTATTTTATGAATCTTGATAAATAATTATATGTGCAATGCTTCAACTTTAATTAGAATTAAAAGAAGCAATGGAAATTGGGAACAGATATTTTTTTCTAATTTATAGTTAAAAGAAATAAAAATAAAAATAAAATAACAAAATTATATAAATCTATTTTTTTAACATGGAAAAAATTAAAGCTTTAAATCTCCATAGAATATATATATACGGGCAACGGCAATTTAAAAACGCCTTTATCTTCTTCACCATGTGGTTCGGTGCATTATCCTGCTGGAAAGTCCAGTTATCGCGTTGTAAATCACCAGCAAAATCAAGGTGTTCGCCTTGCAACAAATCTATGTAGATTTCTGCATTCAATTTTTCTAGCACAAAGCCTATTTTGGGCATCCCTCTTAATAAAAAATACCGCCCATACATTGAGTGATCCTGCACCATGAATTCGATTGTGGCATGCTTCCCGTAGGCGTTTTACGTCCATCTAATTTTTGTGGAGACATTTGGTCCGTCCAAATGAAACTTTTTATGTCATCTGAATATCACAGATTCAAATTTATCTTCCCAAAATTATACTTTTCGTAAAATACCATATGTGCATTTTATGGCGTTGTTTTAGACATAGTTTAAGCACTCAATACTCATATTTAGTGGTCTAAATATTGTCTTATTATCTGATAAATACGTTGTTTAGTCACATTTAGACCAAGTTCCACTTTTATTTGCTTACAACTTATGTGGATATTAGTTGCTAACTGCTGTATGCGCCGTTTGCTCCGCTACGTTTATTAATACCGTAGTTATCTGGATTTTTCAAGAATTTTTTTTTTGTGTTACGGCTTCTCTTTACAGAGACAGCAATTTGGCCAACTTTAGTGCCGGATTGTCTCGTTCCCTTGATTAATCCATTTTCTTTATCTGTTAATTCAGTTTTACGTGGCATTTTGCTAAAAATTCCAAAAATTTGATTTGTTTTTTATATTATGCATTTGCTTATACGCTATATTAATATATGGAGCGATTTCTCCGATTTATGTGCTGATACGTGGATTTGGCACCAGTTGGAAGTCAAATAATTCATTTTGCACATATAAATATTTTACACGGAATTTTCGACATGCTATAGATAAACCTAACAAACAACAACAAAAGATAAAGTAAATATAAGAAAATTTGTATGCCAAAAACAACAACTCTACCTTTAGTATAACATAAGGTCCAAAGAAAAGCAATTTTGAACATATAATTATTTGACTGAGAGTATGGTTATGCCAATAAGCAAAATGGCCGTATTTAAAACGAAGACAGCCCTCAAGCAGTTAACGAATCACCACTACAATTGACTTTTTGTTAATACGCTCGCGGTAGAAATTAAAGAACTAAACA
Organism: Phasia obesa; assembly: GCA_949628195.1. Classification (NCBI taxonomy): domain Eukaryota; kingdom Metazoa; phylum Arthropoda; class Insecta; order Diptera; family Tachinidae; genus Phasia; species Phasia obesa. The sequence continues at coordinate 22,962,411 of OX451217.1, forward strand.
TCAATGTGTTTTAGTTCCAACAAGACTTGCAATACTTGGGCGCTTAAAAATCGATATATTGTAAAATCAATTTAGTGACAACTTGATTAGAATTTTAGAGAATTTTATACCAAAATCAGCAAGATTGACAAATCCAACCGTAGATATAGTAAGCGATTTAGATGACTCAAACTCAGAATAAAGTAATTAACACATCGATATAAACTTTTGGATTTAATAATTTTAGTATTTTTTTTTTTTAATCTATTTTTCAGCTAAAATTATTAATCTCGGAACCAATTAAATAAAAATCAATACAAATGTATGAAAAATAGAGCTTCGGTTTGTGTCGAGTTTTTCCGGGCCAATTAGCGGGGTATTATTGATTTATAAAAGAGAGATACCTTAGTATTTGAGTCAATACACAGCATATGCTTTACCGGAGAATATATTTCATTTCTAAGGAAATAGAATTTATTTTTATTTAAAAAATAAGCGGAAAATTTTACAATAATAGAATTTTATATAAAACCAGTGTTGCAAAATCCTGAATAATTATCCAGAGAGAACAGATTAATTATAAACTATCGTCTAACTGTGGAACTATTTATAATAGTAGGAGTCTCAAAATTAGTATTGTGTTTTTTTGTCATCAAAAAAGGTAGAAGAAAACTCTCTTTGGATAAGAGCGAGGTTAAAGATATTTACCATATAAAGTAATTTTTAAGTATCGTAAATCTGGTGATTACTCTAAAACCCAAGGGCGTTATCTAGTAAAAACTGTACGGATACTACTGGTGGGTGGTGATACATCTATGTATATCTGAATCTTAGTCTTATTAAATGACATGTACTTCTGTACATACCGAAGCAACCATGTGTAGCTACTAGTCTCCTTCTTCTATATAAATAAAATCAAATGTCGTTCGTTGGTAATCGCTTCACTTAAAAACGGCTGCACCGATTTGACCAATTTTTTTTTTAATTTTTATTAGATTTTTACTAAAAGAAAAATTGACCATGCCCACTTTTTAAGTAGCTAGAGATCTATAATGGGTAGATCTTTGAAATTTTCCACCAGTAACACCCTTATTAATATACATACATAGTTTAGCGAAACGCAGGCTGGATTAGAATAGTGGGCGTGGTATCTCCCATACAAAGTGAAAAAATTATTATCATCCACCTGGAGATCTGCAATAGGTAGAGTCTTAAAACTTTGCACAAGTAACCCTCATACTATACTGCATAGTCTAGCAAAATTTACTCTCGATTGGGAGAGTGGGCGTGTTAGACCCCATACAATTATTATTGTGTACCTAGAGAACTAAAATATGGAGAATCTTGAAAGTTGGCACAAGTAACCCTCATATTAATGTGCATAATCTAGCAAAATATAGACTATTAGGATAGTGGGGGTGGTAGCTCCCATTAAAAGTAAAAAATTATTAGCGTGTTAATACCCATAGTCTAGCTAAATACAGATTGGATGGAAACAATGGGCGTCGTACCATGCATATAGACTGAAATATTTTCGACGTGAGAACCGCGTCCAAGTGTTAATTGTATTTGTTATAGATGGTTGTAGCGACGCGCACCGATGACAGCTAATTTTAAATAAAATACAACATTTTTTTTAATTTTTTCAACCTTAGGGTTTATTTATAATACGTCATTTATTTAAAGAAATTGTTGTTTATCGTTTTGTATCTTAAATTATTAAGTTACTCTATTTAATTTTTTGTTATTTATTAAATTATTTTTAGTTTAAATTTAAATTTTATTTACTTTTTCTCTTGTTCAGTTTATTTTGTTTTTATAAATTTTATTCATGAGTTTAAAAACCACAGTTCTACAGCAGAAGAAAATAGAAGAAGAGTTATTTGAATTAATTACGTTTGTTGTTGTTGCCTCAACACTAATTTAAGTAGTTGATCACTAAATTTGTTATTATTTAATAATTTAATTTATTTTTTTTTATATAAAATTGTATAACATTCAACACAGTGTTATAAACTAATTATTTTTATTTTTTATAATTTTTTTTTTTCAATGAAATTATTGTACAATTTGAACTTAAAATTAGTAATATTTTTTATTTTGTTAAAGTTTTTTTTTTGTTATTTTTGTTTTTATAAAAGACAACAAATATTTCTATTTTAAGTATTTATGTTTTCGAGAGAGACGAAAATATATACAAATCATTTTAGAAAGTAGAATTTTTTGTAATTTGTCTATACAAAATATATTTATTAATTTTTCTTATTTAAATTAATATTTAATATTTAATGTTTCTTGTTTTATATAATAAACAAACAATAATTGTTTTATTTGTTTTGAAACAAAGGTACAGTAAATGTGTATGAATATTTTTTCACCCAAATTACTCAGGGATTTTTATGTATGAAAATTTTATATAACTTTTGCTTAATTAATTTTAATTTGTCTAAATTTTGGTGTTTGCGTGAGTATTTTTTTTTTTACACAAAAACCTAAAGATGTTAGAAATGTTAAAAGTATTAATCGATTGCGAAAAAGAAAATTAGTGATATTTTATTCTTCGAAAAATATTGGTGCCAATTTAAGGGAAAAGCAGAAGCTTTTAAGACTTATTTTTAAAAAATGCTTTTTAAAGGTACTTTATTTCGCTTTATTGAAAAGTATTTTTTAAAAATGTATTTATAAATTATTTTTTAAAAAGTTACTTTTTGAATGTAAGTTTGTTTTTAAGGAACCTTTTTAAATTGTACTCTTTGAAGAAGTTTCTTTAAGTATTTCTTTTAGAATATCCTTTTTTAATTTAATATCCTTTTTTAAAATAATAAAATAATAAAAAGAATATCCTTTTTTTAAATAATAAATTTTTTTTAGAAGTACAATTTTAGATCGTTATTCTGTAACAAGCATTTTTTTAGAAAATTACTTTGTTATTAGTTAATTTTTTAAAGGTACTTTTTAAAGAGATCATAAGTATATTAAAAGGTAATTTTTTAAAAGAAACCTTTTAAAAGAATATTATTTAAAATATAGTTTAAAAGTAGCTTTTCAAAAAGGTAGTTTTTCAAAAAGTAATTTAGGTACTTTTTAAAAGGTTATTTTTTAAAACGTACTTTCAAAAAACAAAAAAAAAATATTCTATTTTTAAGGGGATGATATTAAGAAGTACTTTAATTAAGTTGCCATTCATAAGGTACTTCTAAAGAGGTTAATTTTTTAAAGGGACACTTTTACCCCAACACCTGCTCCGCGTTGCATACTGAAAAATACGTATATTAGTAGCGGCAAGAAGAATAGGGAATTTAAAACGGAGCAAAGGCTCTTGATAGTCTATTACCTGTTTCCAAAGTAGTGAAATCAAGATGAGAAATTATATTTAATCTCTGGCTCTACTTAGACGACTTCGTGTAAGGATAGTTTTGGTTCTGGGGTATGAAGACATTTGTAGAAACGAGATGGCCTATCAATGTGCGAGAAACGGGTTAAACCTTAAAGTGGTAAGTGAACAGGGGGATATGTCAAATACGATCTTGAATTTTCAAACACTTTCTCTATAACTGCATGATGGCAGACTCAGGATCTGGACTGTCTTAGAGATACGACACTGAATATCACAACAGGTTTAGTAAGAAGCTCTAGTTGATTATTGGGTATTGAGGATCTTGGAGTTATATAGGGAACTGTGGGTGTAGATGGTTATCGGGGTATCGCTGCATGCGATCTGTCCAGCTAACATCACCCAACATAAGGTAGTTTTTACAGAATTTTTTAAAAAAATACTTTTTAAGTGTGATTTTATTAAACAAAAATTTGTAAATTTTTATTAAATATACTTTTTTGAAAAGTATTTTTTCTACAACAAGTTTTAAAAGGTACTACTAACCTAAAATGCACCTTTTTTAAAATGTACTTTTTAAAACTACCATAGTTTTATTTACTAAATGTACTCTTTTCAGTACTAATTTTTTTAAGTGCTTTTCTAAAAAGCACTTTTATACTTCTTTCTAGAGCTATTTTATAAAGTAATCCTCCTACCAGAAAATGCTATAAATTTTGCGATTGGCCCCTTGTCAATTCTGTTTTGACATTTGTGTAGTAAACACTTGCGAAATACACGTTATTAAACAATGTTACGCTACACTGACTATTGATTTTTTAAATTTTTTTTTTTAAATTACAGCCAAAAAACATCGGAAGGTTATTTTTGCGCCACCCTGTATATGTAAAAGGTACCTTTTCAAAAGGTTCCGAAAACTATATTAGGTAAAAGTACTCTTTTTTAAATGTACTTGTATTAAAGTTTTTCTTATAAAAAAAGTTACTTTCCGAATATAATTTTTCAAAGGAAAGTTGTATTTTATTTTTTAAAAGGACATATCGCACTTGTTCCTCTAAAGGGAGGTAATTCAAAATTTAAAAATTTTCAGCAAAGGCAAAAAAACATTTTGTTAATAAACTTTCATATCAAGAAGAGTTTTAAAATTGTATTTTTTTTCTGGCGAGAGATAATGATGTTAAAATTTTACAGTTCATAGATATGACTAGGGTTGTCAGATTTATTTTCACCTATTTCGCCAAAATCGATGTGAAAAATCGCCAAAACAGTTTTTTGTTAAAATTTGCCTATAATATAATCAATATTCTTTAATTTTAAAAATATTTTGTAATAAATCACAAAATAGAAATTTAATCGCAATAGTTAAAATTCGCCAAAAATAGAGAAACAATCGCCAAAATATAATTTTTTTTTTTTAATGATTAGTGAACACGAGAAAGGTAAAATTTTGTACTTAAAACAATTAAAAAAAGTCGTTATTATAATAAATGGAGACCTAAACATACCCATGCTTAGGTTGCTTGTCACCGTGTTCTTATTTAGAACAAGTTTTATAGAAATTACATTTATTCAACATTACTCAAAATCAACAATTTATGCAACATGCCCTATTTCAATTACTAAAATTTATAGCATGCGTTTCAGAGTCGAGTTTTGGGGGAATTCATTATTGAAATCAATCTTTCTATCCAGTAATTAGCAGCATATAAATTAAAAAAATCGAAATTTTCTTTTAAATTAATTACCTAATTTGTAAAAATAGAGGGAATAAAACAAACTTAATCCTTACACATCAAGACTTCCTTTGTAGGTAAAAAATAAGTAAAAAAAAATTCATTGGAATTTCCAGCACATCAAGTACGAAACTCATGTAGCTGTACATAACACACTGTGTAATTTTTTAAGTCATGTCAAAATAACCATATACGGACACCACTACGTCATAAAAGACCAAAAAAAAAGACCCCTAGATCAAAGCCCTCAAGGTTTTTTTTTTTTTATGGGCCCTCAAAGATGTGTGGCCTCGATGTCATTTTGCAACAAAATTATCATTTATTCAAGCTCATATTTTGCAAATCGTTTGGAATTTTGATATACTCTCTGAGGCAAAGTTGTAGCTCTTGTCATAAAGAACAAAAATTGTGAACATATAAAATCAAAAAAACTTCATCTTCAAGGTCAACATCGCAAAAAATTTAAAAAAAATCAATTTTTTTACCTTTTTTCCCCTGTTCAGGTCCATAGGTAGCAAACCGTTCAAAATTCAAGGAAACAATCAACAACAAAAATTAACCTAAGATCTCAATAAACAACTTTCTAAAACATATGAACTTCCTAGGAATGATTCTTAACACCGTTTAGGTAGCGCTTATGTAGCCGCAAAAGTGAAAAATTTCCCGGCTACCTAAGCGCTACCTAAACGGTGTTAAGAATCATTCCTAGGAAGTTCATATGTTCTAGAAAGTTGTTTATTGAGATCTTGGGTTTATTTTTGTAGTTGATTGTTTCCTTGAATTTTGAACGGTTTGCTACCTATGGACCTGAACAGGGGAAAAAAGGTAAACAAAATTGAATTTTTTAAAGTTTTTTGCGATTTTGACCTTGAAGATGAAGTTTTTTGATTTTATATGTTCACAATTTTTATTCTTTATGACAAGAGCTACAACTTTGCCTCAGAGAGTATATCAAAATTCCAAACAGTTTGCAAAATATGAGCTTGAGTAAATGATAATTTTTTTGCAAAAATGACATCGAGGCTCCACATCTTTGAGGGCCCATAAAAAAAACCTGGAGGACTTTGGGCAAAACTGGGAGACAGGGGTCTTTTTTTTGGTCTTTTATCACGTAGTGGTGTCCGTATATGGTTATTTTTTTCCGTGTTGCACTGTGTAATTAGACAGAATATCATAATTTTTATAATCTTTCTAAAATAAAAGTTAATATTTTCTATTATGGTTGATAAGTAGTCAAAAGTATATGTATTAGGATTTCTGAAAATTTTTGAAAACAAGAAATATTATTTGTGATAAGGAATTGCAACATTTAAAATCGAAAGATTTCAAATAAAGTTTTCAGAATAAAATAATCTTTAGATATTTTTAAATATGTAAATGGAACTATGTTCGCGAACTTTAATTGAATTTATATGTTTCGAAAGTTTCCGATTTCATATTTAAATACGAAAAACAATTTACTTTTAAAACTTAAATTTCTTTGTTATCCATTTTGATATTCCTTAATTCAGTGTCTAATGGTGGCCAAAAGTCAAATTTTAAAAATCGCCAAAAAGTCGTCATGTCGCCAAATCGAAAATTTGATCGCCAAATAAAGAGTGTTTTTTATAAAGGTATAGAACTTTAAGTTGGCATTACTTTTCAAGATGGCGACCGATTTAACAGCTGTCAAGTGATTTATTCTCAGTTTGGTTTGGCAATTCATCATGAATAGACTCACGCCTGAACAATGCTTGCAAATAGTGCAAATAGGGCCCAAAACGAGATTACCATTGTTCCCGATTTTCATAAGCGAATTTTGTTTAGCGATGAAGCTCACTTCTGGTTGAATGGCTACGTCACAAAACAAAACTGCCGCATTTGGAGTGAAGGTAATCCTCAAGTGTATGTCGGAACACCGTTACATCCAGAAAAACTGACTGTTTGGTGCGCTTTATGGGCTGGTGGAATCATTGGTCCGTACTTTTTCAAAAACGATGGTGGCCAGAATATTACAGTCAATGAGGATCGCGGTATAGAGCCATGATTGCTAACTTTTTCATTCCCGAATTGAATAACCATGATGTCCAGGAGATGTGGTTTCAACAAAACGGCGCAACATGTCACACAGCTCGTGCCACAATAGATTTATTGAAAGGCACGTTTAGTGACCGCATAATTTCACATTTTGGACCTGTCGATTGGCCTCTAAGATCTTGTGGTTTAACACCGCTAGACTACTTTCTGTGGGGCTATGTAAAGTCATTGGTCTATGCGGATAAGCCACAAACGCTTGACCATTTGGAAGACAACATTCGCCGTGTTACTGCCGATATACGGCCACAAATGTTGGAAAAAGTAATCGAAAATTGGACATCCAGATTGGACTACATCCGCGCCAGTCGTGGCGGTCATATGCCAGAAATCATATTTAAAATGTAATGCCACAAGATTATCTTTCGGATAAATAAAATTCATGTCAATCGAATAATCCATCGTTGTTTTATTGCAATTTAAAGTTCTATATCTCTGAAAAAAAAAACACCCTTTAAAATGGAAAATCGCCACGTTTGGCGAGAAATCGCCATATCTGAAAGCCCTGGACATCTATTTCTTGTAAAAAGTGATAATTTAAATATTTTGAGTTGACTCTCTTTAGAGGAACCAGTGCTGTATATATATATTTTTTTAAAGAATTTAATTCTTCTGGTTTGGAGAATCTATACAGTTTTTTTAACCACCTTTAACTTACTACAAACGAAAAAAAAAAATTAAAACATGTTTAAGTTTCTTCTTAAATTTCATATCAATAATGATTTAAAATTTTTTTTAAACTTTCCGAAAATTTATTAGGAAAAGCTCCTAATGAAAAGTTAGGGTTTTCCGTTAAAATAATTTCGAAAGGACAAAAATATCTAATTTACATTTTTTGCAATCTTATCAATAAATACATATTATTTCCACACACTTTTTTTTTTATTTTTATAATTCATACATTGTATTCTACATTAATTAATTTAATTATTTAGTTCCTTTAATTCTACTTTTCTATAGATTATTTATGTATATTTAAAATTAAATTCTAAAATATTTTTTTTTCAATTTTCACAGTTTCCTTTGAATTTCTTAATGCTTAAAATATTTTGTATTATAATTTAGAAAAAAAAGAAGAAAAAAATACAATTTCAACTAAAACTTCAGAGAAAAACAATAATTAAATGAATGATTTACTAAATTATTAAAAAGCTTTGCTTTATACCAATTTCTTTCAAATGTTGAATTTGCTTTAAAAGAAAAATTAAAATATTATGCTTAAAATCTATGGACGTAACTCCGGGATGGGAAAGTGCAAAAAGTGCGTTACATTATTTTTTTAATTAAATTACTTCGTTTATTTGTTCTTTTTTTTTTGTTTTTTGAAAAGTGCTTAAGTTTATAAATTTTAACTAATAAAAAAAAAAAAAATATTTTATTATAAGTTTCCTTGCCTTTTAATGAACGGAAATGTTTTGCAGAAAAAAATTATCTTTAAATCTTAAATTCGTTTAACCGATGAAAACACGCCCAGTATAATTTTTGAAAATTATAGTTACATTTTTCATAGATTCACTAAGTGCCAAGTGTAATTTATTTATATTTTTTATTTTTTTTTTTTTGTAATAGAACAGTTTAAGATATTGTTATAATTGTTGTTTGTGTGTGTGTATGTAAGAGAGTGCTGCGCAAAAAGTTGTCTTAATTATAAATATGTTTAAATTAAACAATTAAATATTTCCTTAGTTTGTTTCTATTTTTAGTTAATCACAGCATAATTTTAAGTTTTAAAATATTTTATTTTTAATTTTTTTGTTTTCTACCTTTAGTTTTTCTTGCTGTTCTTGTATTTTCTAATATTTATTCATACAACCATTAATTATTCTTTTTTTTACTTCATCTTAACATGGTTTCTTGTAAAGTTTTTTGATTTATTATAGCAGATTATACCCTCTCTACTTTAACAATTACTAAATGAAGCTGGAAAAAATTTCAAACTTAATGTTAATGGTCCCAACTAAAAAAATTATATAAAACTTATCTTGAAAGAAAAAGTAAACTGCTCTGAAGAGAAAAGTTATTAAAAAGGGAAGTTTAAAAAAGTAACTCTGAGGTTCGTTATTACACAGAAAAAAATAATTTCACCAACTAAAGCTTTTTTTGTTTTGTAGGAGGAATACCTAATCAGACGATTAAATTCATGGGTCCCTTTTCGACTCCCTTCGTTTCCTCAGTGATTTCTGGTATCCGACTGAAAATTTACGAATACTTTACTTTTATTGAGTCTCGTGCTGTCACTAGCTCGACTGTAGGGATTTCAGATTGGCGACTGATACATGTCGACATTCTTCCTCATCACAAAGTCTATGGTTATTGCTACCATTTGTTTAACATGTTCGTGGACGTGAATGTGCTATAGCTTTCATTTTCATACTGATGCAAAATGATGCGAATGCTATGCATTCAGCTATTAGTTGTAATAGCTTAATGCTATTCAGCTCTAGCTGATTATCATTTGTGCCCATTTTTGCAGCTCCCTGATAATTTTAGCGTCCGCGAACTTGTTAAAGCTAAGGTCTCCACTGCATCTCCATTTAATATGTGATTGGCCGTGGTCCAAAGACTTTTTATTTTATGTTAGCTTTGTTCCAGACACAGTCTGCGAGTATCGACTTTTAACTTGGTCAGATAATACTTGACAATCCTTGACCTTTAGCTAACGTAGTTAAACATTTGTAGACACCCCGATTACATCCAAGCTCCTTCTTCGTCTTCCTGCCAACTTGCAGTGAATAATTTCAGGTTTTTTGGTGGGAATTGAACCCGGACTGATAGACCTACTAGCCCACTAAGGCACCTAATTAAAGGTTTCAGATTAAAATTTAATTGAAATTAAAATTTTTTTTCTGTTTTAAACAAACATATATTAGAATCAATTAAAAAATTAATTGAACTTTAATTTAAAACTAATTGAAACCTTTAATTGGAGCAATAAAAAAATTTTTGTGCATACCTTGCGCGTTACTTAAAGGTAACTTTACCTAAAGTGAGCAATAAAGTAAAGCATAGTTATTATACGTTATTACAGCTTATCGGTCACTTTTAGCTATAATATCTCTCAGATAACATCCAACTAAGTTATAATTATGGGCCTTTTAAGGGTAACTTTATAAGTATCATAAAAAAATTGTTTTAAAAAACAGTAACTCTAAAAAAGTGCCTTTCTTAAATCATAGAGTAGCTTTTAAAAATGTAATGTAAAACTGCTTTTAAAAAAATAATATCTTAAAAAAAAAGAACTTGTAAAACAAGTACCTTTTTAAAGAATTTCAAAAAATTACTTTTTAAAAAGGCAACACATTCTAAAAGTTCTTTTTAAAACTACTTTTTCAAAAGAGACCTTTATAACAGGACACATAGATAATCGTATCTTTTAAAAAGGTACATTTTAAAGCAACGTTTGTAGAATGAACATTAAGACAATTAACATTCTAAAGAGTACGAATTTTTAACTTTTTAATAACTTTATTCAAAATAACTTTCTAAAATGAGCACTTTTTAAAAGGCAACCTTAACAACAGGAACTTTACAGAAAAATGCCTTTTTAATAAAGGACAACAAGAACAACAGGAATTTTACAGAAAAATGCCTTTTTAATAAAGGACAACAAGAACAACAGGAATTTTACAGAAAAATGCCTTTTTAATAAAGGAATTTTTGTAAAATGTACTTTAAAGGTGCCTTTTTAGAAAACAGCCTTTAAAAGGTACTTTCCAATACATGATTTTTAAAGCCCTATTAAATAAAATATATATTAAGAGAGTACTTTTTAAAGTAGTACTATTTTGAAGTAATACATTTGAAGAAAGTACCTTTAACAAGAATTTAAAGAAAAAACCCTTTTAAAGCAAACTTTAGAATATATAACTTTAAAAAAAAGTTCCTTTAAAAGATACTGCAAAATAGTACCTTATAATAGAATCTTAAAAACAGTACTGTGCAAAAAATTTTCTTTTGCGAAGAAGCCTTTGAAAAAATTTTCGTTTAAGAAAATTAATCATATTATTTGTAACAAAAAATATTTTTTCAAACTTAGAGAGAATAAAACGAACTTGAAGACTGCCTTCAAAATGGTATGTGTATATCGACTAACTAAATTTAAAACATTCAATATTAAGAAAAGAACTTTTTAAAATATTATCTTTTCAAACAGGCACCTTCTAAAAAGAGCTTAAAAATAACTTTAAATAAAATTAACTATGAAAAACTTTCTTTTAAAAAAGTACCTTTTAAAATGTACATTTCAAAGAAAGGGTTAAATTTTTATAAAGATGCTTTTAAGAAAGTACGTGCAAAGAGAAAGTGACTTTAAAAAAGTACTTTTAAAAAAGAACTTTAAAAATGTGCCTTTAGTGACTTTAAAAAAGTACCTTTAAAAAAGTACCTTTAAAAAATTAACCTTAAAAATGTGCCTTTAAAAGGATTTATCATTTGAAAATTATTAAAAAAAATTTTTTTTTGTAAAATAAATTTTTTTAAATAATAATTTTTAACCTTTAAAACGTTAAATTTATAAAATACCTTTACAAATAAGTACCTTAAAACAATAAACTTTAAAAAAGTACTTTAAAGAATATTACAGAAATTTTTTTAGGAAAAATGACCTTTTGAAAAAATAGTATTTTTTTTTCTTCTTAAAGACTACTTTAAGAAAGTACTTTTAAAAAGAAGTTTTAAAAGAGTTTTTTTGAAGTGCTTTTGATAATATTAAAATTATATTATTTATTTTCCAAAAAGAGTTTTTTAAAGTATATTTAAAGTACATTTAAAGTACTTTGGATAAAGTATAGTATTCAAAGTATTTTCAAAAAGTACCATTTAAAAAGTACTTTTAAAAAAGCACATTTTAAGAAATATTTTTAAAAATTAGCACATAATTTTTTTCGAATGTACATTTTAAAAATTATATTTGAAAAAGTACTTTTCTAGAAAAGTACCTATAATAAAGATGCTTTTTAGAAAATTATTCTTTTAAGAATGTTAGCTACCAGCTATTTTTGCTTTTTTAAACTATTAAAATTGAGAGTATAAAGTAAAAAATCAGCCTATTTTTAATCTATTCGCTTTTTCCTATCAATTTTCAATTTTTAATGTAAAATTTTAATAATTAAGCTTTCGTGCCTTTAATAGTTTGGTTTTGTTTTTTTTATTTATATCTTCTAATTGATCTACTATTTTAGTTTTTTAATTTTTTTTTTTAATAATTAATTTTACTACTTTTGCTTTAACTGAAACTGAGAAAAAAATTGGGAATTTAATTTGAAGATTGAGGTTTATTTTTATTTTTTGTATGTTTTCTCTAATAAAATGTTTTCATTTTCTTTACGTTTTTTTATTTTTGTTTCCCTACAAACTGTCTTGTTTTTTTTGTTTTTTGTTTTTATTTTCTTTTTCACAAAAATGTTTTCTTTTCCATTTAAATCTAATTACGTTTTAGGCTATTTTTTAAAATTTGTTAGTTTATACTTTTATTTATCTGCTTTGATTTTGAGTTAAAAATTTTGTTCTCGTTTCTTATTTGTTAATTTAAGGTTTTTTCGTTTTGATTTTTAATATCTATTTTTTGTTGTTGTTTTTATTTTTCTATAAATTTAAATTGTGTAAAACATTGTTTTTTTTTCAATTAGTGTTCCTTATAATAATTATTTTGTTTTTTTGTTTTACTTTGCATATTTCTTGATGTAAATGGTGGTGTTGGTTAGAATTATTTTTATCCGGCCCTGTTGCTGTTTTGAATATTTTATTTTTTCTGTCCCTGTTTTATGGTGTAAACTTGTTATTTAAGTTTTGAAATCATAAACGTTGTTCATACATAATAATAGTTCAAAAAAACATATTAACGAATAAAAAAATTAATAATAAATTTAAGAAATTTTCATCCATCTTCTTTAAAAAAACGAACCTCAATTTTTGGTAAATTTTTTTTACTGTTCAGATTTCTCCTTTTACAAAATTTTGATAGGGATTTATTTTTTTTAATTCTTTAAGGGCATGAGAATCTCAAAAAATATTTTACCGATTTAAAGCAGGGGGTTACTGCGTATTTTGATTCGAAAGAAAAATCATTCGAATTTGTATGTCTTTTACATTGTGTTTCGAACAATTTTTCTTTCGAATCGAAATATGCAGTAAACCCCCAGGTTGCTAATTTTAAGTCGAATAGTTTATCTGGAATACCTCATATGAAACAAGAATGTTTTAATTTTACAAATCGACCGGTTTCAACTAAGAAATAGCAAAAGGTAGTTTGCTGGTATGCCGAGAGAACTAAAATATTGAGAAATATCTCCACAGCCTGGACCAAATCTGACGATATCACAGAATCCGAAAGAGGAAGGCTAAGTAATTTACTATTAAGATGAATCCTTAGAAGCGAAAGAGAAAGGCTAAGTAATTTATTATTGACTATCTTAGTCGTAAGTTATTGGATGATTCAAAAGATGCCAAAGGTATAAACATCCCAATAAAAAATATCATCGATGATACAACACTTGCCCTTGATAATCACCGAACTTTAGAAAGTGTAAAGGAGACGCTATAGCTTTTCTTTCAACGGCATCAGGTAGCTTGTCATCTGAATGGTTGCAGAATATTCGGAAAAGTGAGTACGTTCTAAACTGCAGATATGCCGCTGTAACTTTGACACAACACCTATCTTTAGATGAACAAAAATAGGTTACTTAATGAGACAATACCTTCCTAATAAACCGCATAAATGGGGGTTCAAACTCCTTTTAATGTGTGGCCTAGATAAATTGGCGCCTAAATGGCGAACCAGTATTCAAACCAACTGGTAACATAATCGTAAAGTTAGAACGGATTGTTCCAAGACGGCTCCCCTAACTTTTCATAGTTAGAAGTTGATTTACAGCAAAAAAAAGAGGTGACCAGAACAAACTGTGTCTGCTGAAGATGTCCGCCAAGATAAAACAAAACACTGGTAAAAATCGGCTGCACATTCTCATATTACAACAAATGTAGATTAAACTTATGTTTATCATATCTACAATATTCTTTCCGACCCCAAAAAGTATATATATTATGGATCCTGTGTTTGGGTTGAAATCAACTTTGCCAAAGTACCAGAAGAGATACAGAAAATTTAATCAACCAGACATAGTTTCAAAAATATTGCTATTGCAATTTAGCATTCAGCAGACCATTCCATTTCAGGCTGCGGGCAAAAAACCACGCCTACCTATATTTTTTTACATTTTTTCAGGTTTTTTATTTTCTCTTTTGTTTTTGTTACTAAATATTAGACGGCGAATAATAGAACAGATCTCGGGTGGCAATCAGGGAGGTGCCCTTGAGAGGGGCCATTTTAAGTTCGTTTATAGGTTGATTGGGGTTTTCTGCTTTGATTTGTATTTAATGTTTTTATAAAAAGCCATAAAATATAGAGGTGGCCAACAGACCCACGGGGAGGTCATTGGGAACCAGGATTGGTCAATGGACTATTCCAGGGCGAAAGAAATATTGGCCAAATATTTTTTAAAGATTTTTTTCCTTTAGTCTGACCATTCTAAGGCAATATGGATTGTCGACGATGGTCCTATGGAGCCCAGAGAGTGGGCAATGTGCTCTTTTCGGAGGGAGGCGGTTGTTTGGGGTTAATATTGAGTTCGTTATGTTTTCTGTTTTCTGTTTTGTCGTTTTTATTTTATTTAGGTCTGACCGTTGTAGAGGCTAGCACCGCCTTTTAGTATTAGGGTAATTCGTTTTCTTCTGGTTTTTTGTGCCTTTTATGCTTCCTTTATCTATCAGACATTAAATACAATTTTTTAAGACCAATGAAACTCAGCAGTGTCTAGTGGTCAACAAGGGGCAGCGAGGGGTGAGTTCATATAGTGTTCGTTTTTTCAAAGTTTTAATCCTGGCCGTTGTCGTTTATAGGGTTGGGGGATGGTGCGGTAAAAGAGTAATCACCTTGGTAAAGGGTGTAACAGATAGATTCGGCATGGACGATTCTTTGCTTTAAGCCTTAATTTAATAATTCGCTATGTATAGCAGAGTTCGATAAGTGCCTACTGTTGCCGATTTTTCATTTTCAGGCACTATAAAGTCAAAAGTTTAGTTTTCAACTAAACTTTGTAAAACTAAATACAATTTAAAAATAATTTTAAGTCAAAAGAAAAATTCGATCATTTGAGGGTGGACTAAGTGGGACATCGCGAATAAATATCACATCATACGTAAGCAGGTTTGTTGTTAATATTAAATATTTTTACATCTTTAGTTATTTGCGACAAATTTAGACAAATAGCCAGTTACGCACACAATCACAAGAACTAGGCAACAAATCAGAAAATAACAGGCCCTTGTAGTGTGACTGATCGGTTAGTATAACCATCACACATGTACTGTAACAAACAATCTTAATTACCAACACATTTGGTACGGTAAATAAATATTAATGTTCAATTGGAGTAACAAACAAACATACATTTTTGTTGTTGTTGTTGCATTGCATTAACAATAATAAATTCCCACATACAGTTTAAGTAAACAACAGTCAAGTGGCCTTCAAATGAATGCACCACTAAAATGCCCTTGACTTTGTTGTCCGCACACGCCGATCAGCACGCTTCATATTACACCCCAAAATATTTCAGTTTTAAATAAAAATTATTAAAATAAAAACTGTTAATAAATAGATCATATTTCCCATATGGTTCCCATAGATTTAAACACTTTAAATTTTAAAGTTTCACTCATATATAATACCAGGCAATCATGAATTTTGAGTGATTTCCAAAATTCATGATTGCCTGGTATTTTATTATGTTAAGGTATAGACTAATTAGGATAAGAATAGAATTACGAGGTTGAGTGTGATTTGTAAAAGCACTCAACCAAATAGTATATAAGCAGAAGACTTTTGTAAGAATAAGAAGAATAATAAAAAGTCACTTGGTAGCTCTAACCGCGGAGCACCAAGTATAAAAAAACCAAAATAAAATAAAAGTCTAAATTATTTAAAAATAAAATAAATGGCTTTCTACATGGCGATCCTTCCATCCATTTTCTACACCCTAAAAATGTTCAAGCAACAATTTTATTCTTAAACCGGCTGTATGGCACTTGGGCGTTGTTTTGCCGAAACCCAAAAATCAGAGCTGTCAATGTTAGAAAAAAATTCAGAGTTGACAGTTTCTTTGAACATATTCATTCCAAAAAAAAAAAAAAAATAATTTGAAATTATTAAAAAACAATAAACTAATTAACAACAAGTTAAAACAAATAAATAAAAACAAAGAAAAATATAATTATGTTAAAAATGTTTTTCATTTTATTATTCATCACTTAGAAATTGTTTTAAAACTTATGTTAAAAAAAAAAAAATATATATAAAATTTATTATTTATTTTACAATTTTTATATCACTAATTGGATAATTATAATCAAATGATAACACACGTACAAATAAAAATTTATTTTATTAATTTTAAACAAATTAAAACAAAAACTATGCTTATGTAGAGCCTAACAAAATTAAATTTCACCGAAAAAAGTCAAACTTTTTATTAATTGCAAGTACCGACATAATTTACAAATACAGGAAAAATGATGAAAGTGTGGCGAGAGAGTATATGAACAAATTTTGGAAATTATTTTATCTTAAGATTTAAATGAAATACAAAGACTGAAGACCGTATTCATATGAAATATTATTGATTTACAAAAGGTTTGCAAAACGATTCTTTCATAAAATTTATTAAATAATGAATTTAGAAGCAAAATGTATACGTAATACAAGCATAAATGTTTATGTACTCATATCTTAGTAACACGATGCAAAAACTACCAGAAATAGATTTTATTTTTGATTTATAAAATTAAGTTTTAAATTCCGTACCTCGCTTGTTGAGCATAAGCTCATAAGGAGATAACTCCTGGTGCTTCTTACATCGGCTAGACCCAATGTTCCACAGACAAGAAAGCTTTTTAGAGCAAAATTTGGAATTCTGGAGTTTTAGCTGCCTAGACATCGAACATATGTATGTATGTACTACATTCGACAAATTGTTCAGGGGGGTTACTGCGTATTTCGATTCGAAAGAAAAATCGTTCGAATTTGTATGTCTTTTACATTGTGTTTCGAAAAATTTTTCTTTCGAATCGAAATACACAGTAACCCCCCATATATAAATTAGCTTCGAATAGCCAATGACCTATTTATTATTTCGGTGCCCCGGTAATAGTTAGTAGGTAAGTATGCTGACTTTCCAAAATGTATCAATACAAAGTTTATATACAGTTGTGCTACGGTAACTTAATTCATACACATATGCAGAGTGCCGACACAATGCAACAACTTTAAAACTGAGGCGTGATTGCTTGTTAACTGCGTTACTAATACTTGTCGATGGCGTTTTGAAAGGTAATGAAACACTATACTTTGTACGAAGACAAAGAAATTGATGTTTTGGAAGTCAGCCATAGGGCATATCAGTCCGGGTGTTGTGGGTTCGACACCCACCAAAGACCTTCTGTGTTTAACTACAACGGGTGATGGTATGGGAACTATGCACCATTAATTTTGTGCGTTGTAGTCCAAACTATGCAAATGACGACATATATTCTGATCGAGAGATTACCAGATTAGAAATAGTCGATAAAATAAATTTGATTTGACGATTAGAGAATAAAAGTGCATGAGATGCTTGTAGGCATCTCCAACGATCGGGTACATCACATTTTAAATTAATATTTGAAAACTTATTATTAGCGAGATGGGTGCTGCTATCAAGAGAATTTTCGGGTCTATACGTGTACATATATATATTCACTATGGAAAAAATCCATAAATTGGGCAACGATCTGCTACGCCAACCAGTCTATTTTGTGTGTTCAAATTTCTCAAAATGGCTGGTTGGTAAGAGATTTGGACAAAACTAACAGAGAGAGGTCATACTGAAACAAACGTCTTTTTTGAGGGCCTTGGGATATCTTTTTTATTTTTGGTAGATCATTTAAATATGAAACGGTCCGCGTATGTTTTTTGAACACAGTTTTGTGGTTTCAATATGAGTAATAGTTTTAAAAATTGAGACTTCTCGGTTTCTAACATATATTTTTTATTTCTAGGTTTTTAGTATAAGTAGGCACTTTAATGATGCTGCATTTGACTCCTCTTAGTCGGTTGGAAGTAATAAAAAATTTTACCAGTTCTCGCTTAATTGTGGTTACTCTAGATTTATTCACTCGAAAATTGACTCGCCGACATCAGTATTCTGCATAGTTTATACCCAGCACTGTAGTAAAGTTTGAACGTCAGTTAATTTTACGAGATAATAAGCCAAAAAAAGTAAAGAAACGTGTGAAAAGATGCGAATATTGCAGTTCTTCGATGAACAAAATTTCTCAATTTCGCGACGATGGCAATAATTGGGGCCATTTCAAACATCAACATTGAGAATATTACGTAAGGATCTGGAGTTCCATCCTTATAAAGTCGTTTTGACTAAAAACCCATAACAGGTTTATTTATAACATTTTTTGGGAATTTAAATATTAAGGGCCAAATTCATAAAAATATTTTTTTTTTATTTTTTATAAACCAAAAATATTTTTTTTATGAATATGACTCTAATTACACACTGTGTAATTTTTTAAGTCATGCCAAAATAACCATATACGGACATCACTACGTGATAAAAAACCAAAAAAAAAGACCCCTGTCTCCCAGTTTTGCTCAAAGTCCTTCAGGTTTTTTTTATGGGCCCTCAAAGATGTGGGGCCTCGATGTCATTTTTGCAAAAAAATGATCATTTTCTCAAGCTCATATTTTGCAAACCGTTTGAAATTTTGATATACTCTCTGAGGCAAAGTTGTAGCTCTTGTCATAAAGAACAAAAATTGTGAATATATAAAATCAAAAAAACTTCATCTTCAAGGTCAAAATCGCTTTAAAAAATTCAATTTTTTTACCTTTTTGCCTCTGTTCAGATCCATAGGTAGCAAACCGTTAAAAATTCAAGGAAACAATCAACTACAAAAATGAAGCTAAGATCTCAATAAACAACTTTCTAGAACATATGAACTTCCTAGGAATGATTCTTAACACCGTTTAGGTAGCGCTTAGGTAGCCGCAAAAATTGTTCACATATTATGCTAATTACCCATAACATTTTATAATAAAAATGTAATTTATTTGTTCCAGTCAAATACGTCACTGGTTGCTCAGGTTTTGTCGAGAATTTGCTGATTGAGCCCTTGAGCACTTGAAGTACAATCCTGATTTTGCTAAAAAATCACCTTGGGCGAGCCATGTTTTTGGTTGAATGGCTTTATTAATAAGCAAAAATGCCGTTATTATCAAGAGTGTTATATGAGGTTCCGTTGCATTCCAATCAACTAATAGGTCGATTATGGATGGCAACCCAACCGTAGTTGCGTTGTCAGTTGCCGAAATTGTATTACGTATGGCAACTGGCAACTAAAACTTGTCAATTTTAGTTGCCCAAATGGCAACCATAAATTTGTGGTTGCTGTTGATTTTTTTTCACAAATTATAAAATAAAAATTGCGCTACAACTGAAAAGAAAGTTTAATTTTCTTCTCTTTCTCTCATAATCATACAGACAACGTATATTGGCCCGCTTTCTGCATTGCTCACGTTATTCCACACATATCATCTGTAATGCAACAAAAGAATAACTATGATAGGGATATTGCGTATTTTTATAGATACATCTTTTATCAGCACCTGGTCCCATCATTTCAGCTTTTAATGAAAATGAGCTGCTGGTATGAAACTTGGTATATCAAAGGCTTCAAGCCTTCTGACAACGCAACTAAAGTTCTGTTGCCATTCCTAACCCATCTATAACTATTCGGTGTAATTTAATTATGGCGTCATTATAGCCCCCTAATTTATTTATTTTTATATTTTTGTCCATTTACTTTCATGTCACGCTGTTTAATTGCAAAACCTTTTGAATTTAATTAAATAAAAATATATATTTTCTCACACTTTTTTTCAAATTATTTTATACAAAATACATATCATTCTTGTATTTATTAATTAAATTTTACTATAATACAAAAATTTTAATTTAACAAATAATAAAAACTTAAATTAGTTTATTGGCAAATATTAGTTTAGACAGAGAGAAAAAAAAAATAGAAAAATTAAATATAAAATTAATTAATAAGAATACATTAAAAAAAAAGGACAAAGAGAAAAATAATACGTTGCAAAAAAAGATAAAAAAACAACAAGTTTTTATGATAAAATAAAACTGTATTATTTTTATTGTTGTATAAAAATAGAATAGTATTTTTTGATCTATTTATTTAAAAAAAAAAAAAAAAGATGAAAAAAGTCATAAATCTAATCATGAGTGAATCAACAAAACTTTATATCACTGAGTCTAAATTGTTTGTTTGACCTATAAAATACTTTTTTATTTTTTATTTTTGTCGCTTTAGTTTAATTAAAAATGTTTTGTTTAGGCAAAAGAATTCTAAAGCAGGAAGAAATTTGTTTTAATACCAAAGAATTATTTTTTTTTCAAGAAAAAAAATTTTTAATTAACTTTTAACGACTAGTCGATTTTTTATCTCTAAAATGAGCAGATTAAATTACATTATTTTTTATTTCAAATAAAATGCATTTGACAGTAAATTGAATCCCAAGCAGTAATCCTTTATTTCTTAAATTAAAATTTATTACACGGAAGGGCGGGGGGGGGGGGGGCTGTGTTTCAATATTTTTTTTTTCATGGAAGTTATTTCATTTTACATTTTCAAGCAACCTAATCTGTCTAAAATCTCCTAAGTTGTCTATCAATATCTTCAAATCCCGAGCTGTTCTGTGATCCTCCGCAAAAAAAACCGCATGAAGTTCGTGAAAAAGTTTTAAAAATTCTTGAAATTGACGTTAGTTATAAAAAAGTAGAGTAAATATTATGTAAAAATAAAGCCTTAAATCTGCTGACACTGATACAAATCAGCTGTTGCTGACGCGCGAAATAACATTATAACATTTTCGAAAGTGTTTAAATGCTTTCGATTTCGAAAATAGAAATATTAATATTATTTATTAAAAAAATAATTTAACAAAACATATAACTATTTATTCAATGCATCAGCCGATTAAGTAATGCTTTGACGTTTATTTGTGCATCATTGACTTAAATGCTGCATTTTAGAAGAACTGGTATTTTCAGTATTGTAAACTGACGCCATTTTCGAACGCTTTGCGTATCAGATACAGTGCAGTGATTTCCGAACAAGGTCGAAGTTGCTAAACACACACTCTGCTGATAGTATTAAAGTAGGAAAAAATCACAAAAAATTACAAAAATAGAATATAACTAGCTGTGCCCGCCAGGTCGTACATACAATATATTCTTCAATTTTGCTTTGAAAATACTAAACCACAAAAAATTTTAAGACTTTGACTTTTATAGTGCTTCAATTATGGTTTATATATTTCTATATATTTATATATATTTCTTTATATATATGTGATGTGGAACAAGATTAAGGTGGGCACCTGCCTTGATGGCCTTATCCCACGGTGGTCTTATCACGGAGTGAAATGTAAGCGTAGACTAGCAACCCCATTGTGTAGTACAACAACACTCCACCATATAACAATTTATGTGTGATACAATCACAATGAGTAGCATATTATAAAACATGGCAAGCCTAGAATCCTTATTATAGCCTCTTGCTTAGGTTTTTGGAGACTATCCAAACTTCGTTCTGTTGAGAGTGCAACAGCAAACTTGATCGACCTTACACCACACCTACATAAATCGATCTTAAACCACAACCATCACGTGTATCCGCGAATAGGAACTCACCAATAACCGGTCACAGAGAGGAGTAGGCTCACTGTGGGGCTTATCGATTCCCGTGGTACTAGTCCTTTGGACACTGGTCGGGCCTCAAAGAGGACCCGTGCTATAAAACAACAGACTTTCTCTTTCAGATTTAGGTTCTAGGAACCCTAGCGTCTGTTGCCCCTATTTTCCCCGAGAGAATCGCGTCAAAGCATTTGCAATGTACTGCAGTGCCAGGTGGAAACCCCGGGGGTTCCACCTGGCACTGCACTGTAAAGTTCTAATATTTTTCTAGAGTTCTGTAAATAGTGTCTAAAATATTCCGCTGACAAAAATAAAAGGGGCTGTTAAGTTTGCAGTTGCATACTTTTTCTGTAAATTAACTTAATTTGTCTAGGAACTACTTTTTTGTTTCCAGGAATTCCCGCAAATCTGATTATTTTTTTCCCGTTTGCGAGAAAAATAAAAAATGGCTGAGAGATCGTAGAACCTACTTCGGAGAGAAGCTTTTCGATTGCCCGAGAAATATTAATAAAATGAAAAACTTTAAAGATGTCGATTACCAACCTTAAATTATTTTCACTTAAAATTAATTTTTCATTGAAATTTTCGTCCTGCTTTGAATACGAGTCTGTTCGGAATTGGCTCAGTGTACTGCATCTGACGTAAAGTGCATTCGTAGAAGCATCATTTAGGCACCTAATAGACGTTATATTTTTATAATCTGACTTGTAATATTTTCCACTGAAAAATACTCACATGTAGTGTGGCACTTTTAAAGTATTACTGCTGCAACACTCAGGTGCAAAGGCATCTAACCTAATTACAATTAGACACGCTTCCCTTTTCATCTGACAAAATGTCTGACATCATCTGTTTTTATATCATAAAATGTGTTGCCAAAAATGTATGCCGTGTGAAAACAATCAGTGCAGGTTAATAACACTGTTCTGCGGAGAAATACTAATTAAAAAAATTGCATTAATAGGATAGATTTAAAGTGCTTAACACAAATCAGTGTTCAGGGGGGTTACGCAGCAACTGTTTGGCCATGAAACAGTTGCTGCAAGTTAATGCCTAACAAGCCGGAAGCAAAATGTAGCACAAAACATTTAGACAATCTGATGGAGATCCTGTAAGGGATAGTTAAAAAATTTATATATTATGCTATTATTTATGGAAAATATAACGGAAAAAGTTAAAAGAAAAAAAAATGCTATAACAGATTTATTATACCAGCGTTTATTTATGGAAAGTATATCGAACTTATCTGCTTGCAACTCGTTTCAAGTTAATTTACGTCTTTAAACCGTAATCTATCAATATTTATATGTAAATTCAACCGGTTTAACTTTTGTTTACATATTTTAAACTGTTAATGATGCCACTTTTTCAAAAATTTTGCGAAAGGTGTTGCGAAAGTCGTAGAGAGTACCGATTTGCTCTCTTATTGCATTGAGCTTTCGAATCGAAATTGCTTTCGCATCGCAATAGAGAGTAACCCCCCAGGTTTTTTCCGTCACGTCGAAATTTTTTTATTGGGCGTGGCAAATATAACCAAGAGTTTACATTAGTATATTTCATAATAACGCTAGTACGGTTTAGCCGGATTAAGGCTAAAATTATCGTTAATTAAAAAACTAAAAACAGATTCGTAGTAAGCACGCCAAATCCTTCATTTTCATCATACACAGGATTTTGCTTTGAAAGTAATCTACACCAAATTTTAAGACTCTTACTTTTATAGTGCTTCAATTATGGTTTATGTATTTTCATTATATAGAGGTATCCATTCCTGAATTTAGTTCTAAAATTTATATAAAAGTCTAAAAATAGTGTTTAAAATATCCTGCTGACAAAAAATAAAGGTGCTGCCTAGTCTGCAGTACATTTAAATCGGTAAAATTGCGTACTTTCACTAGATTTTCTCTTGGAAATGAGATATTTTTGGGGAAAAAAATATCCTATATTTGAAATTAATTTGAATATACTAAGGTACCTCCCCACAAAATTTTATTAAAATCCATCCATTAGTTTCTACGTGATGCGAACACAGAGAGAAAGACAGACAGACAGACAAAACTTTTAAAAATTGCTGTTTGCTGCAGCAAAAATATTTTCAAAAAATATTTATGTATACTAGCTGTGCCCGCACACATCGTGTGCGTCCTGATAATATTTTGCTCGATTTAGCTTTGAAAGTATTCCAAACCTATTGTAAGCCTTACTTTTATAGAGTAGCACGTATAAAAGAAAAATGCAACTAAACTAAGAAGAAACTAACAATAACAGAATTTTATAGCCACACTCAAGTCAAAGTATTCTTACCAAATTTTATGAACTAACGCTAAATAACAAAAATAATGTAATCACATAATTACCTAAGTATGTATGTATTTCATAAAATAACCAAATTTTATTTAATGGGCTAAATAACCAAATTATACAACACGTATGCGACCTTAAACACATACTTATTTTATTCAATTGGCTATTTGGCAGTAAGTAATTCATATTTTGTTAGCGCCATCTGTGTTTAAATATCAAAAATTAAAGGTGCCGTACTAAGCAGTACTTTCTCTTGGAAATAAGATTTTTTTGCGGAAAAAAAGTATTCTGTATTGGGATCAGGATACTTATCACAAAATTTTATTAAAATCCATCCAGTAGTTTTCATATGATACGAACGTAAAAGTAAAGCAGACAGACAGACAGCCAGACAGACGGAAATGAGTTATTACTTTATGTATAGAAGATTCCAAAACTATTGTAGAGTTCTGCAAATAGTGTCTAAAATTTCCTGCGTAAAAAATAAAATGTGCTGCCAAGTTTTCAGTACCCTTAAATCGGTAAAATTGCTTTCATTCACAATTTTATCTATTGGAGATGAGATATTTTTACGGAGAAAAGTATCCTATATTTTAAACGAAGTACTAAGGTATCTTTTCACAAAATTTTATTACATAAATTTTTTCAAACGTTGTGTTTTGTATTCTTTGTGGATTAGCAACAAAATTTTCCAAAAAATATTTTATGTACGGAACAGGTTCTATTACAGTTTTGTTATACATACGTATAGATTTAGAGTAGGAAAAAACTAAAAAAATTATTTTTAGGCGGCAGCCCAAAACTATCGCAAAAGACGAATTAAAAGTTCAGCTGCTGTCAACAAACAGCAGCTATGTCAGACGTGTTATAAATTTTCTTTATTATAAATAATAATTTTATTATAAATAATAATTTTGACAGAATTCCATACGAACCACAAAGTTGAAAGTCACGTAAAAAACATGTCGTGTATTAGAGGCTTTAAGAAAACTGAAAAAGTCAGATGTTCTAAAATGCATCACTTGAGTAGATGTTAAGGCCATGATTCACTATCATACTCCGTCGTTTGATTTGTCAATAATTGCATGTGTGGCCAAAAAGTGTGATAGTGTGGATTAAAAGGGTATGTGCATGCGTGACAGACTTTTTGACAGTCTGTACGATTTGATAATCTTTTGAAAAAAATCATAAAATAGTATTTTTCCATGCGATCAGAGTTGCAAAATCTTGTTTTATATGATAGTGTGGCATCTATAACGCCATTTTGAAACGATATTTTTGAGTAGGACAGAATTCTGTCAGATTTTTTTGTGATTAAATTGTACGATTGTGTGTGAAGATAGTGAATCCTGGCCTTTACGAGCACAATTGTCAAATGCGCATAATAAAAATTACTGATGCATTGAACGACCACTAACTGAATTGGTTCTTTCGCTGGCTTAGTCAGCAAATGTAATAAGTCCGATTTTTATGAAAATTTAAATTTTATTATAATTTGCTTTTATAACGCTAAATTCGCATCACCATCAGCTGATTTGCATCAGCAAATTAATATAAGCAGCTTTTCAGATGCATTCCAATTGAGGCTATTCCGAACAGGCTTTACTTTTGCCGTTGAATGGTCCATTAAGAAACTTTATAACGATTTAATTTCTTTTAAACTTTTTTTTCTCTAACACTTTTATAAGATCAACTATTTAATGTTGTGGTTGCTTTAATTCTCCTGTTAAATATTTAAAGTTTTAAAATGATTTACTTTTTTTTTGTATTTGAGGTTTTGTTTTTCTAATTTTGATGTTGAGTTTTAATTGTTTATTTGTGATTTTAGTTGTTGTTGCTAAAAGTGCTAACGCTCATCAAGGACCTGAGGACCAGGAGGCACGTGTTTTAAGTTTTTTTTTATTAGTTTTTAATTTTGTATAACTACTGTAAGTGTTGTTGTTCGACTATTTTGTTGTTTTGTGGTTATTATTGTTTTAGATAAAAGTATATCAATACGAATTTGTTTGGCGTTTTTTTTTTGTTTTGTAATCAATTTAATTTTAAATTTGTTTTTTAATTTTAGTTAAACTAGTTGAAATTGTTTTATTAAATTTAGTTACTTAAAGTTATTTTACTTTTTGCTTATAATATTTGAATTAATTATTTATTTCGTTTTACATAATTTGTTTAAATTTTTAATTTTAGTTTTTAGAGCTTTTTTTGTTTTTGTTTCAGGGTTTGTTTGTCTTGTCTGTCTGATTTTTTTTCCTAATAAATTTTGTTTTGCTTAGATTAGATTACAATTAACAATTAAAAAATATATTTTCAATTATAAATTAAATACAAGAAGAAAAAAATTATAAACAATTGAGAAAAAGTGTTTTTAAGGACTTTTGGAAATATAAAAAAAAAATTTTTTTTTGTATAAAAATTTAAAATTTTAGTTTCAGCTTAATGTTTGACATTTTAAATTAAAAATATAGTGTGTTTTTGTTGTAATGTTATGATATTATTTATGGCTGTTTTTGTTGCTGTTGTTGCTGTTAATGTAGTAGTTTTTATGTTGTTTTAGTTAATGTTGCAGTTGTTGTTGTAGTATCATTTAGTTACTGCTAACAGTAGAAACGTACACCATCCACTGACAGGACTTGCTTTAATTTTCATTTAGTCTGTCTATTAGGCTCCGGATACAAATGCACACCTTCTACCGTAAATATGGATGTTTCTGAAAATAAAGCAAATAAAATAATTACTTTCGAGTTTTAATTTTAAAATATTTTCAGCTTCAATAAATATAAAGTATAAGTTTTACAACTGAAGTGTTGCTAACCTTAAACCAACCGTAACGGTTTTTTAAGTGCAGATTTGACTTACATTCGGCCAAAAGAGGTGTTTGGTCTTATCAAAAAGTAACCAAATTTTGTAAATATATAAAAATGCTTACAACTGGAAACCGACTAGATCATATTGAATACTGTGGTTTTGCTCGTTATTACTACACTTAGAGCAAAAAAAATGGTTATGGTATGGTCACAAGAACCATTTTATGTTTTTGTTTTAACAAGATATTATTGCAATAAAAAAACTTATAATTGTTTTAATCATTACCATGGTAACGACAAACAAGTTTTTGTTACTTTTTGATAATTAAATGGTTACTGCACCCAAAAATATGAAACATGAATATAATTTTTGGGAATTCAAATATTAATTATTTAATATTTTGCTAATTACCCATAACGTTTTATAATAAAAATGCAATTTATTTGTTGGGGGAAAGAGCTAGTCCCTATACGTATTTCACTGGTTGCTCAGGCAGATCATCGGGAAAGCTTTTTCCTAATTTTAGAGAAGCCAAAAATACTCTATAAGTAATAAAATTCTACAAAATACATTGAGAATTATGCATGTTAATAGAATAATATTACAGAATATTAAAGCTTCAACAAAACACCAACAAACAAACCCCGTTTTTATTTTTCGTTACTGTCCTTCTACAATTGGATGGTTTTTTGCCATCACGGAATGCAGTCGTAAGGTGTGATGAAAAGCATACACAAGTTAATTTTGTTCTCGCAAGAGAATCGAAAAAAAAAACAAGTGTTGCCAAGGTTTGCACAAGCAGTTGCATATTTAGTTATTAATAAAATTTTTGGGAATTCAAATATTAATTATTTAATATATTGCTAATTACCCATAACGTTTTATAATAAAAATGCAATTTATTTGTTGGGGGAAAGAGCTAGAAAGAGCTAGGAAAACGGTTTCCTGATGATCTGGCCTGAGCAACCAGTGAAATACGTATAGGGACTAGCTCTCTCCCCCAACAAATAAATTGCATTTTTATTATAAAACGTTATGGGTAATTAGCATAATATTAAATAATTGAAACATGATTGGTTTTAACCAATATAATTAAAAATTAAAATAAAAAATATTCGCGAACCATAATATATTAACAGGTTAGGTTGGGTTTAGCAGGGACCTGTAGTACACAGCTAACTTGGGTCCACGTATTGGTCCCTTTGTGTTATATGCAGAGAGAAATAAGAAATAAAAGTAAGATGGGGGGGGGGGGTGCGAGGCAAAGAAGAGAAAAAGAGAGGGAGCAAGTTAAGAATATAGAAGAATCAAGAGGTCGCCATAGAGAGCATATTGGCCGAGACAGCAAACAAGCGTATTCATGCCTCGCCGAGTGGGTTGGAGAACCAACCGCAACTCCTCAGAAAAGAACTAATTCTTCTTGGTTCCAGTAGTGAAACACAAGATAGGCTCCCGAAATACCGTTGTCCAAGATTTTGAAGTCGTTGGTATTCCAGTGCAGGCATAGGCAGAGGAGGTGAACGACCGTTTCCTCCTCTTCCTCATCTTGGCAGCTTCTGCAAAAGTCGTTGTAAGGGAGGCTCATTCTTCTTGCATGGGCTCCGAGCAGACAATGCCCAGTGACCGTAGATATCAAGTCACGCAGTTGTATTATCGGCATCCGAAGTAATGAATCCGTCTTCTTCTGATCTAGTAAGGGCCAGATCGTCCTTCCCGTCAAACAAGTTGACTCATCGGACCATCTGGCCTGGGCTAGGTCATAAAGAGCACGGTTTATTCGTTGCCCGCATGCAGAGAGGGGAATGCCACAATAGACGTCAATGGCGCCATCATGAAGCAGAGTTCCCTGCTTTGCTAGTTCGTCAGCAACATGGTTGCCTAAGGTAGTCACATGTCCCCGCACCCACTTAAGGGTGACCGTTGAATTTTCCGCCATCACATTTAAGGATGTCCGGCATTCCAGGACGAGATTTGATGTGCTGAACACACCTTTTAGGGACATAATGGCAGCTTTACTGTCGGTACAAAACCAGATATCCTTATTCGATATTCTGTGATACCTTAGCCAGTTTGCCGCTTTTCTGATAGCAGATATTTCTGCTTGAAGAACATTACATTCATTTGGGAGTCTGAAACACATCTTGATTCCAAATTCCTCTAAATAATATATTAATAATAAACATAATATTTTAATTTTATTCATATTTAAACAGATAATGATTTTTTTTAATTATCAGATGTGACAATTTATTGTTTTTGAAAATAATAAGAAAAATAGTAAAAAAAATGTGTATTATTATATAAAAATTGAATTATTGTTAACATTATAAACTAAATACTTAGTTATAATAATATACAACTACATGACGATTTTATTGATACATAAATTAGCAAAAATGAAATCGTTGGTTAAAATAATTCTTGCAAAAAAAAAAACCCCGACTTCAAAACAGATAGATGGACGGGCACTAATTTTAAACTAAAAATGAAAGAAGGAATCTATAGGAATTAGATTTAAACCAAATAAAAAATGCGCCAAAATTACAGGGAAAAAAATAAAGACTATGTGAATGTCAAGCCTCTCCCTTTTACTGTTCAAAAGTTAAGCTATTTTCACCAGCATACGTCTTTTATGGGGACACCATTGAAGACTCTGTCTATAACGGTTTCAAAGATAGGGACACACAGATCAAATAACATCACCTATGGGGACACTCTTTAATTTACAATTTTAAATTAAAGACCTGTTGTTATCGAGGACTTGGACACAGATTCTTTGTAAATTTCAGCTGTCTGTCTATAAAAGTTTGACCACATACATAGAACTACATTAACTATTGGGACACCCTTTTATTTCCAAAATCAAATTTTATAATTTTTGTTATAGCGGACTTAGCAATACAGGTTCTTTGTGAGATTCTGTCAAATTTTCAAGGTTTTGTCTATAACAGTTCAAAAGTTAGGCCTTAGGCCCATATAGGTTAATTAACGTCACCTATGGGGATACCCTTTAAATTTTAAATTTTTTTTTTTTTTTTGTTACTTTCTGTTGTTGGGAGCTATAGTATCACGCAATTTTTTAAAATTGTAAATTGGTGTTCGTTCGTCCGTCTGTCTGGCTTTTTGTCTGCTTTTCATTTGTGTTCGCATCACGTAAAAACTACTGGATGGATTTTAACAAAATTTTTTGAGTTCGTACCTTAGTATCCTTATTCCAATATAGGATACTTTTTTCCGCAAAAATATCTCATTACCCAGAGAAAGTGGAGAGAAAAAGCAGTGAAAAAACGCAATTTCCAGTTTAGAGGTATTTTCGGTTTAAAACTGTGATATTTTAAAAACTATTGCACAACCTTAGGCGCCAATTAAATAATTTTTACTTTATGGAATTACATTGTTGTCTTACAATTGGTGTGGAATACTTTCAAAGCAAAATCCAGCAAAATATTGTCAGGACGCCCACAACGTGGAGGGCATACACTAATTTTAGTACATTTTTCTTTAATTTGCAAGGCAATATTTTCTCAACGGGCTTATAAGAAATACATAAAATTCACAGTTCCCGGACAACAATTCATGAGGACGACAGGGATCTTTAAGATATCATACCTCGAGTGGTTTTGTATCAGAACAGAAATTTAAAGTCTTATCTTGCATTAAAGCGTATGTATGGTTTCCTATTTTATTTATTTTCTACATTCAAATCGTTTCTTAAGGTCCTCGAAACAGGTGTTGTTTCAGTGGGCTGAGAGATTTCTTTAGTACTGCCGAAGTTGTTTTCAGGGTCCGAGATGCCAAATAGTTACAGGCGACTAATACTGGATAATATACTCTCTTGTGCGCCGGTTATCTTTCTCAAAGATATTTTTAATCGTGACAGAAGATTACATTATTTTATGCTTTACATTATTTTATGTTAAGTTAGGGTGGTGGTCTTGTAAAGCGTGTGGGAAAATACCCTTAATCTATACATATGTATAATAAAACTGTAACTTATTTGTTGTCTGTCCATCTTCCTGCGTTCGCATCACGTAAAAACTACCACATGGATTTAAAAAATATTTTGTAAGGAGGTACCTTAATATCCTGATTCAAATTTAGAATATTTCTTTCTTCAAAAATATTTTATTTCCAAGAGAAAGTGGAGAAAATGCAGTGAAATAAATGTTTGCACTACCACTCAACGCAGATTTAGTGCAAGAATTCTTCACTCACTCAATTGATTGCAAAATTTTTACTTGCAATCAATAAAAAGCTGCATTTATTCATACTCTCAATCAACTTTCAAAAATTATTGGTCTTGAGAATTTTGAAATAAATTCGTTTGTTTTTTGAATATTTTGCACCAAAATAAAAAAAAGTGATGTAACGTAATGAATTTTTTATTCAGTATTAAAACAAGGTACATAATTTTTAAAGTCATTTCGAACATTACTAGGTAGATTTTAGTGCAATTGACGAAGTAAATAAAACGATTGTTTAAATCACGAGTCTTCTTTTGATATTAGATAATTCAACAGTAGAACAAAATGATAGCATATGAATGGAATTAAATACTTCTCTACTGGATTTGTCTTAACAAATATCCAGTAATTACACCTGTGAGGCCTTTATTTTTCTTCAGTGGAATGGTAGACACTCAGAAGATAAAAAATTTGGTGGTAACAGTTTTGAAAAGTTTGTTGCAAATAATTTTTTGAATTTTACTTTTTTTATCTATCCATTTTGTTTATTGAAATAAAAAAAAAGTTTGTTAAACTAAAAATTAATTAAATTAATTTTTGAGGGTCTATGGTCATACTCGAATATTTATGTTACATATATAAATTAATTTACTGTTTTATATAATTATTAATAAATATAAAATAAATTGAATTATATTTTTAATGAAGTATTAGTCTTCACTTTTGAATTAGTGAACAAAAATAACAATAAATCAAATTGACCATCAAATTGAATACAAAATTTCTTCTTGCAATCAACTTGAGTGCAGAAAAAAAAGTTGCAATATATTGCTGATTGCATTTTTTTGAAATCAAAATAATTAAATTTTAGTGCAAAGACTTTTTAACTCACTATCACTAATGTTGATTGAGGCTGCAAATTTTGCAATCACCATTAGAAATCAAAAAAATGAATGCAGTAATTTTGCAATATCACTCAGTGTGAGTGAAGATTGCAGAATTAGTGCACTACCCCAACTATAATACAACTAACTGTCTTTACATTTCTGCGCATTATTATAAAATTTAATTAGTTCATTTTGTTTTGTGCTTTAATTAATTATTAAAAAAAATAATTATTTTTTCAATTAAAAAATTAAATTTACAAAACGTGCGCGCGAAAAAAGCCTTTGTTTTAATAAACCATTATTATATATTGCTATAGAATTTGTAATTGAAAATTAAAATAATCATTTGTGTAGAAACTGCTTATGGAAGATAATCATTTTGGCCACAAAAACCACTTTTATCTAAATTATTTACAAACAATAATCCTGTGTACATTTAATAATTATTTATTTTTTAATTTAAATTCCGCTATAAAACCACGATTTTTATTATTTATCATGTTCATACAATGTACTTTTTTGTTGCCCTTTGTTTTTTTAAATTTATTTTTAAATTAATAAAATTAAATTAAACAAAAAACGTGAACAACTTTATAAACTGTTTAAAATAATTAAAATATTCTGCTTAAAGGATGGATAGATTTTGGCCGTTCACGGCTGAAATGTTGTTTTTTTCTAATTGTTTTGCGCTTATCAAAGGTTTTAATTAGTTTTAGATACATTTTTTTAATTATTTTAATTATATAGAGTTTTTTTTTAGCTGGTTTCACAGTTCTCTATTTTTTTGGGGTTAGTTTGGTTTGGCTTTTTGTCATAAATACACGACAGAGTAAATGGAACGAAAGACACATCGCTTTTGACCTACAATTACGATTTCGATTTTTTTGTTAAAGCCCCCATATACACGCTTTGTATTTGTGAGTCATATGTATGTAATTCTGTATGTCTGTCAAAGTTTTTGTTTCACAGAACACTTTTTATATTTGGTGACAAACGTTTAAGTACACTTACGTCTGACTTTTCACTATACAGATATCCCAGCTGGTCGGTTAAAAAAAGAATTGTTGCCGCCCTGAAATATTTTTGTGTGCGCTACCGCGCACATTTAACTCATTTACTCTAAATGTAAATGAGTTAAATTTGCATTAAATAATAATATGCACACGATTTTTGTTCAATAGACAAACTTAGTTAAAAAAATATTCAGATATTGCTCTTGTAAAATATTATCTTTAGCCGGCTAATGCTTCCACCAATGGTTAACCGCCGTTGATTGTTTTCACACGGCAAAGGTTTTTGGAAACATTGTTAATGTCAGATGGTTTGTCAGATAGAAATAGAACTTGTTCTCAAGCGTTTATATTAAGAAGTAGGCATTTTTCAATGCCCAACTTTACCCGAGTTAATTTTTAATCTTTTGTGTGGGATACCCTGGCAAATTTGCGAACTGCACATGCCATTTAGTTATTTATTCAAAAACAATAAAAAAAAAAATAAAAATAGAACACAGTCGTAAAGTAGCTCTGGGTCGGGAAACACGTGCGTGCGTCATTGTCATTCTCGCTTAAAGTCAATGCGGATCTTGTTGCTCGGCCTTCGAGTGGTTTGCGTCTCGTTGTCACACTGGCTGATTGGCGTCCTCGAATAGATGTACTACGGTACTCTTATTGGTGGTTGCTTAATCAGCCACGTGTAATCGTTTGGTTATCGTATATAACCTAGAAATTTTAATTTAATAAGTCGGACATTTGTGGAGCACCATTTTAAAAACTCAACTTTTAACTGGAGGAGCACCATTAAACTCAATCTTTTACTGGAGGAGAACCAATAAACTGAAGTTTTTTTTTTCTTTCACTGGAGGAGCACCATTAAACTCTTATTAATTTTACCTAGCTAAATTTGGCGTCTCACTTCCTATACGAAGGTATAGGTCGCGCTGCAGGTTTTGGAGGAAGCTAAGGCAAACACACCCTGGCGCTTTGGCTTTTGGTCAGAATACAAAAAAAAAAAGTAAAAAAAACACGTTCTAATGAAATTTTGTGAGATGACTTTGCCCATGTAGTTTATAGAAGCAATGTTTTAACAGACCCACACAACATGTACGTGTTTTGCAGTGTTAAATTTGACATGTCAGATGTAAAGGACATGTTGTGTATATGTGGCATTAGTAAAGAGGCACACTTTTGATTAAATGCCAATTAACAGATTTGCAGCTTTAGGTGCGGTGATAAGCCTTAGCCATTGTCGAAACACCATTTACTCCAGAAATAGCCATTCTTTAGTGCGCTTTATGGCTTGGTGGAATCATTGGTCCATATGCCATTACAAGTAACGATGATCAGAACGTTATAGTCAACAGTGAGCGCTAAAAACTTTTTCGTGCCTTAGTTGTAAGGAAATAATATTGCCGACATGTGATTTCATCGGTATGTTGCCACGTATGGGGTCTGTTCAAGAGAAAAGGTGAATTTTGAATTTTCGCGGGCTGTGTACATTCGATTATCGAATTTTTTGTTTTTTTTGATATGTTGGTACAGATGTGTTCGTCATATGTTGGCATTATCAGATTCAAATAAATATATAAATATAATATATAATAAATATTTGTTTAAACGAGAACAAAAAAATCTTAATTAAACCAATAATTAAATAAAATAATTATTTAATTAAATTTTAATCGGAATCCAATTAAAACTTTTAATTGGTGAACATATTTTTTTCTGTGTAGGTTCTGAAGAGCTGCAGTTCTGTTCAATCAGTAGCGGCTAAACTCAAACTTAATGACGTAGCTTAGCTTTTTAATTAGCTAGATGGAAAAGGAATTTAAAAAAGTCACCGACTTGTTGATTCGCCCTCGTAGCAGTTATATTTTTACGCTTTGTTTTATTTAGATCTGGCGAAACCCCGGTGTAGAATGTAAAAAAAAAGAATAGAGTCGTGTTTTGTCTGTTAGTTATTTTTTTAAACCTTCTACAACTTGTGTTAGGCTTCTTAAAAAACTCTCATTTAGTTTATAGACCATATTTTGAGGT
Source organism: Phasia obesa (assembly GCA_949628195.1). Taxonomy (NCBI): domain Eukaryota; kingdom Metazoa; phylum Arthropoda; class Insecta; order Diptera; family Tachinidae; genus Phasia; species Phasia obesa. The sequence goes on from OX451217.1 coordinate 22,997,564, forward strand.
ACCCAGGCTTACAATTTGTAACAAATTGTATGTATGTACATACATATGTATTTATTTTGTAACACAGTGTTGTTTATGTACAGACAGATATGTATATTTATGTAAGTATGTATGTACATATATGTCAATGCAAATGAGTTCAAGTATGTGGAAAATTTTAAGTGATATAACGTTCATCGATAGAAACCACAAATAATTAATTGAATGTGCAAGAATGGACCATTGAGTAGCCGGACAGACAGTAGTGATACACTTTTATTTACACTAATCAAAACCACAAAATTTATATGCAAATGATAGCAAAGTTGAGGGGGAAAAAGTGATTGTTTAAATTAAAATCTATTAATTTTTATTTGCACAGGTAAATGTTGATTCAAATTATGCGGGTGAAATTTTATTTGCACTAGAAATACAACACAACATGTTTTTATAAAATTGCCATATTTTTATTTCAATAAGAGGATATATAAATATTTTTTTTTATAAAATAATAAACTTTGAGAAGCGAGAATAGATTTCTAAAAAAAAGCCAATTTTAGACGAACCAATTTTAAAGCGTACCAGAAAATGTCATCGTCAAGACTGTTAATTAGTAGTATTTTTAATAGCTTGTATCTATCCCAATCCTGATAACCTTGTAGTTTGACAAAACGCCACCATATGATTTGTAGTTATGCAGATCCTTGCTATATGATGTTAAGTCTTTGCTAATTATTTGTCATTACCACTTGTAGATGGCGCTTCATAAATAAAGAAGTGATTCTGATTTTATTTTAGGCTGAATTTGTTTGTTGAGGAAGGTTGAAGCCTTTTAATTTAAGACTTGAACACCGCCAAGAAATTATGTATCTCTAACGGGATTTGAAGCCGGGTTCCATCAGTCTAAAGTTTGGCCGCTGTAACCACTACAACACACCAGCCCCATTACTGGACGGGTAAATTAAAAATCAGGAAAAAAAAACGGCCCCATTAAACGAAACAAGTGATCTTTCATTAAGATAATGCTCAAGAAGCACACTTGTCTCATTAGATAAATGTTGACTACCGATCTTATTAACCGAGTTTTTCTTCTTTCTATATTTTTGTCAAGACTTTTTGACTTCTCCTCGTAAGGAAAAGATAAAATATTAAAATTTAACAATGAATAAAATTGGGTAATTTATTCTAAAATCTGTTTATAAATTGGCAATGTTGGGTCGGCAAGCAATATATTACTAGGGGCCAATCTAAAATGGAGAGATTATTCTTTGTTTTTACGAAACATATGCGGGAATTTAGATAGAAATTGCAGTGTGTCAACTAAAAAGGATTTTTATTAGCTCTAATACAGTTTTCTTATAACAAATAATTATAAATTCAATATAATATAATCAATTTATGTTAAGGATATGAAAGTGGATAAATTTAAATATTTCAAACTATTTTCAGAGTATATTAAAGAATTTTTAAGTATACATATAAGTATGTAAGTACTTTCTGCTTTAAAATTCATTGGATATCTAATGAAAGCCTAATTACATCAATACTAATCTGCATTAGGGTGCACCTATTTTAAGTTTATAATATACATGATTGTTGTACGCCCACAAGAACCATATTAAGTTCTAAAAGGTGGTTAAATTTTCAAGGACCGATACTGATTATGAATAAAACACAAATTATTTAGGGAATTATTGTCATTACTTTTTATTTTGATAATATTGGTATCGTTCAATTATGTATGGAACAAAATATCGGTTAAATGTCCGCCGCGACCTCCACGGCCCACCTCCATCCGATACTCCAAATTTACGATGACACTGAGGCATAATTGAGGTTATATGCCGTTAATGTGCCGAATTATCTCATCCTTTTGCTCTTGAATTTTTGCTGGTTTATAATCCCAAAGAAAGAAGTCCAACGTTGTCAAATCACATGATATTGGCGGCCAATTGACATCGCCACCACGTGAGATAAAACAGCCATTGAATTTGTTGAGCAAAAGAGCCATTGTTTCGTTAGCTGTGTGGCAAGTGGCACCGTCCTGTTGAAACCACATATCCTCAACATCCATATCTTCCAACACGGGCCATAAAAAGTTCGTTATCATCTCACGATAGCGAACACCATTCACAGTAACTGCCTGACCGGCCTAATTTTGGAAAAATACAGCCCGATAATGCCGCCAGCCAATAAACCGCACCAAACAGTCACTCTTTGTGGGTGTATTTGTTTTTCGACAATCACTCTTGGTTTATCATTCGCTCAAGTGCGGCAATTCTGCTTATTAACGAATCCACTGAGGTGATAATATCCCTTATCAGTGAGTATGATTTTCTTCGAAAATTGATCATCCAACGTTGCCAGTTTTTGCCACCATTCTGACCATTGCTCGATTGTGTATCTTTCCATGGTTTAAATTGAGTTAGTCTTAAATTGAGAAATGTCCAATTAAATTAAGAAAAAAAAACTTGACGTTTTGGTGTGGTTCACATTCACCATCGGCTCTTAAAATTTAACCACCCGATATATATTTTTTTTTATTTTGTTTTTATTTTTTTTTAAATACAACATTACCTGCAAACAGTTTTACCAGAACTTTTATATGTAAAAACTGTAAAATTGAAAGATTTTTTCGGCAAAATCTTAAAAAAAAACCTCCAAATGCATTTTACTTTATTTTTTAGGATGTTAGTTACAAAATATAAATATAACAATGTATTTCAATATATTTAAAGAAACACAAATAAGTCGTTACATATATAAGTATTTTAAAAATATTTTATTTTTTATAAAAAGTATATAACCTCAACTTATTTGTAGATTATATCTGGAAATTATCAAAAGATCATCGACTTACCTTTGGGTTGATTTTTTTTGTGTATATTAAATACAAAGTAATAGAAGTTACCACATATTTATACTTTAAAATATCAGCTAGTTTTTGGCAGGAATCGAACCTGCAACCCCCAGACTAATAGACTAATACACTACCAAGCAGTGTATCGTGGAACTCCTCGAACAAATTATAGTTGTTTGTATGTAACCAAAATATGACTAACAAAAACCAATAATGTTTGGCTTTAAAAATATTTTGGTAGAATATGTTAGCAAGCCATCGGTTTATGTGAAAACTAAACATTCAATAGTAATTTCTTGTTAAAAATAAATAAAAAAGAGGATCATTTCTGCAAATGATTTTTTTTAATATTTTGTTGAAATGGAATACAAAAGAGCAATTTATAGAAATTTTATCAGTCTGCCTGTGTTCGCATCACGTAAAAACTACTATATATATATTGGTTCCTCTTACTCCTGGAAGGAGCATAGGGCCGTCACAAGACCTTTCAAATGCACTCGATCTGATGCACGATGTTTAACTTCATTCCAACGCAGATGCAGATGGGATAGTTTAATTTCAATTTGTCGTTTCCAAGTATGTGATGGTCTTCCTATACGTCGACTGCCTTGTTTAGCAATGTCATTGGTTTGTTTACGTAATGTGTGTCCAAGCCAATTACATTTGGTTTTTGCGAATTTCATTTTGGATGGGTTGTTGACCAGTTTCTGACCAGAGTTGCTCATTTGATATTGTTCTGGGCCAGAATATGTGGAAAATCTTTCTTAGGCATTTGTTTATAAAGACTTGTATAGAATGTATATCGCGAGGTGCTGCATTCCATGTCTCGCAACCATATAACAGTGTTGTTTTTATATTGGAGTTGAACAATTTTAGTTTCGTCCTTCTTATTATATGTCCTTCTTATATAGTTCCACACTGACCTGAGTTAGCCAAAAGCTTGTCGGGCTTTATTTAAACGGCTAAAAATGTCGGCTCTGGATCCACCACTTTTATTTAATATGCTTCCCAGATAACAGAATGAATCGACTTCTTCAAGCGGATGATTCTGCACGGTTAGTAATTGTTCATTAATTACATTTATTCGCATTGTTTTTTAAGTCAGTGTGTGATGCAGATTCGTGGACAAGTGATATCTTTAATTGCATGTCTGAAAAGGTGTGGGTAAGTAGACATATGTCATCAACGTAGTCAAGATCCTCCAGTCTGCCTTGGAGACCCCAAGTGATACCTCTTCTATGGGTTGTTGCCTTATTCATTACCGCGTCAAGCACAAAATTGAAAAGCAATGGCGATAAAACACACCCTTGGCGTACACCGGAATGAATGTTTAGTTTGTTGCCCAGTTGTCCTTCGTGCAGAATTCGACAAGTAGTGTTCCCATATAGACCATTAATGAGATTTATTAACTTGGTAGGTACACCTTTACATTCCAGTGCGTTCCATATGACTGTGTGATTGAGGGTGTCGAACGCCTTCTCAAAGTCTATATATCCAATAGTAAAAACTATTTATTAGATGCATTTTTATAAAATTTTGATTACTAACTGCACCAACAACAAAATTTTCCAAAAAATATTTCATGAAAAGTTCAATCATTTTCAAAATTTATTTCAAACTGAGCGTTACCCTAATGTAGAGCACTGAAACTCCTTTACAATGAAAAACAGGAAATTTAATTTCCATTTCATTGAATTTGAACCCAATTAGTAGATGATGATGATTATATATCCAGCACATAAAGGCTTCAAATTGAAGTAAAATGAGAAGTAGCAGAAGTACTAGTTACAACATTAACACTAATTGAGTACAACAGTTGCCATTTCAATTTGGGCATTCAATTTCCAATTTCAAATTTATGTAAATGTTTGTTAAACAAACAAACAATTAAAAAAATATCTAAAGTGCTGTTTATTTTTCAAACTCTACTCGTATACTGGTTATTTTAAATATTTGCTACGCAAGCACGCTGAGTATTTTGAAGGACTCCTTGCAATTGAAATTAAATGCATTTCCACTCCAATTAAATGTGCACAATGAAAGTGGTCCCTTATTTCTGGTGGCTAACTAAACAAACAATTTGCATATTTGTTTTGTTGGCCATTGATTTAAAGGTTTGAATAAAAGTTAATCAAATGATTAAACAAAAAAAAATCATAAATTTATGGACTTGAAAATTAATTATTTTTTTGTTTGTTTGGCTTGTTACTTGTAACAAAATTAAATTGTTTACATAATTTAATTATCAAATTGCGTTGTATAAATATTATTTTTATTTTATGAAAATAAAATAAAAACTTACAAACAGTTTTAAAACATTATAAAATTTTTTCCAACATTTTATAAAAATAAAATATATTTGAAATTTATTTTAGAACAAATTTTCAAACAAAAATTGTTTTAAAATACATTTTAAATAAGTTTTATTGAGTTTTCAGATGTTATACAAACCCTTTGTTTCATAAATATTAAAGCTTTGCATGAGTACAAAACGAAGCTCATAAGACGCTCATTATAATATTTCATGGCACACGAGTAACGATGAGTGGACACTAGTAAACAGCAAAGACCAGCGAGGTAAATGCGATGAGTTGGCACAGTTTTTATAAGCATAAGTATGAGTAAATGTTGAACATATTAGGTAATTATTTAAGCCGGTCCAAACAGTTTTTTGTTTTGAGTGAAACACGAACTCAGTTCAAGTGTACAAACAAATAAATTTTTAACATTACATATGATCACCGATTTAAAGTCTTCTTTTCTTAAGAAATACAAAAACACTAGTGCACAAAAAACTCACTAAGCCTTATCCAAAACTTCTACACAACTACTAAACAACACACTGAGTGTTTCGAATATGACACAAATAAACACGGCACTCACTAGTATAGAAAGTTCGTTTTACTCGGTCAGCTCATTGCGTTTATGATACGAATAGAGGCGTGTTCGAAAATAGTATGGTATGAGTAGGTATGTGTTAAGTACTAGCTTACTTAACACATGTGTTTTTAAGTATGACCACTTGCTCATGTGGTTATGAGCAAACCCATAAGATAAGCTTGCTCATGCAACTGTTCAACAAATATCATTAATTCATTAATAAATTTTAAACTGGATTAATAAGAAAATTTTTTATAAAATTTTATAACAAATAAAATTATTTTTATTTATTTAATTATTTATTTAATTGTTTATTATTTAATTTTTATTTAAATGGTTTAAAATTATATTTAAAAACTAGCTGTGTCCGCCACTTCGTCAGCGTCCTTGCAATAAACATTTTGTTAGATTTTGCTTTGAAAGAAGTCCACAACAAGGACCCTTGCGTTTTTAGTTCCGCCTTAAAATATGCTGCATATCAGTTTATGTCTTTTTTACTTTATAAAAAATAAAGTATGCATATCCGGTTAGTTCAACTGTGTACTTTCACTGCCATTTCTAAACTTTTTCTTGGTAATAAGATATTTTAGGAAAAAAATATCCTATATTGGGATCAGGATACTTAGGTATCTCGTCACAAAATTTTGTTAAAATCAATCTAGTAGTTTTTACTTGATGCAAACGCAAAAGGAAAAGCAGACAGCCAGTTGGAAATGAGAAATGAGGATTTTAACTCAAAACCTAAAAATCTCCCTTTCTGCAATTTAGGCACATTCACTACCTTACCTCCCGAAGAGCCTCACCAATAACCGTTAACAGAGACCTAAGTTCCCCATGGGGATAAGGGTACCCGTAGTACCAATAGTGTGGACACTTGTTGGAACTTGAAGTTTCTTATCTTTCAGATTCAGGCCCCGAACAAACCTCAAGGACTGATGCCGCCATATAACTCGTTAGCATTAGCGACAAGAGGACTTTATAACTCTGTAGAAAGCATTATTAAGTAATATGTCTTAGTAATGCGTTCCAATGGATCTATTGTACCGCCTTTACGTTCACCGTACAAGTTCAAGGCTATAGATAATGCCAATAATCTACACGATGATACGGCGGGAACATTGTACATTTTTAATTTATCCATCGAAAACTAAATTTTTTTCTAAATTTTTCTTTCCACTTCCCATCTTCGAAGGCGATAAACGATTTGTTTATTTATTTAAATTACACCGCGTTACACACATTCTGTCCTATTAACCAAATACACCTTTTCGGAAAGGGGAGAAAAAAATAAAAATACACCTGTATCGGCGATTTTCATGTACACGTCAGAATTTTTTTTATGTATAAAGTATAAAGCTCGTAGTGCCCGTCTGTCCGCCTGTGTGAATGACTTTGGATCGATTTTTAACCCTTTTTCCGTGATCCAATCGAGATAAATTTTTGCAGGCAAACTTGTGAAAATGTCTGTATCACGTCAAATTTTTTAAAAAATAGATTTTTTATCAATTCTCAGATTTTCCTGAATTTTTTTAAAAAAAAAATATTTTTTTTCAGCATAACTTGAATGGACACCAAATTTTTAAACTACTACCGAAAAAATTGGATCACGCAAAAAGGGTTTAAAGTCGATCCAAAGTCTTTCACACAGGCGGACAGACGGACACTACGAGCTTTATACTTTATACATAAAAAAAAATTCTGACGTGTACATGAAAATCGCCGATACAGGTGTATTTTTATTTTTTTCTCCCCTTTCCGCAAAGGTGTATTTGGTTCATAGGACAGAAGAAAAGGTAATTTTTGCGACGCGGTGTTATGATACCTATTTTTGAAGTGAAGTTTATTCCAGCTAAGTTTTCTGCATTGAAAAAGAAAACAAATAGTAGTCAGAAGTCCAACCGCATTAGGCCGAGCAATGTCAGGATGAAAAATATATACTCATGCCTGGTCGCATATATCATCAAAATACTCTCTTTAATTGGGTCCGCAGTGTTCGTAACAAAAATCTCGTGGTCGTTTCACCCGGCTTGAAAAACTTATGACTGATGTGACCCTTTTAAACCACCATACCACCAAGTGAATCTATGGATGTTCGGATATGGTTCTGATTGGCCAGTCTTCACATATGCATACAAATTTAAATCCCTTGCTGATTGCCCGTAACAATGTAATAAATATACGACTTCGCTCAATGACGCTGAAACAGCACGTCAGCATAATGCATAATCTCTTTCGACGTCGCTTGGCTTTATTTCGTGTGACATCTAATTTTCTATCAAAAAGTGTGACTTGCTCTACTCCCTTTATAATGATAATGCAAGCACTTCTTGCATATGAAATGTTATTTTGTCGAATAAATCGTCATCTTTAATTCGTCTAAGCCACCCATGGTAAGTTGCTTCAGTCAGAGCATAATTCTCATGTCCTTATCATCAATTTAACGATGGCCTTGCAGTGGACTTTCACAAATTACAATCTATACTTATTAAAAAACCGTAACTTTTTTTCTGTCTGTCTGTCTGTCTGTCTATCTGTCTGTCTGTCTGTCTGTCTGTTTGCCTGTCTCTCTGTCTGTGTTGGCATCGCGTTAGAACTACTGATTTTAATAAAATTCTGTGAGGAGGTGCCTTAGTATCTTAATTCAAATATAGAATACTTTTTTTCTGCAAAAATATCTTACTTCCAAGAGAAAGTGAAGAAAAACCAGTGATAGCGTGATATTTAAAGGGTACTGCATACTTTACAGCGCCTTTTTATTTTTGATATTTTAATCACCTTTTACAGAGCTTTAAAATAATTTTTAGAATTTTATATAAATTTTAGAATTTAATCCAGGGATGGGATTTTTTATAAAGAAAATACGTATACGTGAAGCACTATAAAAGTAAGAGTCTTAAAATTTGCTGTGGATTACTTTCAAAGCAAAATCGAACCAAATATTGTGAGGACGCACACAACGTGTGTGGAGACAGCTAGTAATGCAATAAAACTTAATACAATAGATCCTCTTTTTTAACGAAGCTCTTCTTCCTACTGCGAGCCATATTAATACACATTCGTAAGAATTCGAAATTTCTTTAGAAACTTTCCGCCCACTGTTAAGCTTACTATATTAATATTATATTAAACATCGTTTAAATGATTTTTTTTTGCAATATATTTATTCATCATATACTGCCGCTTTTACCTTTTTAAATCTTTTCGTTTTCCCTTTTTTCACACATTTCAAAAACACTTTTCTTTGTATTACAATTCTAGAGTTAATGAACATAAAACACATAAGCAAGAATCTCACAGGAGATGATTTTCATATTTAATAAATACCGAACGAAAGATACCTGTACATATTGCAACATATTGTCGCAGATATATTGCAATGTATCTGCGTTGTACTTGATTATCGCACTGATACCGATACTGACGGTGTAATAAAAATTAATAATTATGCATAATGCTCGCTAATGTAAAGTGCTTTTGTACGTATATGAAACACTCATGTGATGTTGCAATAATTGGTGGTTAGATAAGTGGCTTAGTGCGAAATCCCATAAAAAGATATTTGTAATAATTAAAACAGGAAATATGGGGATATTCAAATTGCACTTATCCGTAGGAACTGTGTTTTGAGGCCAACGAATGTTTTTGAAATTTCCAATTTTCAGCTCATTTGTTAATGCACTAAAAACCTCATAATGTACGAGTATACCGAGTTGATGATAAATTAGAAGAATTTGTTAGCTAAACTAATTATGGCCTCACTTATTATTAACAGAGAAATGTGCTTTAGCTTTTACTAGGATTGTAATCTAACCGTTGCAGTTATTAAGTGTTAATGCTTGAAAATCATCATTAGCGTACATTTTGAATGAATAATAAAAATGAAAGTAGATCCAACATTTTGTAAGAATACATGAAAATGATTTAATGCAATCGAATGGCTTAACACATAGACGACGGCAGCGTATACAAAGCTACATGACTACAAACGGTGTTAGCTACAATCGTCGCCGTGTAGTCAGCTACATACAAGATTGAATGTGCTAAACATAACTTTAAGGATCATGCTTGACATGATTGTAAGATTACAATATCGGTACAAAAATAGAAATTCCATTTCAATATTCTACAATAGCTTAACCAACTTGCCGCTTTTTAACCCTTTTACATTTAAAGTGAATAATTTTCCCAACTTCTTCTTCATTGGAAAAATAACTTATCAATCGCAGTTATTTTTCGATTTGGTAAGAATGAGTACAAGGAATAAAGTATATTTTTTATAGAATTTTTTCGGAACACGGTATTGTGAAAATTGAAAACAGGTGGTTTTGCAACTGCCAGCGAAATCGGTATATATCTTCGAAATGAGATTTTTTGCTTATCTTGCACATGGTTTTTCTTTCAATATTTTTTTTCTTGGTGGGAGGAGTATTACCGCTAACCTTAAGGATTTTTATATATTTGAGAAGAATATTCGCTCTAACCCTAAACCCAAATACGTGGTAGCTTCGCTTTCAGACATAATATTATTTGTTAATGATCCTGCAGCAAGCAGAGGAAATATATTTGCCACCAATACAAAAAAAAAAATAATTTCAAAAATGTTCTTATTTTTAGGCATAGTAATAAGGTGTGACCCATTCTGAGGTTCCCTACTTTAAAAAAAAAAAAAAAAAAAAAAAAACACCGAAAATTCAAATTTAATGGAGAATGTTTATTATCATTTGAAAGAACATTCTTTGGCATTTATTTTTTTGAAGATTATGTCTATAAAATATTGGCCGTTGCTATGTCGCAGATGGTCCATCCTTTGAGTCCAATTTTCAATGACTCGATCGAGCATTTCGACTGGTAACTGGCGAATGACACGCGTGATGTTTGTCTCCAAGGCCTGAATCAAAGCGGGTTTGTCCGCATAAACTTTAGACTTTCCCCAGGAAAAAGTCTAACGGTGTGATATTACACGATCTTGGTGGCCAATCGACCGGGCCAAAACGTGAAATTAAGTGCTCACCGAAATGTTCTCTCAACATTTCGGTGAGCATTTTGTTTCTCGCTGAAACAAAATGTCGCCTAGATCACGATCTTTCATTTCAGGCATCAAGTAGTCTGTTATCATGGCACGATAAGCATCGCCATTAACGCTTACGTTCGCACCGACATAATTTTTAAAGAAATATAGACCGATGATTCCACCGGTTTTTTCTGGATGAAGTGGCAGCTCTTGAATCTCTTCAGGTTGCTCTTCGTCCCAAATGCAGCAATTTTGTTTGTTTACATACCTATTGAGCCAGAAATGGGCCTCATCGCTAAACAAAATTTGCCTCGAAAACGTTGGATCTTCTTGGAACTTTTCAAGAGCCCATAGAGCGAAGCGATTCAGGCGTAAGTCTTTCCATTATGAAATGCCAAACAATAGTAAACAAGAATAACATGACAGCATAACACGACTCAAACGTGATCTGTCAAAAAAACGACTATTGGAAAAAGTACCTCGAAATGGATCAGCCTTTAGTAACCCTAAATGAAAATCAGATTTAATTTATCCTATCCCGATTGTTATGTTCGTTAAAGGATTAATATCAGATATTTTTGACTGTAAAACGTTTCAATCATTTGGAAGTCTAAAAGTATGTTTTGTTTCATATGTGTCCTCTATATAGACTCCAGCCTCAACTCTCATCCCCTTTTGGGGATGACAACCGTATTAACAAAATGTGCTCGAGATGAAGGAGTGTAACCCTCCGGCTAGTCGAAGTGGAAAGTTTTTATGAAGAAGAGTTTCGGGGAGAAATAATCTATGAAATCAGGAATAATATTCGTGATCCGTAAAAAGCTTAGCATATCCCCATTATCTGTATTTCCATGCACGACATTATGTATAGAATAAGACATTGTTTAAGGGGTACCCAGGAAGTCTAATGGAAATTGATGCGACCACAATTTATTTTCCTATTTGTGTATAGCCAATCCTTATCCATTGTTAACCTCACTTACTGTCCAAAAGCACTTTGAGTCTCCTGTTTTCAGCTAACTGAACTGAACGCCACTGACGACCGATTTTAGGCTATATTATTTTATATCGGTCGCAAAACCCCAAAATCGTAATGGAGGAAGGCGTCTATGAACTTTTAATGAATTAAAGCGGAATAATGTACGAATATAGACTAAGATTGCATTCTGGACCTTGAGATCGCTCAGAGATGCTGATAACAAATATGAACTCCAAATTCAAAGCCCTATATTCCAAGGCACTCATGCCTTGTTCGATGGATCGCATCTAATTTAATAAGGACATATTTCGACTTATTTTGAGTTTCATTGACGTCAGCTGATTGTTTACTGAACCAAAGTCGACACGAATATGGAACAAAAACTACATGATTTTAAATCACGGCTTACTTTGAAAAAATTCTATAATGTTAACTTCTGAGTAGTAAATAATTTTACAATATTAAGAAATTTGTTTGGTTAAGCTGATAGAACAACTCACATTTGAAAGCCGCTCGAGAATTATAGGAATATTTCTGCAAACTAGTATTTTTTATTAATAAATATGAGACCCAGATGCAAAAAAAAAAGAATATCCTACATTCGGTTTTATTTAATTTAACAGAAATAATTATGTATTCCAGGAAAATTAAGCATTTGTCCTAAATGAAAAAATAAAGTATCATAATGTAAAATGTTCCTCAAATCCCTACAGATTGAATTTAAAATTTCTAACTTCAATTGCCACTTGAATTTTAAAAATTCTAATTATTCTGCTATGATTTGTGAAACTTTTTTCTATTTAAATTTTTAATTTGAAAATTATTTATACAAAAAAGAAATCAAACAATAAACTTTTCCCTCTACGGAAACAAAAGACTTGTCATGTTAATGACAAAATGTAAGGCAAATAAAAAAGTACAAACTAGATTTTAATTAAAACATAAACCTTTTGTAAACAACTAAAAGATGCAAAATTAAAAAAACAAAACTCCATTGTTCAGTTAGTTATTCTCCATATTGAGTGGAATTTAAAAATAAAATAATAATTAAAAATAATTTAATAATTATTCAGGCTTAAGTTTTTTATTATACAGAAATAAAAACAAATTAGACGCTAGGAGAATATAGAGCATTTTCTAGATCGCTACATCCGTCTTCAAAATTCTTCGTATCCATTTTACAAGGTGTTAGCCAGACGGATGTAACAATCCTAGGGTCTAACTTTTCCTTATTTATTTAAAAAAAAAAACTCAAGCCTGAATAGTTATTAATACATTTAAAAAATATTTCAAAATAAAATAAAATCTATCTAATAATTAAAAATACTAAATTTACATTAACTCAATTACTTACCATCAGGCAATTCATATATTTTTTTTGGTAATTGTGCAAAATATTGATGATGTAATGCCTCTTCGGCGCCTATTCTCTTGTCAGGATTCAATTGCAGGAACGCATTTGCTATCGTTTCACCTTCAACAATATCGTATAGTCTAGGAAAATTGTGACCTAATTTGCGAGGACGATAAAAACCTGAAAATATAGAAATTTGGATAATTTTGAGGTTATATTTTAATTAGCATTATTCGAATATTACCTAATTTGTGTGGTTTATAACCAGGAAAATGTGTACACCCAGGCCACGTTTCTTCGGTTGGCGTACCCAGCAGTTTAAATATTTTATCCAATTGATCGTAGGTATCACGTATACCGGGGAATGTTGGCATACCAGTAACCATTTCAACAAATATACAACCCACACCCCACATATCCAACGACGTGGAGTATTCTGTACTACCCAGCAGGACATCTGTAATGATATGTAAATGTAAAAAATTAGTGAATGTTTAGAAAATATCAATAAGAGTAGATTTTTTTTTTAGAATTTTATCTATACGTATAATAAAATAGTAACTCATTTCCTGCCTGTCTATTTGTGTTTGCATCACGTTAAAACTACTGGATGGATTTTAACAATATTTTGTCAGGAGGTACCTTAGTATCCTGATTCCAATACAGGATACTCTTTTTCCGCAAAATTATCTTATTTCCAAAAGAAAGAGGAGAAAAGCAGTGAAATTACGCCGATATTTTACCGATTTAAAAGTACTCTATACTTAAAGGCATCTTTTATTTTTGGAAGCCGTATAGTTTAAGCAATGTTGCAACACAGATGGCGCTGTTCTAAAATAATGAGTAACCCATTTCTTGTCTGTCTTTTATAGAGCTTTACAATATTTTTTAGAATTATTATATAAACTTTATAATCATTTAGAATTATATCCAAATAAAGGTAGCCATCTTTATTTAAAGTAAATACGTAAGAGTCTTAAAATTCGCTGTGGATTACTTTCCAAGCAAAATCGAACAAAATATTTTGTGGAAGCACAAAACGTTTTTTTGGCACGGCTAGTAAAATCTATACATATAGCTGCGGTCAAAAAAATAGCACCAACCCTAAGAAAATACGTCTCCGATACATATTTTCCTATAGGTTAAATTGATATATTTAAAACTTTTTCATAAGACGCTTAGGAAACTGTATAACTACATAAAATAATAAATTTTATTTTTGCTAATTATTTTATTTTGAAATTTTTACTTTATTTAAAAAAAAAAAAACTTAAAAACCAATCAGTCAAAAAAATAGCACTTCACTTCAATTTGTACTAATATTAAACACTAAATTAAGAACAAATTAAAAAGAATTATAAATGATGCATTTATTACGTTGAGCATGATTTGTTTATTCTAATTAATACCTTCTTTCATGTCCTTTATTTGTAATAACGACTGCACATCGTTTTGGCATCGAATTTACAAGATTATGGCATCTTTCCTTTGGAATTTTATTACAGATTTGATGGACAGCTATCCAAAGCGCTTCGTTGTTAGTTGGTTGCATACACTGTTTTATATATCTGCCTATAAATTCTTAATTGGTCTGGGCTCTGAGCGGGCCATTCCATCACATTTACTTTATTGTACCGAAACCACTTTATCGCAGGCTTGCTTGTGTGCTGGATGACCCACACCAATGGCATTTCTTAAGAAGCATAAGGGAACATTACTTCCCCGAGTATATCAACATAAATGTTTTTATTGTGGTTTTGTAGGTCCTACACCATAGGAAGAAAAATCACCCCATACCATTACGCTAGATCCACCGTGTTTTCTAGTTTTAGTTGTAAGTTTTGGGTTGAATTCTGCGTTTGGGGGTCTTCTTACGTAGGAACGTGATCCCTTGCTTCTAAATAATACAATTCTGGACTCATCTACCACTTATTTTTCAGTGGGAATGAGAAATTACATTTTGTCGTTGGTGCTATTATTTTGACTGGCACTGTATAATAGAACTGTAACAGGACCATTGCTGTACATGAAATAATTTTTGAAAATTTTTTTGCTGCTGCAGTTAGTAATCGAAGTGGAATACACAACAATAATTTTAAGAATTTTTGTCTGTCTGGATGAATTTTAAGAAAATTTTTTGAGGAGGTAGCCTAGTATCCCGGTTCAAATATACGATACTTTTTGCCGTAAAAATATCTCATTTCCAAGAGAAAATAGAGAAAAAGTAATGAAAGTATGCTGTTTTACCGATTTTAAGGTACTGAAAACTTTGCAGCACCTTTTGTTTTTAACAGCTGTATATTTATTTTAAACACTAATGACTAACTAAAGAACTCCACAATCATTTTAGAATTTTATATAAATTTTAGAATTTTATATAAAGCCTTTGTTCCTGAGTAATTACCCAGGGATGGGTACCTCAATATAAAGTAAATACATAAACCATAACTAAAGTATTATAAAAGTACGAGTCTTAAAACTTGTTGTGGATTACTTTCAAAGCAAAATCGAACAAAATATTATCAGGACTCCTAATATTTTTAAATAAAGCTTTTCCAAATTCCTTTGTTAGCAAATATCCAAGATCCCTAAACCAAAACCTTGATTCTGAACAAAGAATTGAACGGTTTAGGAATAAATTTCATTAAATAACTGGAAGCACTGGCTCGTGCATTCTTTAAAAAAAAGAGTATTAAGTCTGCCTTGACACCAATATAAAGGCCCACTTACTCTAGGTGAAATTAATTTCATTTGAAATTTTTACTTTATTTAAACAAAAAAAATTAAAAACCAATCAGTCAAAAAAATAGCACTTCACTTCAATTTGTACTAATATTAAACACTAAATTAAGAACAAATTAAAAAGAATTATAAATGATGCATTTATTTATTACGTTGAGCATGATTTGTTTATTCTAATTAATACCTTCTTTCATGTCCTTTATTTGTAATAACGACTGCACATCGTTTTGGCATCGAGTTTACAAGATTATGGCATCTTTCCTTTGGAATTTTATTACAGATTTTGTCCAAAGCGCTTCGTTGTTAGTTGGTTGCATACACTGTTTTATATATCTGCCTATAAATTCTTAATTGGTCTAGGCTCTGAGCGGGCCATTCCATCACATTTACTTTATTGTACCGAAACCACTTTATCGCAGGCTTGCTTGTGTGCTGGATGACCCACACCAATGACATTTCTTAAGAAGCATAAGGGAACATAACTTCCCCGAGTATATCAACATAAATGTTCTTATTGTGGTTTTGTAGGTCCTACACCATAAAAAATCACCCCATACCATTACGCTAGATCCACCGTATTTTCTACTTTTAGTTGTAAGTTTTGGGTTGAATTCTGCGTTTGGGGGTCTTCTTACGTAGGAACGTGATCCCTTGCTTCTAAATAATACAATTCTGGACTCATCTACCATTTATTTTTCAGTTGGAATGAGAAATTACATTTAGTCGTTGGTGCTATTATTTTGACTGGCACTGTATAATAGAACTGTAACAGGACCATTGCTGTACATGAAATAATTTTTGAAAATTTTTTTGCTGCTGCAGTTAGTAATCGAAGTGGAATACACAACAATAATTTTAAGAATTTTTGTCTGTCTGGATGAATTTTAAGAAAATTTTTTGAGGAGGTAGCCTAGTATCCCGGTTCAAATATACGATACTTTTTGCCGTAAAAATATCTCATTTCCAAGAGAAAATAGAGAAAAAGTAATGAAAGTATGCTGTTTTACCGATTTTAAGGTACTGAAAACTTTGCAGCACCTTTTGTTTTTAACAGCTGTATATTTATTTTAAACACTAATGACTAACTAAAGAACTCCACAATCATTTTAGAATTTTATATAAATTTTAGAATTTTATATAAAGCCTTTGTTCCTGAGTAATTACCCAGGGATGGGTACCTCAATATAAAGTAAATACATAAACCATAACTAAAGTATTATAAAAGTACTAGTCTTAAAACTTGTTGTGGATTACTTTCAAAGCAAAATCGAACAAAATATTATCAGGACTCATAATTTTTTTAAATAAAGCTTTTCCAAATTTATTTGTTAGCAAATATTCAAGATCCCTAAACCAAAACCTTCATTCTGAACAAAGAATTGAACGGTTTAGGAATAAATTCCATTAAATAACTGGAAGCACTGGCTCGTGCATTCTTTAAAAAAAAAATTCTTTAAAAAAAAGTCTGCCTTGACACCAATATAAAGGCTTTGCGCCCACTTTCTGTAGCTGAAATTAATTTCATTTTAATTGTCTAATTATGCCTTCTACAAATCAAATGAAATTACATAATATATTTTAAACACAATGCCAATATTAGAAAATATTTGCTAAAGAAATTTATGCAAATAATAAATATTTAATTGTAATTCAACAATTTGAAATATGCAAATTGCATTTAGAAGAAAAAAAAACATTTATTTTGCTTTTCTCCTAAATTTGATGCTGTTAAATTGTAGCCAATATCTGTCTACAAAATCCGATTATTTAAAGTCATATACATACATACATACATACGAGTATGTGTATTAAATATAAACTATTACTTCCTTGTGAATATCCTGATGCCTGTGTATATTGTTTTATTATTTTGTTGAACATGTCTAAACATGTTTATAGAAATTTCCTCAAAATGTTTATGTACAATTGATTAAAGAAACCAATAAAGATTAGAGTTAACTATAATTTCCTGGGCATAACCAAGCAAGCAATCTTTCTAAACTTTGAAATATATAAAAAAAAATAAACATAGCTATAACCACCACTCAATGTAAGAACGGCTTACGCTACAGGATACATAATCGTTTACAAACTAGAGTAAACCAGTTTTCGGTTTAACCGAAAAATTTTTTTTAACCAATAATTAATATTAATTGGTATAAGCACTTACCCGGCTGAAAAAACCGGGTATAACCAATTGCCCGGCTTAAAAAAACCGGGTATAACCGATTACCCGTATAAAAAACTATATGAATAATAAAACAAACAAAAATTTCCTTATTTTTTATATATTTTTATTTAAAAAAAATATAAATATTAATAAAATTCATATTTTATATAAATGAATTGTTGAAGTGAGGCTTAAGTGTGTTTATTCTCTCTAATACTAATAGGGTTAAAGGAATATCTCTTGTTTTTTACAAATTAGAGATTGATTTTAAAGAGAAATTAGGAGACTCATACTCTTCTATTCGCACAAATAACCAAATGATACTTTTAGAACACAAATACCTTGTCATAAATCTTGATAGGCACCTTACTAGAACGAGCCACATAGAATGAAAGTTATAACAAATTCAGTTAATAGCAGTTGAAATAAACAGGCTTCTTGCAGTAACTCTATTTTAAGCTTAGATTGCAAACATCTACTGCACAAATTGATCCTCAAACCGATATGGTCTTATAAATTCAGTTATGGAGCACTGCCTCAGCATTCTATTTAGAAAAAAATTCAAAGACGCCAAAATAAGATTCATAATGATTACAATGCTCCTTGGTATATACAAATTTTAAACATTCACAAAGATCTAAACGTGCCATTTGTTAAAAAAGAAATAGCGAAACAGGCAGTAATGTATTTAAAAACCCTTGAGACTCATCCAGATCTACTGGTCCGTAACATCCTAAATGAATGTGGTAACATTCGCTTAAAATGGAGGAATATTGCCCTTCTTGGTCGGATATCACATGGTTAACTCACAGTGTTTGTTACTTCTAAACCAAAAAGAAAATATTTTTTTTTAAAGAAAAAAATCGGTTAGTCGCAAAAACCAGGTAAAAATACCGAAGACGACTGTTCAAAAAAATCGGAACCATTTTTTACATAAAAGAAACGTTAAACCAGTTTCGGTTTCGAATACTCTATATTATACGGATTTTGGCTACAACTCAACCTCAATTTTTAATACAAAACAGACTAACTATTAATATGGAGCTGTGCAAACGTGGTTTTTCTTTTTTCTATTGTGGGTTGAAGCGAAGGGAGATGAGTAATAAATGCGCGCGAAGTTTAATCTCGGAAGCAAGGCCACTGGAAAATCTGGAAATTAATTTATTACAAAAATATAGAGATACCAGGAAGACTGGCAAAATTGAAAAGGTGGCTGAGGACAGCTATTCATCGGTTTAAAGGCAAGCGATTAAGTAGTCTCAGAGATGGGAAACGAAGTCGTAGTCACGACTAGAGAGCGTAGTTACTAAAGGCTAAAGTAAATCCTAATGGTCGTGCGGACTCAGTGTTGGTGTAGGAGGTCGAAAACTTTTTTTGTCAGTTAATAACAAAAATGCAGCGAAGGAGGTTGAAAAGGGATCCCAATTCGTTATGGTATGCTATATGCTTTACTTTATATTTGAGATATCGAAATTTAAAGTTTTCATCTAATTTTCGGCGAAAAATATCGTCGGTTTTAAGAATAGAAAAATTTTTGTTTAAGATACATAAACATTAAAAAAAATTGTCACGTTGTACCGATTTTTAAATCATATTTAAATCTATAATAATTTTTTTTTTCAAAACCTATTCCGAAAAACAAAAACTTATTATTCGAGCCAAAACAACCTAATATTTGTAAAAAAAAAGAATTAAATCTCATCTTCATGTTGCTAAATGGGCAAATAAATATGTTTTCGTGATTTTGAGTTAGAACAAAGACATCGTGAAAATATCGGCCGGCATGGCAAAGAATTATCCACATTTTTCTGTAAAACGAATGCTGTGTTGCTTGAACATGAGAATAAGCTATTTAATTATATTAAAACCTAACGTTCACTGGGTTATCTATATTTGATATTGAATATACTAAATGGATGTATCAATGAATCCAAATTATCATTTATACACATACATACATATATACATATGTACTTAAGATTATGCAAATTCTTCAATAAATATAAATTGGATAAAATGAAATATTTATGTTGCGTTCAAGAAACTTACAGACTATTACTTACTATAAAATACAAATAGCTATTCAATTCAGAAGCTTGTATCGTGTATCGTTTATTGAAATCATACTTGGGATTTTTTTCATTAGCATTGAATTTTCATTGGCATTATTGAAAGTAATTACAATGACAAAAAATTTAAATACTTTTTAATGCTACCGATTTTTCTTTCTATTAAATTTTTGTTTTTAAAAGAAAACATCTACTTAAGCTCTGTACAGACGGTTGTCAGATCTTACAATATTGTCAGACTTAACATTGTGTTGACACACGATTGTCACATACATATCTGGCAATATTATTGTTAGTTTGAAGTCTGACAATGCCTTTTCCGACAATATTGCCAGACAACAATTGTAAGTTCACACGATTCTTAGACGTTTTCTGTATATTTTTCTGACAATATTGTAAGATCTGACAACCGTCTGTACAGAGCTTTAGTATGCTTTTGAATCTCTTAATCTTCGTCTATAGACAAATGTAATTTAAAAATACATTTTACAAAAAAATGCTTAAAATCAAATGAAACTTATTACAAGATAAAGAATTCCTTTTGTTTTTTTTTGTTATTTTTTCAATAAAAACGAAATGAGTTTAAAACTTTTTGATTCTTCATTTTATAATGGAATCAAATTGAATATTCTAGCAACGTTTAACTTGTTAACATAAATAAATACGATAAAGAAATAAAAAGAGAGAAAAGAAAAAAGAAAAATTCTTTTAACATATTTGCTTAAGGAAAGGGCAAAAGAAAACAGAACATAAGTAAGCAAGAAATACGGAATAATTTAAATAAAAAAAAAATTAACTTTATAAAACTTTAAAAGTGTTTTTTTGTGCGGAATTAAAAATTACCCATCTGTGTTAAAAAAAGGATTTGCAGATTATTCCCTTTTCTGATTTTTACATTCACATTTTTCTCTTTTGTTTGATTTTTTTAAATGTAATTTCATTAATCCTAAGGGAGTTTTAAAGGAAATCTTAATAAAAGTAAAATTTCTTTACTAAAAAGAAAAACGAAATAACAAATAATATTAATAATTCGAATGTAAGTTCGAAAAGTTATTGGAAAAAAAAAAAATTAGAAAAAAAATGGTAGAAATTTAATTTAATTATCTTTCCTTTTTTGGTTAAACTTAACACAAAAAATTTAGTTTGAATGAAATATAAGTAGTATTACGCGAATTTGTTATACTCTATTAAAAATACAAAAGTACTTGGGAAATAAAGTTTATACATTGTTTGTGGTAAGGAATAATAAACAAAAATACGCTAAATTGTTAAAACTTTCTTTAAAGTTTAGTTTTACTAGTTTATTTTGGAATATATGTATCTCAAATATTATACTTTTTTTATTAAATTTTTTAAATAGGATTAACAATTCTCTAATACCTATATAATCGTGTTACTTCCTTTGGAAAGGGATAGGAGTAGATAAGACAGATGGTTGGAGTGATTGTAAAACTTCACCTTCGGCAACACTGCAATTTTATGTTATGTTTATTATTAATGCGATGTTGCAGCCCCTCTAGTGTGATGTTATGTAGGCGCATTAATTTGAAGCTATAGGTATAGCTATTTTACCTGCTCGCCTGTCACCTCGTAGGAGTCCTGACAAGATTTTGCTTTGAAAGTAATCCACACCTAATTTTAAGAGTCTTACTTTGATATGGTTTATATACATACATATGTATTTTCTTTATATAGAGGTACCCATCACTGGCTACAATTCCTAAATTTATATAAAGTTCTAAAAATATTATAGCTGATTTCAAAAAAAAGTGCTGTCAAGTTTGCGGTACATTTAAATCGGCAAAATAGCGTACTTTTACTACTTTTTTGCAATTTTGTTTTTGAAATGAGATATTTTGCGGAATAGAAGTATCCTATAATTGAACCAAGATACAAAATTTTGCTAAATAAATAAAAAAGGTTTCGATTCCTTTTTTGCCATTTTTTATAAAATTACCTTAAAAATTAATTTTTTATAGGATGGCTCGGTGGGCTAATAGTAGTTTGAGGTTGTAAGTTCGATTCCCACCAAACGCTCTGAAATTTTTCACTACAAGTTGGCAGGAAGACCGAGAAGGATCTTGGGTATAATCTGGGTGCTACAAATGGTTAACAGCGTTAGTACAGGTCACGGACACTCTCAAGTATTACCAGGGCCAAATTAAAAATCGAGTTAACACAATACTTGCAGACTGTGCTTGGAAAAAGGCTAACATAAAAAAAGCTTTGGAACACGGGCAGACACATATTATATGGAGATGTTGTGGAAACCTAGCCTTAAGCAAATGTTAGCAATTACCATAGACTCTGTGATGAGGAAGAATGTCGACATGTATCAGACGCCAGTCTGAAATCACTACAGTCGAGAGTAAAAGGCTAGCGGCAGCACGATATTCAATGAAGGCAAGGTATTCGTAAAAATTCAGTCGAAAAGGGACCCATGAAATTAGTGATCTGCAACGGTATCCCCCTACGTCACAAAAAAAATATATATCCGGTAGCACTCCTAGCTTGTCTGCAGAAAAAAAAGGGAATTGAACCCACAGCTCCACAAAAAATACTATTGTTTGTGTAGCTTATAAAAAAAAATTGACAAGCTAACGTCAGTTTTTTACTGCAAGACTACTTAAAATATTTATTAAAAAAACTGGGTTTCTTGATTTGAAAATAGTTGTTAAACTATTATTTTTCTAAAAATTTTAAAATATTTTCTTATAAACGCAGCTACGATACATATTTCATAATTTTACGGGTTTAAATAAAGCTTAACTAAGGGTGTTTTTTATAGAGGTATAGAAATTTAAGTTGCAATAAAACAACGATGGATTATTCGATTGAACATTCGCAATAACACGGCGAATGTTGTCTTCCAAATGGTCAAGCGTTTGTGGCTTATCCGCATAGACCAATGACTTTACATAGCCCCACAGAAAGTAGTCTAGCGGTGTTAAATCACAAGATCTTGGAGGCCAATTCATTCAATTAAGGTAAGTTTCCATAGCTTTCTGCCGATACCAATTTTAACAAATTCCCTTATTTTTTAAATTTTTGCCTTCAAAAATTGAGGGATATACATATGTACATATGTAGATTTATGCGACATATGTATGTGTATTATCAGGGATATAGTAAGTATCACATAACGATCGCCAGAAATGACATTCTACATGCATGAATTGACGTTATACATGCATGACTTTAGATTGAGGTCATCTCTCGTGAAAGTAGTTAACTTGAATTGGTTTTTCTGACGTCAAGTTTCTATGCCACTACGCCACAACAGACTGGTGCTCTTAATGTAAGCATTACACAGAAAAAAAAAGTTTCACCAATTAAAGGTTTTATTAGATTTCAGATTAAAATTTAATTAAATAATTAATTGACTCAATTGTTTGTTTAATTAGGAATTTTGTTTGTTCGGTTTTAAAGAAAGATCTACTGGAATTAATTAAAAATAATAATTGAACTTTAATTTAATACTAATTAAAACCATAATTGGCGCAAAACATTTTTTCTGTGTACTCAGCCCACTGCTCAATTGGATCTATGAAATTTAGATATTTAAACGATGTCATATTCCAGACTATGTTCTCTAGAATAACGCGAAACTTAACGTCTAGTTAGTCGACAGTAACTTTAACGGCATGTAACACACGTAACACTTGTTGTTCTCTTACTCCCGTTTTCGTTCTTGTAACCATTTGTTCAATGTTTTCGTCAGTGTCATAAACATGTAGTATAATCTGTTAAAAATATATTAGCTTAGTTTTATCGAGACATTGTTTAAAAAATGAAAGGCAAGAGAGGGTCAAAAGACCAAAATTTTCATGTGACATTCCGTTACAGTTACGATTGACTAACCAGACCTTTAGACATGTTACGTTTATTTTTTTAACATCTTTCTGGCATTCATCTCTACTTGCTACATTTCTGCTTAATACAGTTTATATGCATATTGTAGTTTCACAAAAACTTTTGAGACATTTGGATGTCCTTAGTTTTGAGAGACAGCCAACGAAATTAAATCTCTAAAACAAAGAAAAAAAAATTGTTTGTTTTTCGGAAAAACACTCACGGAAAAGCGAATAAACAAATAAAAATTAAAATAAAGTTTTAAGACGACAAAAGAATTTGTTAAAGTGTTTTTATTAACAGCAACAACAAGCGAAATTTTCCTTTAGAAAACAACTGCAAGGAGATGTCAAAACTAAAAACTTTTTAGTTGAAACAAAAAAAAAATTGCATTAAAATATTTACAATTATGAAAATATTAAACATGACAAAGCAAATGTGTTTCAGTCTTAAAAAAATTAAAGTTGCCTTAAAAATTGTCAATTCTTATAAAAATATTTAACTTACCCGGAGGACGGTACCATAACGTTACAACTTCATGCGAATATGTATGACTGGGTACACTTTTTGCTCGCGCTAAACCAAAATCGGCCAACTTTAATTCACCACAGTCACTTATTAATAAATTCTGAGGTTTGACATCACGGTGCAAAACACGTCGCTTATGGCAGTAGGAGAGGCCACGCAAAAGTTGAAATAAAAATAATCTTACATTACGCTGATCCAGACCGCCTGGATGTTTTTCCATATACTGAGATAAATCCGTATTCTGAAAATAAAAATTTTAATATTTATGGGATATAGAATAATCGAGTTATTGTTGTAAATCTCTACTCACCACATATTCAAATACAAATGTTAGGGTTTCCCTCGTATGCACAATATCGTGTAGTGTTACGATATTTGAGTGTTTCAGTTCTTTTAGTAGGGAGGCTTCACGTATCGCTGTAAATGGTGCACCTTCTTCTTCCTGCAGTCTGATTTCTTTTAAAGCAACACGTTGATAAGTTAGTCTGAAATTAAATGAAATTTTCCAATATTAATAAATATACATTTTATAAAATTAAACACGTTTATATAAAAAATTACTGTTCCTGCTTCTTCGATTGGCAGTTCTTCGATAAACAGTTATAACTCAAAATTTATTAAAATATTTTTTTGTATCTCTAGCGAACACAAAAATTTCGTTTACATCACTGTCTTCTTTGGCTGGGAAAATACCGATCGATTTCTATCACATACCTGATAGTCTGCGTATATTTACCCGCTCCAGTTCATACACACACATAAATATTTGTTAATTTCGCAAAACCGTTTAATTTAATTTTTTTTAATATTTTTTGCTATAGCGGGCATAAATTTACGCACTCTGTATTAATTCACATTTAAAAATTTTAAGTCATATTCGCAAAAATTGCATCACAATCGGAACACCCTTTAAATACTAATAATTGTTGCTATAGCGGCCATGTTAATACACTTCCTACGGTTGTTTAAAAAATAAGGTAATATACGTGAAAAACATGTCACTGATGGAACACCCTTTAAATTTTAGTAATTGTCATAGCGGCCGTGGCAACACATCTTCTGTGTTAAAAAATTAAGGCATTATACATGCAAATCACGTCACTGTCGGAAAACCCTTAATTTTTATTGACCTCATAGTAATACACCATCTGTGAAAATTTCTAGAGTCTACCTATTATGGTTAACAAATTAGGCCATATTCATGCAAAACACGTCACTGTCGGAACACCCTTTAATTTTCACTATTTGTTATAGTGGCCATAGTAATACAGTAATAAAAATTTTAAGAGTAGAGCTATTATGGTTCAAAACTTAGGCCATATA
Organism: Phasia obesa; assembly: GCA_949628195.1. Lineage (NCBI taxonomy): Eukaryota > Metazoa > Arthropoda > Insecta > Diptera > Tachinidae > Phasia > Phasia obesa. The sequence goes on from OX451217.1 coordinate 23,023,311, forward strand.
CATGCAAATAACGTCACTATTGGAACACCCTTTAATTTTTATATTTATTTTTTATACTTGTTTATATAGCGAACTAAGTTTGAATTACTGTTTTAAAATTTTAAGTGGTTGCCTACTACAGTTTAAGAAATAAACACATACATACGTGAATAACACGTCTCTAATAAAACACCCTATAAGTTTTAGTATTTGTTGCTATAGCGGGAACAGTTATACATCTTCTGTGAAAATTTCAAGAGTCTACCTATCACAATTCCTGAGATAAAAGGCAGTGACAGACGGACGGGCAGACATTGTTGCGAAAACAATAGGGTTACATTTTTACCCTTTGGGTACGGAACCCTAAAAACCAGTGGGATAACAACTAAATAGACAACTAAACTTTTCTTAATATACTAAAGCTAGGAGTCCAAAAATGAATAAGTGTTTTGTACACGTTAACGAAACTTCTATCGTCAAATTCCTCAATTTCTTAGTTCCCAAACCCATATTTTAAAGTCCTCATGCTTGTAATTTTTTTTTTTTAAGTCATAAAATAAAGAATGAACGAAATTACCTTCTACCATGGAATTAATTTTATAATTACACTTGTTATAATTACATTAAAAAGTTTATAAACGTTATTAACAAAAGTTGCTTTAATTGAATCTGGTGGTTGAGAGAGGTTTCTAAACATTTACGTAACTAATTTGTGTTTAACCAAATTCATTATCATTACCATTGTGCAACATAAAATTTCATAAAATGTTACTTCTTCTTCCAACTCCTTGAAAACATGTATTAATAAAACTGTAAATAATGTTCACCAGCATAGCATGTAGGGGAAGAATGCTTCCTATTTACAATTCCAGAATAAACACATAACGAGTTGGAGATGTTTGATTTTAAGCAGGAAAGGCAAAAAAGATACTTTAACCTTTCTCTCTTCTTTGTTTAAATTTTTAAGATTAAAGTTATGAAATTCCCATGAATATTAATTAAAATTGAATCTATCATATTCTTCAACTTGTACCTTCCCCACTTAAACCAATAGTAGTGTTTCCCTGTATTTAATATACTCCTTGAGGTCTTGCTAAAGAGAAAAAAAGACAAGAAATTAAGATGTATTAGCTAAGGAATGTTTCAAAATTCACATTCAAACAAAAATAAAAAGATTTTTGTGAGAAAATAACCTCTGTCGAATGTCACACCTTCGTTGTGTGTTTGTGTAAAATATGTTCAACAAAGTCATAAAATGTCACAGAGAATTTGACACAATTACGAGTACAACTACACCTGAGTACAATGTACGAAGCACATAAATATGTTTCATGCTAAATACTGAAAAGTTTATGTAGGTGTAGCTAACAAGAAAATGAACTAAGGCCCAAATTAGGATACAAGTTTATGTGCACCTTAAATCTTTACAACTACTTTAATGTAATTTACAGTGCGTGATAAATAAATAACAGCACTTCGATTTAAACCTATCCAGACGAGTAGACCGTTTCTTACAAAATGTATAAAAGGATATATATTTTTAATATTGCAAGAGGGCGTGGCACTTCCCATACAAAGTATATATTTATCATCGTTTAACTTGGGAACTGTAACAGGTAGAGTCTTCAACTTATACACTTGTAAAACTCATATGGTCCAGTTGGCTAAATGGAAATAGTGGGCATGTTACCTCCCATACGAAGTGAAAAATTATTCTCGTGTACCTAGGGAACTAAAACACGTAGAGTCTTAAATTTGTACACAAGTAACCCCTTACTGATCTACATTATCAAGTAAAAAACTGGTTAGATTGAAATAGAGGTCTCGGTATCTCCCACACCAATTGAAAAATTATTTACATATACCTAGGGTAGGGTAAAGTATCGAAAGTTTGCACCTATAATGCTCTTACTAATGTGAATACCCAACAAAAAAATTTACTAGATTGGAACAGTTGGAGTGGCACTTATTATCATGTAACTGAGAACTAAAAATATTTTTTAAAGAAAAATAAAAAAATTTAATTTAGACACTAGCGGAATGAACTCCTTTTTTCGCTGCATCCTTCTTCAGCATTCTTCGCATCTATCTACTTTGGGTGGTGTCTTAGTTGTAAAAATCGTCTATTTAACCAACCAAACTCATAATAGAATTCGAGAACATTGTATTTAATCATCTATCGTTAGTTGGTGAGAATGAAGTCTACTGTGTAATGCGTTTTTCTTTAATATTTACCACCTTGCATTTGATGTTGTTTCAACCTACTTTTGGTTTGGTTAGAGCAACCAGCATTATTATACCCTTCACCACAGGTGGAAAGGGTACATATAAGTTTATCATTCTGTGCGTAATTTCTACAATATTTATTTCTGACCCCATAAAGTATATATTTATATTCTGGATCCTTACACATTAAAAAAGTTTATTAAGCGCTGTCTGTCTGTGTTCGGGTTGAAATCAACTTTGCCAAGGCACTACATGCAATACAGAAAATTTAAGCCCACCAATCTGCAATATTTCGCTAATGCAATTTAGCAACATCAGACCATTCCTTTCAAGGCTACGGGTTTCTTTTGCTTTTTTTGTGAAATAAATATTAGACCGATGGTAAGTAGCTCACATGGAGTGCACACAGATCTCGGAGGATTAATAACCGCCTGCGAGCATCGATTTTTGTTTGTTTTTAGGTTGGTAGGGTTTTTCTCCTTTGATTTGTATTAAAGGTTTTTATAGAAAACAATTCACCTAGAGGTAGCCGATAGACCCACAATGTGTTCACTGGGAACCATGAGCAATCAATAGGGTGCTCCTGGTGCATTGGGGGGGGGGGGGGGGGTGTAGGTCATATTGAATCTCTAATGTGCTTTAGTCTGATCATTCTAACGCAATATATATTGGTGGAAGGTCCTAATTTTTACAAAAAATTTCCTGTAAAATTTTTACAAAAAACGTTCGATTATATTTTTACAAAAAGTTTTCGGTTAAATTTTTACAAAAAATTTTTAATAAAATTTAAAAAATATCTGTAAAATTTTTACAAAAAAATCTCAATAAAATTTGTACAAAAAATTATCTATAAAATTTTTTAAAAAATATTATAGATAAAATTTTACAAAAAGTTTTCGGTAAAATTTTCGATAAAATTTTACAAAAAGTTTTCGGTAAAATTTTCGATAAAATTTTAACAAAAAATTTTCGCGATAATTTCTACAAAAAAATTTCGATAACAAAAAAATTTCTCGAAAATTTTTACAAAAAAAATTACATAAGATTTTTACCAAAAATTGTCTTTAGAATTTTTACAAATAATTTTCTTTAAAATTTTCATAAAAAATTTTTCATAAAATTTTTATAAAAAAAATAGCGGTAAATTTTTTAAAAAAAATTGTTATTAAAAAAATTTTGATAAAATTTTTACAAAAAATTTTCATTACAATTAAAAAAAAAATCAATAAAATTTTTATAAAAAATTTTCGATAAAATTATAACAAAAAAATTTAGATAAATTTTTAAGATAAAAATTTCGATAAAATTATAATAAAAAAATTTCGGTAAATTTTTAAGAAAAAAATTTCTATAAATTTTTAACAAAAAATTTTCGCTAAAATTTTTCCGAATAAATTTCAATAAAATTTTTACAAAAAAAAATTTCGATAAAATTTTTACAAAAAATTTTCGATTAAATTTATACAAAAAAATTGGGTTTTGTGGCTGGTCAAACAATCGAATAACTAAACGAAATATTTTGCGAATGTGTTATTTTTCGAAATGGTCCACTCAAATGACAACCAAGATCGTACTTTTTAATGCTTCTGGATTAACTTCTTAGGGTTTTTTTGAAGGTTATAATTAGGAGAAAATAATATTTAAGGAAAAAGCTAAAAAATATCGCCAAATTAAAAATTTTGTTTAAAAAGCACAAAGTAGCGAACAGAAACCATAATCTTTTAATTCAGAGTCAAAAAGAGGATTTTTACGTTTTAAAACAAGGAAGAAACAGAAAATGCACCTAAGCGACTTGGTAGCTACATTCACTGGACATTGCTTGTAACCCATGCGAGATACATGTGTCAACCGTGCAATGACTTCTGTAGAAGCTGCCAAGATGAGGAAGAAGAGGAAGAAGAGGAAGCGACCAAACATCCCCTCTCCTTATGCCCTGGAACACCGACGTCTTTAGCACCTTGAACGACGGTATTTTAAGTGCCTATCTGATGTCTCATTACTGCAGTTTCTTTTTGAGAAGTTGCGATTGGTTTTCTAGTACGTCCTGGCCAGTGAACATATTATGCCAGCTCTTCCTTATTTAATTTTTGCTGCAGCCTCTTCTTTATTCCATTTGAACTTTCTCCCTTTACGCATTGTTGTACTCTTCATCTCTTTATCTCTTCTTTCTATCTTTATCTTTCCTCTACTCTGCAGGTAATACAAAGGGACATCAGCATATTGGACCCACATAGCCTAACCTAAACTAATTTGTACATCGAATTTTTGTTATTGCTACAAAAACCAAAATATAAAAAATATTTAAAATTCTCAAACTTCATGAAAAAGTACTTCTAAATTATGTTCACTTCTTAACAAATAATAACACGTGTATCCTAAGTAATCCTTGGAATATAAAGTTAACATTTTTATGTGTAACATCCTCCTAAGAAGAAAGACATAAAAAAAGAAGAAGGAAGAGCGAATAAAACTAAATGTCTTAAATTAGGTTAAATTTTATGACACCTGAGTTTTTTTCGAATAATTTTGCAGAGAATACAACAACTATACACTAAGGCGGCCAGACACAAAAGCCAAAGCCAGCCAGAGTAGCATGTGGCAAATAAAAGGAAACTGCAAAATTTTCTTAACATTAAAATTTCGCACCAACACCACCACCCAAATTCAAGTGCAAACAAATGAGATGGCATCTTAAAAGTTTAACGAACGAACGAACATATGTGGTTGATACTTTTTGATGTCTTCCTGAGTTAAAGACACTATTGCTCCAAGAGCAACCAACAACATCATTACTTCTGCACTTGACGTTCCCAACAAATTGGCATGCGGAAATGATGAGCCTTGGAAGAAAAACTTGTTGAAAATTGTTAAATTAAGAAAGTTTTTTTATTTTATGTAGTTTTTTAACCATTTTTATGTTGTTTTCAAAAGAAAGTTTACGAGTTTTAAGGAAAAACCTATAGAGTTTTCTTTGTGTGTGTGTGTTCTCTTTTAGCATGTGGGAGAAAAAGTTTTATTGCACAAGCCAAAAATGCTATATTTATCCATTAAAACTATTTGCAGATCAAATTGAAATGTAAATAAAGTTTATTGAAAATTGCTTTTAAAATTTCAATCTCTTAATCAGTTAATTTAATGAAAGAAGGGATGAGATTTAAATAAAATAAAAAAAAAAAATCTAGTAGTAGAGGCACTTCCTCATTTTATTTATTATTGAAAGTAATCCACACCAAAATCCATTACTTTTTAGTGCCGCCTTAAACTATGCTTCAGTGATGGTTATGTATTTACTTTATAAAACAGCGCCATCTGTTAGTGGTTAGTGCTTCAGTTATGGTTTATGTATTTACTTTACTACTACTTTTTCTCCACTTTCTCTTGGAAATAAGATATTTTTGCGAAAAGAAAGTATCCTACATTGGAATCAGGATACTAGGGTACCTCCTCACAAAATTTTGCTAAATTTTGCTAGTTTTTACGTGATACGAACGTAAAGGAAAAGTAGACAGACAGACGGAACTGAGTTACTATTTTATTATATGTATAGATTATAATAAAAAATTTTATGGAAGTATTTTCACTCTCTTTAAAAATTGGTTTATTTTCGTCCATAAAACTTTCGTTTGTAGCCTTCATTTTACATCCCCCCTCAGCACATGTGGAAGAGGTAAACGTAGATTGGTCCTTCCTTTTGTAATTTTTGTAACATTCATTAATCAATTCAGAAAGTACATACTTAAATATTTTCTGAATTCTTATAGGTACCCTAGGTGGAAGGAAAGGGACCGATTCGAGTTCAATAACTTTCTAGGAAAGGGACCAGTCACTTTAACATGTGGATGGCCTGGGTTTGGATCAATTGATATCGTTGATCTGCGATGGGTCTTAAACATAACCTCAACAGCAGTTACTATTATAGTAACTAGCCTATATCTAGGTCTATTTATAAAACACATGTCATCAGTTACGTGTTGTGATCTCTATTGAAAGCGATTTACCAATCTCAGTCTGTTAATCTAGACGTTGAAATGGATGATCAGGGGAGCTCAATATACTTCTGAAGGTTCTTGCGGATCTGTCAGATATAAAAATTCTACAATTTCAGTGGCAGCCTCTTCCACAGGCACAGTCTGCAAGTATCACCTACTTCTTGGCTAGACTTGATACATGAAGTTTTCATGACCTGTCAAATCTAATTAAATTAAAAATGTATTTATTATTTGCAAATTATTTTCATAACTTAAGTGCTGAGCTGCACTGTGGGTGAAATGACCGGTTTTTGAGGCAATAAATCAGAGAAACCAGCTAGACCTTCAAAATTTAGTACAGGTGACTATAGTGGGTACCTTATTGTTGGGTAAAAAATGCAAGCCCCAACCACGCCCAATTCTTGTAGTTATATTGTTTTCCACTGCCAAATTTCTTTATGTTGCTTACCAAAGCTTTTGGAAATAAACTCAGTTAATTCACCCACTTCCTCATCCACTTTCAGTGACAGGAAAAGACAGATTAGCAGTGAGTGTGTTAAAAGTAAATAAGTTTTTGGATAATGACAGCCTTTTGTTAAAACTTCTTATTGGTAGGACAAAATTCTTTTTGGTGTATGGTTAACCAAGCTCTGCAGCGAAATTTGTGCTGATGATTCTGTTACCGATAGTCCTTCAGGTCGGCAATATGGTTTACACTTTTAGACTTTTTGTTTTTGTTTCGTTAGATGGTCATTTCTTTAATGTTTATGTACTGTTGCTTTGTTAAATTATTTTCTATCAAAAAAAGTAATGCTTCTTCAGGCGAGGTTACAAGTTTTCTCATTTGAGAAGCCCTAGTTGGTGATAAAGCTGTTTCCTTTAGAACAAAATTTAAAAATTTGCTTTTGATGCATGAGCTGATATTGAAACAGCATGAACCAATAATTTGATATCGTGTCCCTGTACTGAACTAATGAACTGCAGTGAACTAATGAACTTAACTAAGGAGCTAAACTGAACCAGGAAGCTGAAGTGAAGGAATGAGTTCAAGTGAACTAATGAGCTGAACTGAACTAAGAGGCTGAACTGAACTAAGGAGCTGAAGTAAACTAATGAGCTGAACTGAACTATGGGACTGAAGTAAAGTAATGAGCTGAACTAACCAAGGTAGCTGAAGTGAATTAATGAAATGAAGCGTACTAATGAGCTAAACTGAACTAAGGGCTGAGCGGAACTAGGGAGCTAAACTGAACTAAGGTGCTGTAGTGAATATATGAGCTTAACTGAACTAAAGAGCTAAAATGAGCTGAGTGTGGTGACGGGTTTACTTGGTTAAATAAGTGATTAGTTCAACTGAACTAGGTCGATCATAAATACACACATATAGTTTATATCCATCAGATAGAAAAGTTGTAATATATATAGAAAAGTTGTAATATATATATTCCTTATATATATAACTTCCCTTCACTCCACGGCGAAGCGTAGGGCCATAACAAGGTGATTCCAATAATCTCGATCTTCGGCTCGATGTTTAATTTCGTTCCACTTCAAACGCAATTTCGAAAGTTCCATTGTCAGTTGCCGCTGGTCTCCCGACTCGTCTGCTTCCCTGCGAGTGCCAATCTAGGCATTTCTTGGCAATATCAGCGTGTGGTCTATGGAGGATGTGACCTATCCAACTCCATTTCCGCTTACTTATTTTCTTGCTAATAGGCTGCTGGTTTGCCTTCATCCAGAGTTGGCTATTGGATATTGTTACAGGCCAGAAAATCCGCAAGATTTTGCGGAGGCATTTGTTTCTAAACACCTGAAGTCATTGTGTATCGGATGGCGCCATGTTCCAAGTCTCTCATCCGTATAATAGAGTAGATTTTATGTTGGAGTTAAATAATTTAATTTTAGTTTTTCTCGAAATATTAGAGGATTTCAAACTGGGTTTAACTAGGCAAATGCACCACGCGGCTTATTTATGCGACTGGCTATATCTGCTGCTGAGCCACCAGTTGTGTTAATTGTGCTACCCAGGTAGCAAAAAGACATAACATCTTCAATGTCTTGATCACATATAATGAAATAACGACCTGTATTGCTATTGATGCGGAGCGATTATGTTTTAGATATATTTATCTTAAACCCAACCAATTTTGCGATGTCACTGATGGTGGAAATTTTAGACTGCATCTGTGAGAATGAGTGGCTAAGTAGACACCTACATAATCTAGATCCTCCAAACTTCCTTGTAAGCCACACATAATAACTCTCTGATGATTTATGGTTGCCTTCTGCATCACAGCATCGAGGACGCAGTTAAAAAGTAGAGGTGATAAAACACAGCCTTGTCTAACTCCAGTTTTTACCGTGATTCTGTTACTCAGTTGTTTTTCATGCAAGACACGGGAAGTCGCATTCTTGTACAGGGCCTGAGTTAGCTGTACTAGTTTTTCGGGGACGCCCTTGCATACCAGAGAGTTCCATATAGCGTTATGGTTTAATGTGTCAAAGGCCTTCTCAAAGTCTATAAAGATGAGGTATAATGGAGACCTCCATTCCACTGATTGCTCAACGATAATCCTAAGATTGTTTACTTGGTCAACACAAGATTTTCCGGAGCGAAAGCCAGCTTGCTTATTTCTGAGTGATGGGGAAATTGTTGCCGAGATCCTTTTGCTTATAATATGAGCAATTATCTTATTGACCATGCTTAATAATGTTATGCCTCTCCAATTCTTCCTGTTGGTTAAATCACCTTTTTTGGGAAGATTTATAATGACTCCATCAGACAGCTCGTCAGGTAAAGATTCATGGGCCCAAAACGCCCTCATAATGGGTTCCAGCAGTCGTGCACTAGTTGTCCGGTCGGCTGTAAGCAGTTCTTGTGAGAATTTGTCCAAACCAGGAGATTTCTTTGGTTTGAGAGATTTAATCGATTCGCTAATTTCACTTATCTCAGGGCAATCAGTAGAGATGTCCACATTCGGTATATGTGAAACACATCCGCAAATGGGTTGGCATTGAGTAGTAGATGTTGATAGCATGCCGGAGTAAAAACTCTCCCGAAGTTCGACCTGTTGGGTTTTTGATGATATAAGTTCTCCCACATCGTTTCTAAAAGGTTTTCCGGTTTTAATAAAAACATTTAAATAAAAAATATTAGCTTTCAAGATTTAAATTTTTATCTAAACTAGAAAAATTTCATGATTTTTTCGTCAATCTTTAGAACGCATAAATTTAAGAAAAATGACATCTATTTGTTTTCATTTCCAACACGTGCTGGAAAAGATTTCTTTTAATAACTTTTAACAGTATTTTCTTTTACTGTGTGTTCCACTTAATTCTAAAAAAAATATTAAACAAGTGGCAGTAAAAAGCATCAAAGCGAATTTTCTTTCCCTAACAAACTCAGATCAAAAAATACACGTAACACACATAAGGATCCTAAGATACAACAAGAAAGAAAACAAAAACCAAAAAAGACCAAAGTGATTGATGTTTTTATATATAAAAAGTATTCAAGTATTTTATATTAAGATCCCTAACGATTTTGCTACTTAACTTTTTCTCCTCTTTTGTGTTAATAGAATAAAACCACATGCATACAACGCAAGACGCAACTAACAAGAATTGACTGACTGACTGGCGGTTGTAAAGGATACTTTAAGTATTCAAAAGTGTTAATTTAACTTTAAGACATATTAACACTGACACAATCTTTTTATTAGTTTAGTACAACGTTGGTTTAAGGTTTCTTAGAACAACAATATAAAAGCCAAGCAAAGCGTTCTTATGTCACTAAATTGTCTTGGGGAATCTATGTCAGTTTTATCTCTGATGTTCTTTTTATTGTAGAGGCAATGACATTTTCGACGGGTGAGAGTAATTTTGATTTGAGTAGTTTTTGTGTTGTGATGTCAGTGACACAGTTTTATTTATTTTTTGTCAATATGTGTGTCTTTTAAAGGAAAGTGTTATTTTATCAGCTGAAGAAAGGAGAGTATTATCTGATAAGTCGTTTTCTAAGTAGGTTGAAATTCACTGGATTGCCTGCGGGAGTATATGTGGTAAATTACGTACAGCACCAATGCAGACAATCGAAACAATGTTGGAGTTGGACTTATTCATTAGGTCAACGGCTAGCTGCAATGTCATATTTGCAATTTGTGTGTAGGTAAATATGTTAAGTTAAATACGTTTTTTTTTTTTTAAATCAGTCAAGTGAAAGGGATCAACCTCTTATTTTTATTGAATTTATTTTCGGTACTTGTTTTTGCAGTAGATATTGTAAAATATAATATGTGCAAATTTTAAGTGGCAGCCTATCGCTTCAAATATAAGGTTATATATGCAAATCGTGTTCAAAACATCTCTTTCATTTTTGGTTTCATTATTTGTTCTTGTTATAGGGGACAAATGTATGTTTGGGTTAAAAAATTAGGCTACATACATACGTAAATATTTGTCACTTTCTTAAAACCGTTTAATTTTTATTTATTTTTCTTTTTTTTGCTATAGCGGATATAAATTTACACTTTCTGTATAAACTAACGTTTTAAAAATTAAAAACATATTCGCGAAAATTGCATCACTATCGGAACACCCTTAAAATTTTAGTAATTGTTGTTGTTGTAATACACTTTCTATGAAAATATCAGAAGCATACTTATTGCGGTTGAAAAAGCAAGGTAATATAAGTGAAAAACATTGCACCGATGAACACCCTTTATTTTTAGCAATTGTTATAGCGACAACAAAGCAACAAATCTACTTTAAACACTTTGGGAGTCTACCTATTACGGTTCAAAAAAAGGCTATTTACGTACAAATCATGTCACTATCGGAACACCCTTTAATTTTTTGGATTAATTTTATAAACTTGTTTATAAAGTGAACATAGTTTTCATTACTGTCTTCAAATTGTAAGTTGCCTCCTTTAGTTTAAGAAATAAAGACATAAACGAAAATAACACGTCACTTTCAGAACACCCTATAAGGTTTAGTATTTGTTTTGCATAGCGGCCACAGTTATATACCTTCTGTGAAAATTTTAAGAGTCTACCTATTGTGGTTAAAAAATTATGCCAAATCATGCAAATCATGTCACTATAGGAACACCCTGTAATTTTAGGTTTATTTTTTTTTATACTTGTTTATATAGCGAACTAAGTTTCAATTACTGTTTGTAAATTTTAAGTCTATGCCTCCTACAGTTCAAGAAATAAACACATATACGCGAATTACACGTCCATATAGGTATACCCTACAAGTTTTAGTATTTGTTGCTATAGCAGCAACAGTTATACATCTTCTGTGACAATTTCAAGGGTCTACCTATTACTGTTCCAAAGATAAAAGGCGGTGACAGACGGACGAACGGATACACATTGTAGCGAAATTGGGGGGACCGGAACTCTTAAAATATAGCATGCGATAGAAAAGTTTTCCCATACATTAAATACGGAATTAAAGCTAATGGAATAGAAAGACAATAGATCTTACTAACAAACTGTGTTCACAATTTTTTCCAAAAGTTTTTGTGAACATTTTTATAACATTTTGAAAATGTGACTTAGCGAAAATTTCTAGTATAAGAGTTCTCTGAGGAAAGTAGCCACTGTGTTCTAACGCTTCTATTTCAGGGAATCGAACCCGGTGGAATGAGACAATATATCATACTAACAAACTGTGTTCACACTTTTTTCCAAATGGATTTGTGAAAATTGTTATAAAATGTTAAAAATGTGAAAGTGAAAATTTCTAGTATAAGACTTCTCTGAGGAAAATAGCCAAGGTGTACAAATATTTCCATCTCAGGGAATCGAAACTGCTGGAATAGGAAGACAATAGATCGATCATACTAACAAAATGTGTTCACACTTTTTTCTAAAAGTATTTGTGAACAATTTTATAACATTTTGAAAATGTGACTTAGTGAAAATGTCTACCATATGAGTTCTGTGAGAAAAATAACCTTAAAAAAATTCTCACATAAACCCTGTACACTACCAAAACCATGATTTCAAAAATGTTTGAAGTTTTCCGGAATTATTGAAGTATGTTTTTATCTGAACAGCAAAAAAAGTGTTGCCACAAGTAGAGACAAAAAAAAAATTATTTTGGAAATTATTTTAAAAAATGTGTAATTTACATAAATAACATAAAATAAAAACGTACTTTGGTTTAATAATGAAACTTATGAGAAATAAATCTTGTTGTAGATTATGATTTCCTTAATCTTTTATAGGTACACTTTTATATTGAGAAAAAAATTATATTACAATCTTAATTAAGCTGCATGCTAATTGACCTTATGAAAAATCGCCACAAAAAAAAAATTAAAAATCGCCAAATGAATAATTACCGTAAAAAAATTGGAAAAAATGGAAATTTGGCAAAAAAAAAAATAAAAAGTTCAATACTGGCAGTAAGTGCATTGAAAATTTTTTTAATTCTAATAAATCTTTAATGTTAACAATTCTGTAGCTTTAGGTAGATAACGTAACTACTTAAATAGCCTTTAGGACATAAACCGTTGAATATACACTCTTATTGATGAATTTCTTGATAATCACTCCTATTACATTTGATGTTGTCGACATAATACGACGACCTTTCACTAAACTAAATTGATATTTCCTTTGTCGACATCAACATCTATCGATGACTTTTTAATTTAATTTGTATTTTGTAAGAATATGTGACGTTGAATTTTTCTTGTACCGACGGCGATTTATATTTATACACATATACTTAAGGCTTGTTTCTTTTTTTTATTTTTAAAATTTCAAATAAAGGAAACAACGCAAAATGGGATTTCACAAAGTATGTGATAGGGTAGCACAAATTGAAATAATTCCCGCAAACGAAAGAACGTTAATATGGCGACAAAAAGAGAGAATGGAATTATCTTCTATTACACAGTGCAACACGGAAAAAAATAACCATATACGGACACCACTACGTGATAAAAGACCAAAAAAACAAAGACCCTGTCTTCCAGGTTTGCCCAAAGTCCTCCAGGTTTTTTGTTTGGGCCCTCAAAGATGTGGGGCCTCGATGTCAATTTTGCAAAAAATGAATTGTTAACATATAAAATCAAAAAAACTTCATCTTCAAGGTCAAAATCGCAAAAAACTTTAAAAAATTCAATTTTTTTTTACCTTTTTTCCCCTTTCCCCTGTTCTTAATAAACAACTTTCTAGAACATATGAACTTCCTAGGAGTGATTTTTAACACCGTTTAGGTAGCGCTTAGGTAGCCGCAAAAGTGAAAAATTTCCCGAAAATTTTTAAATTCATTTCGGCTACTTAAGCGCTACCTAAACGGTGTTAAGAATCATTCCTAGGAAGTTCATATGTTCTAGAAAGTTGTTTATTAAGATCTTAGCTTCATTTTTGTAGTTGATTGTTTCCTTGAATTTTGAACGGTTTGCTACCTATGGACCTGAACAGGGGAAAAAAGGTAAAAAAAATTGAATATTTTAAAGTTTTTTGCGATTTTGACCTTGAAGATGAAGTTTTTTTGATTTTATATGTTAACAATTCTTGTTCTTTATGACAAGAGCTACAACTTTGCCTCAGAGAGTATATCAAAATTTCAAACGGTTTGCAAAATATGAGCTTGAGTAAATGATCATTTTTTGGAAAAAGGACATCGAGGCCCCACATCTTTGAGGGCTCATAAAAAAAACCTGGAGGACTTTGGGCAAAACTGGGAGACAGGGTCTTTTTTTTTTTGGTCTTTTATCACGTAGTGGTGTCCGTATATGGTTATTTTGCCATGACTTAAAAAATTACACAGTGTGTTATTATATCATGACCAAAACTACCCACACACCATTTTCCGTATATTTAACTTAAATTTTTTTTATTTTTTAATTCGAACAAAGAGCTCATTTAAAGCATATAAAAACTATAAACGCAAAAGAACGTGAGATTAAGAATGTGAGATTCCTTTATATTCAACAACAAAGTTATTAATAATAAAAGAAAACTAAGTAAAAGTAGAACTTTTCTTTTCATTGTTGAGTATATGAACTGCTGGCTGGGGCTGTTGCTATTTTTTTTTTCTTCATTAAAAATAATCATTAGTTGTTGACTCATTGTAGTCATAATTTCATGTTCACTTTCACTTTTTGTTATCTGATGGATGCATAAGAATATGTATGTCGTTGTCAACATAATATTTACTTTCATTGAAATGTGCTGATGCATTTGTATGTGTATGTGTAAGTGCATGTGTGTCTGTGTTTATTTTAGATGATCCTTTGATCCTTGTTTTTATTTGCTCTTCTTTTCTTTTCTTCTCTGATTAATTATTTTGCATTGTTCTTGTGTTTTTCTTTGAAAAATCACATTTCATAAATTGAAAGATGACAATCATTTGATAAATCATTTGTTGTGTTTATTAGTGCAAATTTGTATTTGTAAGTACTACAAGAGCGCACAGATAGCAATTGTGATTAGATGAGACGTGCTTTATTAGGCGTTCTTTGAAAAGGGTTCGTTCGCCTAATCAACTGATTGTTAACAAAACTATAAAATAATAATAATGATGATTTTCAATTAAAAATAACACATATCTATGTTAAGTATGCAAGATATTATTATTATAAAAAATATATTTCAAAATTTGACACCATATTCAGCAGCCTATTGTTATTACTGTGAACAGCAATTAAAAATTTTGGCCAAGGATATGATTAGTGTTTAATGTAGAACAAAATAAAAGGCTCTTAAAAGTTTATATGAGCAGATCAAAGCTGCTCTTAGGAATAATTTAAAAATTCATAAAGAAAAAAATGATTAAAAAACAAAAAATAATATTTTTCTTTAATTAGATCTTTTACATCGTTTAATTTTCATCGTTTTTTTTTAATATTTTTTTCTATAAATAAAATTAATAATTTTTTTGATAAGTGGGAAGGAGGACAAACTGTATATGCTTACAGATAAACCTAAACAAGCACGCAATGCTTAAGGCTGTCTTAAGCATTAAACACATAGACGACAATAGGATACCGACTACAACCTGTCAAAACTAAAATATACACGTTTACGTGAAGACGATTATTTTGACGACAGCATAGCTACAAGGCTATACGACCGACCACCGTTGTGGCTGCAGCTAACTTAGGGTAATTTCTATTTTTGTTTGCGACAATTTTATTTTGTTTAACAAAACAAAATGTCACAAAATTAAAAATTAAAAATACAAATTCATTTACAATCAAAGCAAATATATTTATTTCTTTTGATATGATAAAAGTATTTTTTTGAAAAATTATTTTTTTATTTTTCTACAATATTTTCCCACCAAACCAAATGTTTCGATTTTTTCTAAAGTCAGACTTGTGGTGACAAATTCGTTAAGACATTTCGGTTATTTGTCTGTACAAATAAAAATATATGAAACTTGGATTTATATGTAAGAAAATAAAAATTAAAATATATGTATTACATAAATAAAAAAGAATAGTAAATATGAAAAATGGAATAAATACATGCAAGATGGAGAATTGAAATCGAATTGATTACGGTAAAGTATTGCCTTGAATATCAAATTTTTAACTAATCACTATATTCACTTTCAGAGAACGAAGTTCTAGATAATACGGGGGGAAAACAAATCAGTGCGATTTTGTACCTACAAGTCGTTACGATTTCGTACCTACAAATCGTTACGATTTCGTTACTACATATCGTTGCGAAGTCGTGTCAACCCTTTCATATCAAAATCGTTACGATTTCGGTATTATTTCGGTTCCGAAATCGGCACATTTTGTCGAACAGTCGTTACGAATTCTTTACGACATCGGAACATTTGGTTTGGTGGGTTCATAGTTTTGAAGTATGTAGCAGTCGTCTTCAACATAATTCAGTAGCTGACTACAAGGCGACGATTGTTTCCAACTGCATTTGTAGTCGTGTAGCGGTGTAGCCGCTGTTGTCTATGTGTTTAAAGCTTAACCCCTAGCTTTGTAATGAGCAGTAATATTAACTTATTTTGTTTAAAAAAATCTAATAAATTTAAACGCAAAATAGAGATAAAATCGCTAGATAAAGCAGAAAGTAGCTAAAATGACATCTCTCTTACACAAAAAATCAATGGCTGCTTGTGTGCATCTAACTTCACTTCCTAACGCTCTGTAAAATGTGGATTTTCCAATTACTAAGCGTTGACTACGCGCTATTTAGGTTTGTACTTGTGAATTTGACAGTTGGTTTGTGCTCAAAGCGCTTGTTAAGATCTGTTAGTGTTGTCATACCTGGTACGGTTGGGGAGAGCTTTCGATGTGAGTATATTATTGTGAAGCCACGTCTTAAATATTTATTTGAGGTAAGTGTGTACAATTTAATACACAACAGTGTTAAATTTAATACTTCTATAAGGCATATTTAGAGAGAAGGCCTTTTAGAAGGCCTCATCTCTTCCTTCTAAAAGATCTAGTACACATTCATTCCTTCTCTTAGAAGAGAAGCATGACGTTATATTTTGATATAAAAACATAATTTTCTAGTTTTAAATTTTTCATTTACATATATAAAATAAATATTCAATTCATTTAATTTTTTTTGTATTAAATGCTGCTTGTTATTTGTATACCCCACTCTATCAGTCTTAAGGGTGCAGGTTCGATTCCCAAAAAATGAAGAAAAATTTAAAATTTCCATTAAAAACAAATTTAAAATGCCTAATAAATAATACTAGAAAAAACTATAATCTGTAAAAAAAAGTATTTTTTCTTAGTTTTTGCTACGAAATGCTTTCTAAAAGACATTAATTTGAAGACCTTTTCGAAACTAATTTTCCGAAAACTTTTAAGAACACTTTCCGGCAGAAGCGATAGTAAAAGACCTGCTCCGCAATAACAACATAAATAAAAAATATATGAGAATAAAGGCATTGTGCCTCCTTCTATAGAAGGTCTGTGTATTCCTTTAGTTGACCTTCCTGTGTAAGTAATTTTGTGTCGTCTTGTTGGGTTGCTTAGCTTTGTTTTTCCTGAAAGTAAAATTACTGAAAATAAAAACTGAGGCAAATGAAACTACAAATAAACTGACTTATTAGCAGAAACTCTCTTCTTAGCTAACTTATACTTTATGCCTTGATCCTTCAACCAATATCCTTGGTTTGTATGTTACTAAGCGTAAGCTTTCAAATAAAATCAAGTGATTCCCTTTTTGACCACACCCCACTAGTTCATACAGGAAAGCTGATTAAAATGTGGATACTAATGGATCTATCCTATCTAGCTCACTAGGTCACCTAGCAATAATATTTCAGATAGGTCATCTATTATGTTTGTTCCAAAAAGTTTGCGTCTCGAAGAATGGAGTGCCTCTTATTCAGCCTTAAACTTCGAAACACTTCAAAAATAAGATTCAACGAATTATGGCAGCCGCTCACAAAGATCTAAACGGGTTATTGGTAAAAGCTGAAATAGCGAAACGTGCCGTAACGTAACGTAAAGTGAAGAAACTAAAAAGGACATCTAAAATTTTTTAATCAGATATTAGGTTTCGCTTGACTTAAAAAAAATTATATCTATCTCTAAAGAGAATACTCTGGAGGTGCAATAAAATTTAATTATAATATTAAAAACAAGCAGTACCCGCCACGTTTTGAGCTTCGTGACAATATTTTATTCGATTTTGCTGGTATGCTAGCCTATTAGTCTAGGTGTTGCACTGAAGGTCTTCGTTTACATTTACTAAATAAAATATCTATTTACTTTATATGGGATGTTGCAACATAGGCTTTATATTAAATTCCAAAAATTATATTTAATAAATTAATTAACTACTAAGGCTTAAGTTCTTTATTATATAGATAAAGAAAAATTAGATACTAGCAGAATGTAATGCATTTTCTGGATCGCTATGATCGCTGGATCCGTGTTCATTTAAAAATAGTTCAAATAAAATTAAATTCATATAATTCATATTAAAATTTTAAATTTAAATTAATTGTAGAGATCTGTAAATAATGTATAAAATTGCGGGCATAAAAAAAGATGCTGCCAAATTTTTAGTACTATTAAATCAGTAAATATATTTTTAAAGTAATACTCTTTCGGTTCGAAAGCAAGCCCAACCCAGAACCAAATAACGCATTCGAGCCGATCAAATTTTATATTGAAAATTTTTGGAAACTAAGTTCTACTCATTTGTAAAAATTTCACAAAAAAAAACACTAGAATAAACAATTATAGAATCATGAATTTCGTATTATAAAGGGTGTTTTTTATAGAGGTATAGAACTTTAAGTTGCAATAAAACAGCGATGGATTATTCGATTGACATGAATTTTATTTATCCGAAAGATAATCTTGTGGCATTACATTTTAAATATGATTTCTGGCATATGACCTCCACGGCTGGCGCGGATGTAGTCCAATCTGGACGTCCAATTTTCGATGACTTTTTCCAACATTTGTGGCCGTATATCGGCAATAACACGGCGAATGTTGTCTTCCAAATGGTCAAGCGTTTGTGGCTTATCCGCATAGACCAATGACTTTACATAGCCCCACAGAAAGTAGTCTAGCGGTGTTAAATCACAAGATCTTGGAGGCCAATTCACATGTTGCGCCGTCTTGTTGAAACCACATCTCTTGGACATCATGGTTATTCAATTCAGGAATGAAAGAGTTAGTAATCATGGCTCTATACGGATCACCATTGACTGTAACGTTCTGGCCACCATGCTTTTTGAAAAAGTACGGACCAACGATTCCACCAGCACATAAAGCGCACCAAACAGTCAGTTTTTCTGGATGTAACGGTGTTTCGACATACACTTGAGGATTACCTTCACTCCAAATGCGGTAGTTTTGTTTGTTGACGTAGCCATTCAACCAGAAGTGCGCTTCATCGCTAAACAAAATTCGCTTATCAAAATCGGGAACAATGGCAATCTCGTTTTGGGCCCATTCGACGAATCTACGCCTTACTGTTCAGGCCTGAGTCTATTCATGATGAATTGCAAAACCAAACTGAGAATAAATCACTTGACAGCTGTTAAATCGGTAGCCATCTTGAAAAGTAATGCCAACTTAAAGTTCTATACCTCTGTAAAAAACACCCTTTATTTAGTATTAAGGAATTCTTTTCTTTAAGTGTATTTAACAAGTATAAACTACTGTGTTGGTGGTTTTGTTGGTTGTTGAAAAGAAAAAAACTTGTCGAAAAACACTAAAAAGATGGCTTCAAAGTTTGCATTGTTGACATTAATTACCGCATTTGCGGTAATTTATTTATGCATCTACTCTTAGTCTTTCTCTCTCCGAAAGAAAACACTTCAAGACTGACATTTTGAAAAATATATAAATAAATCTTCTTTTGTTGGTCCTTTTTTGATACTTAAAACTCAGTAAAATTGTTTTTTTTGTGTGTGTTTATTGTAAAGGGTTGGTTGTTGGTTTCGAGTGTGGCAATAAGGTGGAGTGTATAGGCTACAGAGTGGGGTTAACAACTTCTATTTCTATACTCACATTGTGGGTGGTGTTGAAATATAACGTGTGTGTTATGTCAATGTCAAAGCAGTGTAAGGCTTAAAAAAATAATTATTACAGATTTCAAATGGAAAATCTACATTCGTTCTCTCTCATATTTGGTGACACATTTTTTTAAAGGAAGCGGCTGATGTCATTGATAAATATTTCGTTATTATTTTCTGCCATAAATGGGTTTGATGGGCCATGTGCTAACTGGCTTAATTCTCCGACTCTTATTTAAGTGATTAATGACTGGCAGGCACATCATGTCACTGCCACTAATGTGTCGTCTGTCTGTCACAGAAATATGTATATTTTAAGTTTTTATTTCTTCCTTTTCTTTTTACTTTTTAGAATTGTTCGTTAAAAGTTTTAAATTTTTTGTCAAAGAATTTCCTCAGGCGTGACGATTTTTTTTTTTTTAATGACAAGAAATATACAGCGAATTAAAAAAAAAATTGTAGTATTTTAATCCTATTATAACAGATTTTTTTATTTCTATTAAAAAAATATTTTTTGACCTCCATTTCATTTTTTGTTCACTTTTGTCCTGCAATTATATTGAGGATTTTTTTCAAGTTATTTTCTTTTATAAATTATTCATTAAGTGTAATTGTTTATCCAATTTATTTTTCCCCTAGGGACTTCATTTAATATTTTTTTTTTAAACAATTCATAATATTTTCCTGTTTACTTTACTTCTTTTTTATATTTAGGTCAGTTTATAAATTATTTTACAATTTTAATAGATTTTTTCTTTTAATTTTTAGGTGTTTATATTTCAATTAAAATTTAAGTAACGAAGAAGAAATAAAACAAATCGGTGGCTCTGCTCTGTAATTTAAATAAGAAGTTTGTCACATGAAATTATGAAGGTCATCTTAACTCTCACAGTATGGAGTAGACCTAATCACAAACGTTTTAAAATAAAGAAAACGTTTTTGAATAACTCTAGCGCACGTGTATAACAGGTCAATTATAATCATTTTATTCATTAAAGTTACGAAACAGGGGCACCTATATAAACACCAATTAAAATTTTTTTGTGGAAAAATGAGTCGAATATGTTTAAGTACTTACTTGCTAAAACCCCTGTATACTGTTGCGTATGAACCTTCTCCTAAAGGTTCTAATCTAATGTAGGCATCCTGTTTACCGAACGGCGAATCACCCTGTAAATAAAAATGGTTAAAACAGGAAATTAATAAAATGTTATATGAAACAAACATAAATTTAAAACTATTTTCAAAACCAGGTTATGAAAACCCACAAAACGTTTCGTAAACGTTTCATACAAAGATTTAAACTTTTAAATTTTTTTTAATCGTTATGAACATGAGCAAAATCAAAACAAATATGTACTTCATGAATGAAAAAGGGCACAAACAATTTTTTTAAGTGAATGATTTAATCCGTCATTGATTTTGAAACTGTGGGGTTTTTTTATTTTATTATTTCTTGTTTTCTAAATAGCTTTTTGCTGTTGAATTTCTTGATTTGTTAAATTGCTTTTTATTTTGTTTTTGTTCTTATTAATATTGTTATCTGAATAAACACCAAGGCTTACAATATTAGGAGCTGGTTACACTACGCCGAAAAAAGCACAATGTGTACCAGTTTTGGGATTTGTGGTACAATTGTATCAAATTTGGTACAATCGGCACATGAGTGGTACACTGGTATACTTCATGCTTTTTTTTGGTACAATTTCATAAAAAATTTAATCCAAATTTTTTTTTATTTAAAAAACATTTTCATCAACTTTTTCTTACAATAACAAACATTTCTTTTTAATTTTTTCAGTTTTCCAAACCTGTCTAGAACTAATTTACAACATTCCACAGTGGGGCAGAATCGAAATATTTTGGAAATAACCTAGTCATTTATAAACGGCTAGGCCGATTGGTCCAAAATTTGACACGATCATAACAGAGGAGTGTCTGAACTTTAGTTTTAAAAGGTGGGTACCATACACCCTCTGGAGGCAAATGCTTTAACGCGGTTCACTCGGGGAAAATAAATCTGGAAGAAAAGGTCTGTTGTTTTAACACGTGTCCTCTTCGAGGCCCGACCAGTGCCCAAAGGACTGGTACCACGGGAATCGGTGGCCACACAGAGAGCCTATCCTCTCTGTGACCGGTTATTGGTGAGGTCCCCTTCGGGGGTACACGTGGTGGTTGTGGTTTAAGATCGATTTATGTAGATGTGGTGCAAGGTCGATCAAGTGTGCTGTTGTACTCTCAACAGACGGAGTTTGGATAGTCTCCAAACCCCTAAGCAAGAGCTTATAATATGGATCTAGGATTGCCTTGGAAAGGCTTGCCATATTGTATAAATTGCTACTCATTGTGACTGTATACACACAAATTGCGATTGGTGGCAATCGTTAAGTGTTGTTATAATTACTACACAATGGGGGCGCTAGTTTACGTCTTTATTTCACTCGGTGTTTGGAGCACCATGGGATAAAGCCACCGTGGCAGGAGCCCACGTTAATCTAGTAACACATTGGGAACCTCGCACCTGAAAATTCTTTTACAGGTCTTAAAGGTCTTGTCAATACCTACAAAATGGTATCTAAATTTTCAAATAATAATTTAAAAGGATTGAGTTATAAGCATTTTAGGAAATAAAATTTTTGATTTTTCGCTACCCTGGTCTAGTTTTTTCAAAATATTACGTACAATTTTTACTCAATTTTTCTAAATTTTTTATAATAGTTAGCAAGCGAAATTCTAAATATTTTTGATAAATTTAAAGATTGTATCATTACTAAGTTAAAAACTAGACCATAACAGTTTTGATTAGATGTCGAGCTACTGTATGTATGTTTTGCTTGTTTTTTTTTATTTAATGTCAACTGTTGGTACAATTGATGCTGATTTGGCACAATTTTACCACTGTGACGGTACAACTTAAATATTTTCAGATCCCAACAATGGCAAGTGTATGTGTTTTTGTGTGTTTTTCTACTTAATGCCAAATATTGGTACAATTGATGCTGATGTGCACTGTTGCCAGTTTGGAGATTTTGCAGCTAAATCTAGCGTTGTTGCAATGCCAATCGTGGGGAAAATGGTCTCTTAGCGGTTAGCGGGATATCTAGCAATTTTAAAATTGCTTTTAAGAGATACAATTTTTGTCAAATATCCAATACATTTGAACAAAGTAAACATGCTGGGGGCAGCAAAAACTTTTTTTGTACAGATTGACAGTTAAAAGTTATTTTCATGACTTTGTGCTTGTTACATTTTTCATGCGAGAACCACGAATACTCAGCAGTAGCACGTTTAGTACCGTTTTTTTAAAGTTAAAATAAGATATAAGTCCTAAATAACTAGATCTGGGATTTTTTAAAACATTTACAAATTGTATTGCATACCGTAAGTAACAACAAAAAAAATCTTATTATTTCAAAAATATATGGGACGAATTACTCCACCAGAATGATATGTAAACAAAACAACAACTTTATCTTCTTTCATATGTAAGTAAATACGGGGTTGTAAACTTATCCATTTGCACATTTACAAATTGTATTTCTAATTGTTATAGCAAATCGTATAGAAATTTTCAAGAATTTTCTTTTTGAAAAGTAATTTTAACATTTAAAATGGACAAATAATTTTTTCTAATAAAAACGCAGAAGAACTGGAACAAACCAACCAAAGTACCAATTTGTTTATAAATAAGAAAAAAATACCAATTTTGGTCCAATAAGACGAAAGTGGCATTCCTGAACTGTATTGTAACAAAAAATCCTGAGGGCAATAGGTTCTTAAAAACTTTGTGAGGATTTTTGGCATTCCAAGTTCTGTTTGCTTACATAACCATTTAGAATGGGCTTTATCAATAAACGTTGACAATAGAACAACTGAGCTGAGCAGAGGCTATTGTCGATTGGATTTATTTATTGAAAGTAAATTTTCTAAAAATTTTACAAGTTGTTGTTTGAGAAAGGTTTATTGTCAGAAACGAATAAATCGTTCCTATATCTGATGAAAATTTCTTTAGTTTTCCTAGAATGCGACAAAAGCTGTCGATTAAAGGGTTGTCAGATTTATTTTCACCTATTTCGCCAAAATCGATGTGAAAAATCGCCAAAACAGTTTTTTGTACATGTTTTCCTCTAATATATACAATATTTTTTAATTTCAAAAAAATTTTTTTTTTAATAATCACAAAAAATAAATTTAATCGAAATAGCTAAAATTCGCCAAAAATAGATAAAAAGTCGCCAAAATATATAAATATTTTGTTTTTTATCTAAAAAGGTTTGTGAACACGAGAAAGGTAAAATTTTTACTTAAAACTAAGAAAAAAATTGTGGTTATTACAGTCGAATTCGGTTAATCGCACGCCGGTTAAAAAAAATCGCTTCATTGGAATTAAATATTCTTAACTTTTAATCCCGTTGAATTTTTAAGCCTTTTAGTTTACTTAACTGAAAAATCGGTTTAATGACACAAAATTTGTTTTTAAAGGTACACATTTAAATGAAGCGAGCATCGCTTAAAACACAAATTCATTTTATCTGTAACGGCGATAAAAAAGCAATATACATATATAGTTAATAAAATATTATAGTTAATAAAATTAACCTAAAGTGAAATTTAATATACAACTTTTTTAATATCAAGTGCTTAATTCGTTTAAATGAAACCCGTTTGCACTTATGCGTAGTCTTTATAATTGAAAATTCCGGATAAGTGAAAAATAAATCGTGTAATTTTTCGTTTGCGCATAACCGAATTCGACTGCATAATAAACATATCCATCTATAAGGTATTTGTCACCATGTTCTTATTTAGAATATGTTTTATAGGAATTAAATTTATTTAACATTACTAAAATTCAACAGATGAGTGTCACATGCCCTATTTCAATTCACAAAATTTATAGCATGTGTTTCGAAATAGATCTTATCCAGCATATAAATTTAAAAAAAAAAATCCAATAATTATTCAAAATTAAATTTCGCTCGAATATCCATAAAGATCTAAACCTGCCATCAGTTAAAGCAGAAATAGCGAAACTTGCCATAAGGTATTTAAAGAAGCTTGAAACTCATCCGACTCCACTGGCCCGTAACATACTAAATGAATCTGGTGACATTCGACTAAGAAGGAGGGACACTGTTTCTCTCATCCGTAGATCAGAGGGATAACCCGCAAATTACAGTAACGGTGAAACATACATTTTTTTTGTCCAGCATTAGTTGGACTTAACAAGTATATTTATTTTTTTTACACTTAAGATATGAGTAATTATTGATAGTTCAATAATATTGAAGATGCAATAAATAAAAATTGCGAAAAAAAAATTTCATTAAAGTAAAAAATATTCTTTCAACTTAGAGAGAATAAAACGAACTTAATCCTTACTTCAAAACTCCTTTGTATGTGAAAAATAAGTATAAAAAATTCATTGGAATTACCAGCAAATCAAGTACAAAACTAATGTAGCTGTACATAATTAGAAAGAATATCATATTTTTTATAATCTTTCTACAACAAAAGTTAATATTTACTATTACGGTTGATAAGTATCCAAAGTATTTTAGGATTTTTAAAAATCCTTGAAAACAACAAATTTTGTTTGTGATAAGGAATTGCAACATTTTCAAATAGAGACATTTTAAAATGAAAGATGTTTGTTGATGGAAAGATGTTCGTGAACTTACTTTTAAAACTTCAATTTCCTTTGTTATCCATTTTATTCCTTAACAGTGTTGGGATCTGACAATGTTCAAATTGTACCGTCCCAGTTATAAAAGTGTACCAAATCAGCATCAATTGTACCAACATTTGACATTAAGGAAAAAAACAAGCAAAACATACATACAGTAGCTCTATAGGCTAATTAAAACTTTAATACTAGGGTGTTTTAAAGTGATGATAATTGACTTAGTCATCGAAAATCAAATTGTATACAATTTTTTAAGATTAAGGTAAAGGAAATCCCGTGATTCCTAAAATAAATACCAAAAATTCGGAAATTGTAATTTTTAGGCTTGACCCATAAAGTCCACATATGAACTATTTGGTTCATGAAATATTTGCAGCATTAATTGGGAATATATATAGCAGTCTTCTTTTTCCGATCCCTTTGGTATTTTAGAACTAATGGCTAATGTCAAAATTTCGATGTAAAATAGATCAAATTGAAGGACGTTAGAAATGCAAAAAAAAATTTTTTTGATTAAATAAAAAAAATTTATTGAATAAATTGTATATGATATTGTACCAAAAAAGCATTAAGTGTACCATTGATGAGTCGATTGTATCAAATTTGGTACAATTGTACCAGAAATCTCAACACTGTTCCTTAATTTAGTTTTTAATGTTGGCCAAAAGTCAATGAAAAATCGCCAAGTCGCCAAAACCAAAATTTGATCGCCAAATAAGATTGAAAATCGCCACGTTTAGCGAGAAATCGTCATATCTGACAACCCTGGTCGATTAACTGATTTTAATTTTTATTTATTTTAATTTTTATTAAATTTCCCTAGTCATCATCCATCCAATCGCATAATATCTAACGAGTGATTTTTTAAGAGCTTGAGAACTTTTTTTTAAAAAAAAACGCATAAAATTTGCAAAATCTCATCGGTTCTTTATTTGAAACGTTAGATTGGTCCATGACATTTACTTTTTGAAGATAATTTCATTTAAATGTTGACCGCGGCTGCGTCTTAGGTGGTCCATTCGGAAAGTCCAATTTTGGGCAACTTTTTCGAGCATTTCGGCTGGAATAGCCCGAATTTCTTCGGAAATGTTGTCTTCCAAAGCTGGAATAGTTGCTGGCTTATTTCTGTAGACTTTAGACTTGACGTAGCCCCACAAAAAATAGTCTAAAGGCGTCAAATCGCATGATCTTGGTGGCCAACTTACCGGTCCATTTCTTGAGATGAATAGTTCTCCGAAGTTTTCCCTCAAAATGGCCATAGAATCGCGAGCTGTGTGGCATGTAGCGCCATCTTGTTGAAACCACATGTCAACCAAGTTCAGTTGTTCCATTTTTGGCAACAAAAAGTTTGTTAGCATCGAACGATAGCGATCGCCATTCACCGTAACGTTGCGTCCAACAGCATCTTTGAAAAAATACGGTCCAATGATTCCACCAGCGTACAAACCACACCAAACAGTGCATTTTTCGGGATGCATGGGCAGTTCTTGAACGGCTTCTGGTTGCTCTTCACTCCAAATGCGGCAATTTTGCTTATTTACGTAGCCATTCAACCAGAAATGAGCCTCATCGCTGAACAAAATTTCTCACATTTGAACATTTCGAACCGAACACTGATTTTGGTAATAAAATTCAATGATTTGCAAGCATTGCTCGTTAGTAAGTCTATTCATGATGAAATGTCAAAGCATACTGAGCATCTTTCTCTTTGGCACCATGTCTGAAATCTCACGTGATCTGTCAAATACTAATGCATGAAAATCCTAACCTCAAAAAAATCACCCATTATAATTCAATGGCATAAACCTACTGAACAGAAATCGCTTTAAATTTAAATATACTAGAATTTAAACTTAATAGTATTTATGTATATAATTTATCAAAATATCGGAACGCTCAATGCCCAAAATCCAAAGACCTTGAACAAAGGGTCCCACCAGGAAAAACTAAAAAGAGATTGAATTTTTCAAACATAATGTTGAACTAAAAACCATATGCTTTATACAATAATAAAAATAAACCATTTGAGAATTCTACAGAACAAAATAGGCAAAAGATTAATTTGCTAAAACAGTCACGAACAAAGTTGTATGAAAACAAACTTTGTTGGTGTTTTTTTTTTTTAGCTGAAGAACAGCAAAAAGTGGATGAAAATCCACAAACAAAACATGCCAACGAACATACATTCACACATAAACGAAGTCAAATGTCAGTGGTTCCCATCCATAGCAGATTTGTGAAATATTTTTTGTTGATTACTTGGGGACATGTTTTATATATAAAATACTTTGTACTATATCTAATGCTTAAAATTTCTAAATATTTTATATAATAATTAAATGTTTAACTGTTATTTCTGAAAATACACTTAATATTTTTTTCTGTTTTATAGATTTAATTAATTCAAGCTCATGTTTCCACTGCATCCTTTATACGTAATTCGCTCTTTCATTCGCAATTCAACCCCCCATTACAAACTGAATTATTTAATTTGTTATCAGCGTTGCCATATATTTTTAACAAAAAACTGAGGATTTTAGATAAAAAGTGATTTTCCAAAGAAAAAGCAGAAATAATAAAAAAAATTAAACCACAATATATTTATTAAAACATTTAAAAATATAATATAAAATAAAATTAAATAATAAAACATATCATAACATCAAATGACAAATAAAAATTTCGACAACTAAAACGCTAACGGGTGTACAGCGATTTAAAATCTTATTTTAGAAATAATTCCGTAGCGCGTGAACCACTTGAGACATTTTAATAAAACTTTACAGAGGCAGATCAATATAATAAGCCACAAAGTTGGGTACCTCGGAATTTGGAATTTCATAAAAAAATTATTTTTTAATTTAAATGTCAAGATTTTTTAAACTAGTATAGTACTTGAAAATATCTACGAAAAATGTGCTTCTTTGTCCGGGTCATCTCTGTTAGTTTGGAAACAAATTGGCTTAGAAAATATTTTTTTTTTTAATTTTCGGCCAACCTTAACTTAGCATTTTTGATATGGTGTAATTTTTACAAATAAGGTGGTATATTTTTTTAAGAAAATAGGAAAACATTTAATGCATTTTCATTTTAAAAATCGGTGGGCTCCGCACATACATGTATACCTAATAAAGTTTGGTTTGAAAAAAAAAATGCATTTATTTGATTGTGGTTATGGCTAAAAGAAACTGTTTCCAATTTTCTTAAAAACGTTATTCACGTTTTTGCAACAAATTATAATTTCAACTCTAGTAATCCGAAAATGTATGAACGTGAGCCTAACTGAGAATAATTAATTTGCATGTCAACAAATAGTTCGATTAACAAATCTAAAGTAAAATATTAAAAATAATTGTCTTTATTTCTCCATTGATATGGATAATACTGGTCACTTGGGTCACTGAGAGTTCTATGGCCATGATTCTAAAACAAATACTGATCGATTCCCAACAGCTTTATTGTTTGAAATATACAGCTTTATTAGTTTGTCAAAAAAAAAAAAAAAATAAATAAATTAAAAATTTTTATTGAACACTATCAAATCTTCTACCAGATTTCATTGGATGAACGACCTTAGGTAGATATCCTAGCAAACTACAGCAGAAGTCTGACATCATATGTCATTTCCACCTTCCCTGATAACGCGCTACCATTGTCCTAATATAATGATTTAATTTTTACCCTGCTCCTCACTAAGATCGCCCAAATTTTGTGGAAGTCTGTCTCAATGCGAGTGCAGGCAGTTGATTTTTATGCTCATGGTGTACCATAACTATTGCAAGTTCGGTAGCATGCACTCAACATTCAAGACATAGTCGTTAGATTCGTGTTCCCAAGAAAATTAATCATAACCACAAGAAATGAATTCCAAGTTCAAAATTTTAAAATAAGGTTTGAAGTAAAAAGTAGGAAATTGTAAAAAAATTTAGAAACTGTAAAATTTATAAAAAAAACTTATTTTTGAAACAAAAAACCGAAAAACTGAGTATATTGTAATTAAGACTGTTCATTTTATAACAATAAACTGATCAATAATAACGTCCATGACCTTGATTATAATTATTTATTATAAATTTTATAATTATTAATTATAAATGTTGTAATTATAAATATTAATAGATATTAAAATTTTCAAACAAAAAAAATTTTTATTGGGTTTTTTTCACCTTTAGTACACAGAGATGTATTTTAATTGAAAACAAATACTAACATAAACCGCAACTCTGTAACATACACAACATTTAGATGTTGTAAATCATAATCAAAAAAAATAGTTGTGTTGTGGCCGAGCCAACACAACTCTTATAGCTTAACATTTTGTTGTTAAGCAAAAGTTTTTTTGGACGCAAAAACGAAGGTCAAAATTTAATCATGTTTGGGAACCACTGAAACAACATAATTTGGAGTAATCTCCCTTAAATATGCAATGATATTTCTTAGTTTTTAATTTAATAGCCATGACAGTGATGCCGTTTGGTTACACTTTGAAATTCTTCGCAACTTTTGGAGACCCCACGTAATCATTTAGAATTTTGTAATATTTCGTAAAGTTTTCTTAACTTTTGCTACCTGACATAAAATAATGTACTATTTGTGACATGTTTTATTACTGATGACAAGAATCAGTTGCCCCGTAGGCTAGTAGATAGTGTACTAGTCTATCAGCCGGGGGTTGTGGGCTTAATTTCCAATAAAGACAATGAGTGAAGGCTATATACGATAATATAAGTTAGAATATAATCTGTAATTGTATTGCAACATTTAATAAAACAAATAAAGACAAGAAGAACTACAGGAACAAGCCCTGATAGCCCGTTTACCTAAATCTATATATATAAAAAGAAGTGTACACTTTAATGTCACCACTAACTGCGGAAACGGGTCGACCGAATTTAAGTAAATTTCAGGGTATGTTGGGGATGGTCTGTAGATGGTATGTGTGAAGTTGCATGAAATCTGCGCAGTGGTTTCGGAGATATGGCATTTAAATTTTTCTATATATTCCCATACAAATATACACAAAATGTGCTCAACTTTCCATTTTATGATTTTTTGTTGTCACTTGAAAAGTAACCAAACCATGTATCGTAATGTCTTATGTGTATAACGATATTCGGTCTTTCTAATTGGAATGTTGAGCTGAATCTTTTCAATCGTTGCTTCGATCGTCATTTTATTTGTGCGCTGACCATTCGATTTTTCACTTGCTATACACCTGCATTGTATCTTAGGTATGTGTTACTTTTTTGCGTTTCCTTAATCACATCTTCGATTGGTTGAACCCGATATGTAATGCTGTTGTTGAGATGTATGCAAATGCTTTGTCTCGAAACTATAATTGTTTCTCCACTGTTGAGAGTAAACCTACAGGGTGGACAAAACCGAAAAGGTTAATCATTTCGCAAGCACTTAGAAGGGCTCTAAGGATGGACCCAGGCAACGCCGGGTAAAATATAGATAACATATATATTTTAATTTGGATAACATAACAATTGCACACTTGTATTCGTTATTAAATTTATTTTATTGTCACCTCTAATAGTTTAAAAGAGGAAGAAAGTGGAAGAATATAAAAAGGGATTTTTACTTAAAGCTTGTTAATGCATTTCAAATTTATCGCAGTGTATACATGAAAATATTAATTTATATTTAAAGCATAATTTTAATCATAAATGAAATAAGTTTCGAAAAAACATAATAAAATGAGTAGGTGAGGTTTATACCATTATTGAAGATGTATAAATTTATACTCATTTGCTTGTTATTTACAGGTCAGACAGACTACTAAACAATTTCTACGATGAAATTTCCAAATGTTTTGCTTTCTGGAAAGAAAAGCGTAACTTTTTTAAGTTTTTGTCCTGGCAACACTGATCCATAACCATTGGTAAAGTTGGTACAATTGTACTGTTTATAGTACACAGTAAACCTGAAATGTACACTGTACACTACTCTCACATTTGCTACAATTTAAACATTTTCATGCTTGTCATGGTTCGGACGATTTTAAATACTTGTGGAATAAATAAATTTTTATTCGTAAATTTTAATATTTTATCATTATTTCAAAAGGTCGTTTTATATTTTTTAACGTTTAAAAACCAGTTCTTCGAGCAAAACGATTTTTAGAAAAAAACATTTTTTTAACTTGTGCCAAAAGAAGGCAAAGAATCGAGTCGAAACATTCAGGCTGAGAAAATTCATGTAGGCGGCAGAGGCATCACCTCTGAGTGTAAACAAGTAAGAGTGCTATATTCGACCGTGCCGAATTTTCTATGCCTTCTCCATGGTGATTTTATTTTTGCAGACATATGTAGGTACAAAATTAATTTAATTTAAGAGACAAACGCATTAAAAAAAGGATTGCTCTTTTTTCCACTAATCAGCAATATTTCGTATACGGTATATATGGTCACCTAAAATGCCTAACTATGTAAAAATATTAAAATTTTTTTGTAAAAATTTTATACACATTTTTTGTAAAAATTTTATAGACAATTTTGTGGTAAACTTGTTTTTTAATATTCTAAAATTGTTTTGAACTTTTTTTCAAACATTTTTATACATATATATTTTTTAATTTTATAGATTTTTTTTTTTAAATTTTATAGAAAATTTTTTTGTAAAAATTTTTTTATAAAAATTTTATCGATAACATATTTGTAAAATTTTTATTTAATTTTTTTGTAAGAATTTTATTAAAACTGTTTTGTAAAAATTTGAAATATTTTATAGAAAATCTTTGTAAAAATTTTATTTTGGATTTTTTTTTAATTTTTGTGTACAAATTTTTTCTTTTTTTTTGAAAAACTTTTGGAATTTAGAAAATTTTTTAAAACATTTTTAGTAAAACTGTTTTTAAAATTTTTTGAAAATATTTTGTAAATTTTTTTGTAAAATTTGTTTTTGAAAATTTTTGGTAAATATTTTTTGGAAAGAATTTGCTGAAATTGTGTGTAAATTTTTTTTTTAATTTTTTGTACAAATTAGGACTCTCCTGCAATCTAAATTTCAAATAAAAGCAACGTGAAAAAATATAGGCAGTCGTGGTTTTTTGCCCACAGCCTCGAATGGAAGGGTCTGATGTTGCTGAATTAAATTTCATGTATTTCTTCTGGTGCTTTGGCAAAGTTGATTTCAACCCGAACACAGACGGACATCGCTGAATCAACTTCTCTAGGTATAAGGATTCAGAGTATATATACTTTATGGGGTCGGAAATGAATATTGTAGAAATTACACACGGATAGACAAACTTTTTTCATCAGTGGTAAAGGGTATATAAAGAACAAAACATAAATACGAAAAAAAAGAATTTCTAAATATTAAAAGTTACCAACTTATACAAATATTTTCACGAAATGTTGAAAATTTGTCACATAAAAAATTATTTCACCTATAAACCGAAAATTCACAAAAATTCCAAGTTTTCTTAAAACACAATAATTTTGTTTTTTAAGAATTTAAAAAAAATAAAAATAAAAATATTTTATATTCGAAATTAAATTTTACTTACACCAAATGCACTGAAACGTTTGCGACGCGGATGTGTGTCTTGTTTATTAAGAAAAACTTCAGATTTAGGTCTGGGTGGCTTCTTGGGACGCATTATAACGCGTGTCTCTTCTCTAATATCATCATCTAATAATTTGCTATCGGACGAAACGGATAATTGTCTTTGGACACGATCGTGATGGTCGGTGCTATCTGTGCTACGCCAGTCTGTAAAAGAAACAAAAGGAAATTTTTAAATAAACAATTAAAGAAAATATCCTAATAAATATATCAAATCAAGCAGAAATATAGTTTTAGATTTTATTTAATCGATAATATTTCACAACCCGACAAAAATTGTATTTTCAGTTTAGGCGGTCAGAAGGCAACTGAAAAAAGTTTTTGCTTTTTTCCCTAAAAAAACTAAAAAGGAACTTATAGAGTTGAGTTGAAAGAAAACTTTAGAACTTTTGTTTGGTTTTAGTTGTTTTTTGTTTTCTGTTTTGTCAAAGATTTATTTTAAAAATTTCGCAGTATGTATGTATTTTAGCAAATAGTTCAAGGATAATACAATTTAAGCTAAAAGCTTCTTGAAACCAACCGTTACAAGCAATAAAGCATTTTGAGTGACACAAACATTTCCTTACAAAAAAAGCAAGTGCAAGAAAGGTTAAAAAAACCTTTTTTCTTATCATGTTTTGTGTTACAAGATCTTGTTCTTTTTTATTTAGCGATAAAAAGCGGCCAACTACAAAAAGGATGTCAACAATGGAAAAACTGCTTCCGTTTTTTCACTTTGTGAATTGAAAAAAAAAGCTAAATGTAATACATACTTCTATTTTAGCACTAAAAGAAAAGAATATTTAAATCACTTTACGATTTGGTGGTTGCAGAGTTTACACATTTTCTTTAACTGACATTTGTGGGGTGAAAGAAACACTGGTTCGATTTAAAAATAAAAATCTTCAAATTCCGTTAAATACTTCAATACAGCAGAAGTCCTTTTGACACAAAATTTTTGTGGCAGTTATTTTTAATACTTCGAAATAAAAAATAAAAAAATCGGAAACACATATTAATCCATCCATCATGTTACTTAAACAGCCTCCAGTCATAAAATTTAAAAAATTTTTTTTTTCATCTCTATTGTTTCCTTCACTCAAACGTGAGATTTACATTAGCGCAACGAACAAAAAAATATATGGTTTTATAAAATAAAAACTAAAAAAAATTTATTTACACTAAAGCCGACACTAGAAAAAAGTAGCTAAAATGAACCTCGCCTTAGGGCATCAAATAAACAAAAATTTCACAAGGTTTTCAACACCACCCCCACAATGTACACAACACCACCCCACCCCACCCCACCACGCCTATATATAATGACATTTTTTTCATATCAATTTCTGATTTACTGTTCTTAACCAAAATGCAACACAGCTTCCGCTATTTCCTGAACAGCCAGTGCCACAATTTTAATTCCAGCCCCTGCAACTACAAATATTAACTTTATTGTTGGAAATGCGTGTAACAATATAAAAATGAAATTAATTTCATTTTATTATATTTCACTTCTTGTTGTTTTATTTTGTCCCTTGGCTAAATGCGAAAAATAACCATAAAAACGAATTGTTGAAACTGGTCAGGAATAATAATAAAAAAAAAATATTTAGATTGTGGTGTTAAAGTCAGCACTTGAACGATAGAAAAGCTGATGCAAAAAAGTTGGAGCTTTAAAAATGAGTGAGGTTTTCAGCTATGTATTAAATGAATTATTTAAAGATTTTTTTTAAGCAATTTATGTAGTAATATTTGAGCCTTCACAAGACTTTTTGCAAAATTTCGAATTTTCGAACATTAAAGAATTTACAAATTCTTTCATTAAAAATATATTTATTTATATTTAGGTTCTAAAAATGATATTTTTGGTGAAACTTGAAAATTTTATGTTAAGTTCGAAAATTCGAACATTCTTCAAGAAGTATTTTTTTTTTAGTTTTGATGCATGCAACATTAATTTTGTATAATAAATTGTCTTTCCATCTATTTCGAAAATTCAAAATCAAGTTCGAATTTTTAAAAAAATTAAAATTTTTGAATATAAAAGACATTTTTCACAAAAAAATATATTTATTTATATTTGAGTTCTAAAATTGATATTTCGCTTAGATTCGAAAATTTTATGTTAAAATAGAACATTAATTTTTTTATAATAATTTGTCTTTATATATATTTAAAAAAATTCAAAATCAAGATCGAGTTTTTAAAAAACAAACGTTTTCAAGAAGGATTGATAAAAAATGTAGATTTCACCAAAAAAATTTAAATGCAAAAAAGTGAAACTTTAAAAGTGAGTAAGCTTTTCAGCTAAATATTTCATAACTTATTTTAATATATTTTTTTAGGAATTTACGCCGCGATATTTGGTCCTTTAAAATTACTTTTTGCATAATTTCGAATTTTCGCACATAAAAGATTTTAAAATCCTTTCAATAAAAGTATATTTATTTATATACAAATATATTTATTTATATACAAATATTATATTTATTTATATTTAGCTTCTAGGATTAATATTTTAGTAAAATTCGAAAAGTTTATGTTAATTTCGAAAATTCTAACATTCTACATTTATTTATATACAAATATATTTATTTATATACAAACATTATATTTATTTATATTTAGCTTCTAATATTTATATTTTAGTAAAATTCGAAAAGTTCATGTTAATTTCGAAAATTCGAACATTCTACAAAAAGTATTATTTTTAGTTCTGTTGCATGAAACATTAGTTTTTTATATTAATTTGTCTTTCCATATATTTCGAAACTTCAAAATCAAGTTCGAATATAAAAAAAAGAAAAATTTTGAAGATAAGATGTTAAAAAAAATTAAGATTTCACCAAAAAAATTAAATGCAAATGTATTTCAAAAATTCAAAATCAAGTTCAAATTAAAAAAAAAAAATAAAACTTTTCGAGGTAGGATTGAAAAAAAAAAATTATATTTTACCAACAAATTTAAAGCATTATAATGAGCGAGCCTTTTAGCTAAGTATTCCATAATTTATTTTCACATATAATTTTTAGAAATTATATGTTAAAGAATTATTTAGCGAAATTTCGAATTTCGGAATGTAAAAAAATTTACAAATCCATTCATTATAAATATATTTATTTTTATACAAATATCATATTTATATTTAGGCTATAAAATTGAAAATTTGGTGATATTTGAAAATTTTATGTTAACTTCGAAAATTCGAACATTCTACAAAAAGCATTGTTTTTAGTTTTGTTGCATGTATCATTAATTTTTTCATATTAGTTTTCCTTTTTAAATATTTAGCAAATTCAAAATCGTTTTCGAATTTTTCAAATTTTTAGGCTAGCGAGACAAGTTCTCAAACTTTTAATGATTCTACTATAATTTTGCGTAAAATTGTCAAATGGTATCATTAACATAATACAGCTTAAATTATAAAGCAATAACAATTTTCTTGCAAAAACAATATCCTTTTAATATTTTTCATTTCCATTAAAATGTTCTACTTGTTAATCCATTTCATTAAAACGCAATGAATAAAAATAAATTCATTAATTAAATTTTTTTTATGACACACTTCAATCAGAATATACCAGTCATTACAAATGCACCAGAACAAAGGAGAAGAAAAAATAAGTCAACAGCAATTTCATCTCTTTTTTTAAATGGCAGGCACAAAAGGAAAGAAAAAAAAATATTGAAATAAAGTTCGTAATTTAATTTTAAACATAATTAAAGTCGGAGCAAAATAATAATTGAGTAAAAAGAAATTCTTTAACAAATTTTGGAACACTGACACAGTTTTGTTAGTCATCATACAATTTAATACCAAATACTATAGCCATGGTTGTAATTATAGGTACTCTATATATGAATATAAGGGTAGTGCACAAGATTTTCAGTTTTTGCTAATAGCTAATGATAGTGTCCAACTTTGACCTATTTCCGGGAATGTTTAGTCGTGAATTGCAAACTATCAGCCTGACTCACCAATATTGATGACAGTGATATTTTTAATTTTCTCCTAATGCCAAAAAACATTTTACAATGTACTAACATTGAAACTCAAAAATCTATAGTTTATTTAATTTAATTTAATAATTTAAAAACATACTTGGGTTTTTTCATTGGCATTGAATTTTCATTGGCATTATTTGAAGTAATTACAATTTAAAAAAATGGTAATTACCACTTAATACTACCGATTTTTTCATTTTCCAATTTTCAATTGAGAGGCTTACAGCACAAAAAGTATAAGAAACAATTTTGAAAATATGAAAAAAAAAATTGGTCAAAGTTCAATAGCAATAATTCTTGCAAAAAAAAACCGACTACAAAACAAATATATGTGCATCAATTCTTAACTAAAAATTTAAAAGGAAGTAATCTGCAAGAAATAGTACTCAAATCAAATTCTTTTATACTTGTTGCTCTAACGGACATGTCTATCCATAACGGTTCAGCAGATAAAGCCATATACGACAAATTACCTCAGATATGAGGACACCCTTAATTTTTTACACTTATTATTACTGACACAGCAATAAAAAGTAACGGTCCCAAAGATATGGCCATATAGGTTAAACAATATCACCTAGGGGACACCCTTTAATGTAAAATTTTAAATTAAACACTTATTTTAAAGGACAGATTCTTTGTAAATTTCAAATGTCTGTCTAAAACGGTTCAAAAGTTTGGCCATATGCATCAATTTACATCAACTATTGAGACACCCTTTATAACTTTAAATATTATATAACTTTAAATATATATAAATATATATAACTTTAAATGTTATTATACGGGACATAGTAGTGGAGATTCTGTCTAATTTTCAAGTGTTTGTCTATAACGGTACAAAAGATAGGGCTAGATAGGTTAAATTATATCAATTATGGGGACACCCTTTAGTTTCCAAATTTAAATTATATACTTGATTTTATAAAGGACTTAAATATACAGGTTCTTTGTAAATTTCAACCGTCTCTCTGTTACGGTTCAAAAGATTTGCAATATACATCAAATTACATCAACTATTGGGACACCCTTTAACTTATAATTATAAATATTTAATTTCTGATTATAAATATTCGACATTCTGTCCAATTTTCAAGTGATTGTCTACAATGGTTCAAATGGTTCATATATTTAAATTGACGTCACATATGGGGACACCCTTTAATTTTTAAGTTTATTTTTTTTATTAATTTCTGTTATTGGCAACTATAGTGATATGCAGTTTTTTAAATTTTTAAAAGGG
Source organism: Phasia obesa (assembly GCA_949628195.1). Lineage (NCBI taxonomy): Eukaryota > Metazoa > Arthropoda > Insecta > Diptera > Tachinidae > Phasia > Phasia obesa. The sequence goes on from OX451217.1 coordinate 23,061,469, forward strand.
TGGCCTTTACGGTTCATAATACAGGTAAAAAACACGTATGTTGTATGGGGACACCCTTTAATTTTCAAAATTCTGAACTTCTTTTAAAATGGGACAAATCTGTAAGCATTTCCTTTCTAATAAAGAACAATTTTTAAAATCGATTCAGAAATGACTGAGTTCTGCGGGCACAAACATAAAAAAGCAACATTCAGACGAATAGATAACTTCCTTCTTTTTTTGAAGTCGGTTAATAAAATATGGTTGATCGTGCCTAGAATTTATGATCGAAGTAATTTTTAATATCTACCAGGCATGTTACACATTCCGATCGGAATGGTTTTGATTCCGTTTTGGACGATAATTTAAAAAATCTTATAAAATACTGAAATACTGATGCTCTGATGGTGCGGGATGATTAACAACCCGTCATTATTATACGTCTGCTATAAAAGGTTAAGCATTGATCACTTCTTTTAAAATAATACTGTTAATGATAATGCTTTATAAATAACTAGCTGTGCCCGCCACTTCGTCAGCGTCCATGAAATATTTTATTCGATTGTGCTTTGAAAGCAATCCACACCAAAGACCCTTAGGCTGAAAAGAAAAGTAAGATCAGTGTAATTGTATGAGACAAGTTACAAGCACATCGTATAGAATGCTTAAGACGCATAGAACGCACGAAGGTTTACTTTCTACTTTTCTACGCTTCGCAAGCGCCATGAAAAAATGTCAGCTGTTTTCATAGCCAAGGATGGTAAATTATATTCTATTTATAATGCTATCGATAAATATGCCTGTGTCATTGATTACTTTTGTATGTATTTTTGTATTAAAAAGTTTTTTTTCTCAAAAAAAAAAAAAAGCATTTTGTAATAAAGTTTACAAATATTTTAAAGTATAAAATTCATTAAAATAAATTTTTACAACTATTCTTTCATCAAAAAATTTTCATTTCAGTTTTCGATTACTTTTACGTACTTAGTCTCATCTCATCTCTGTTATGTTTATTTAATTATATCAATTTATTAAACAACTGTAATTCAGAAGCTAATTAACGATTTTTTCACAAAATATTATGTGCATAAACTTAGTGAATTCCAAAAATTATTTTAAAATTCCTATTTCACTCTGTATTTTAGCAAAAATTGTTTTTATTTCATTTACACTACAGCTGCTCAAAACAAAAACTTGGCGCATAAAAAGCGTTGCATGTAAATTGAAGTTTGAAAAGTATCGAACGCGTACAAAGTATGGTTTATGTATATACTTTATATAAAGGTTCTCATCCCTAATAAAATAAGTAAATATATAAACCATAACCTAAGCACTAACCGATATGCATAGTTTAAGCATATCACTTATTATTTAATTTATATAAAGGATCTCATCCTTACTAAAATATCTTCGTACTTTGTCTGCTTTTTCTACACTTTCTCTTGGAAATAAAATATTTTTGCTGAAGAAAAGTATTTAATATTGGAATCAGGATACTAAGGTACCTCCTCACAAAATTTTGTTAAAATCCATGCTGTAGTTTTTACGTGATGCCACAGCAGTTTTTAGTGATAACGAAAATTTAATTTGCATTACTGTCTTGTTTGATGGAGAAAAACACTGTTATGTCTGGAACTTACAGTTATGCCTGGAACGCAGTTTTTTTTTGCCGGCTCTGAACATTTGTGACATGTCATAGTTTACGATTTAGTGTGCGATATATAGATTTATATTGTGTAAGTTTGGTTGAGAGAATTTAATTATCACCAATTTTTAAAACTCTGGTGAAATGTGTGAATTATAAAATTCAAATTTGCACTATTTCAGTGTAGTGCAGATTTCTTCACTACCAATCAAATGACCTATACTTGCAGTACTTTTACAATAAAATAATCCTATCACCAAACTTGTGAATAATTCTTTCACTGTCACTGTGCTCGTGGTAAATAGTGAAATTCAATTTTATCCTATAAAGTGAGTGGAAGTGTTTTCAAAATTTAGTACACTGCTCCCTCCCATTCCTGACATACTATGTGTAAAGAGATTATGTAATACAAAAGAAGTGTAACAATTTAAATTTTGTTCAGAAGTTGAAAAAATTGTGATCCTTTTAAAAATAATTTTCAACATGAATTTTATCTTTTTATTTATGTGTCTATAATTATCGTCATCGCTTTTTAAGAGAAGAAAAAATGAGTATGAAAAATAATTGAATGAAACAATTTATTTTTTACGAGGCGAATATCAAAAATATAGTAAAGTGTGACACTTGCAATCAGCACCGGATGAAGCAGCAATGATGTGTTACAACATACAAAATCAGTCTACTACGTTTTATACGAGTGCCACACTTTTTTATTTTATATATATACTAGCTGTGCCCGCCACTTCGTCATAGTATTTGCAATATTTTGTTCGGTTTTGCTTTGAAAGCAATCCACACCAAAGACCCTTACTTTACTTTTGTATAAAGATTGAGGGTGCTGTAGCTTAAGTGGTTAGCACGTTGACTACTAAGCAATGGTCACGAGTTCAAATCTCAGCCGTGGCAACATCAATTTTTCTGATATGTATTAATTTTTCTTTATAATAATGCATATCACAGCGCCCTCCTTCGCCGGTATTACCACATAGCACTAAATCGCCGGCGAAGTAAAATAATTATAAATTTGCTATGCTAGCTTCGAACTAATTCGCCTAAATAACACCAGAGGCGCTGCAATACTGTTGTAAAAATAATCATAACGTGCAATTGCAGTGTTGCCAGAATCGAAGCTTTACTATCACACTAACCATCTGTCTTATCTACTACTATCCCTTTCCAAAGGAAGTACCACAGTTTATGTAGGCATTAACTGCCTAAGTGGTACTTCTCTTTAAAAAAAAAAAAAAGATATTTTTGCGGAAAAAAGTATCCTATATTGAAATCAGGATACGAAGGGTACCTCCTCACAAAATTTTGTTAAAATCCATTCAGTTGTTTTTACGTGATGCGAACACAGACAGAAAGACAGGCAGACAGAAAATGAGTTACTATTTTATTAGATGTATAGATATATATTTTTTTTAAGATTTAAAAAATGATTGTAAAAATGTTATAAATTTCTGAGAGCTAAAGGTCATAGTGTTACATCATTATTTCAAAGTTTTCCCAGCTCTGTTTGAAATCTTCCTTATCATAGGACGGACACCTTTCTTATGGCCTTCAGTTCTCGGTACTAATTTGTCAAACTATTTTATAAAAAAAGGCTAATTTTTCCCCGAGACCTTTGCGACTATTTCGTCTGTGTTTTGGTTAAAAATACAATTCTTTAATAGGGACGTATAGATTTTAACAGTTGATGGCGGTAATATGTTTTACGTTTCATTAATTTTATATTTGTTAGTTTTAAAACAATACGACACAACACCGGCTTTGGCAAGTGACAGTTTCCATGAACATGTGTCAAAAAAGGGGTCATATGCAGTTGTGTATTAGCTAAATCGGTATAGAATCAGTTCGATAAAATCTTGTATTTCTGCAAAAAAGTCCAAAACGATGTTGATATTGCTATTACAGTCAATCGTTGGCGGAAATTGGATAATAATACGGCAATTAGTGGCACGTTGTACAATCACAATGTCCTCGATTGTATTGCATGAACAATTTACCGTCATGGCTATTAAACGCAAATGTCAAGTGAACTGAATACCGATATCGTACAATTTGACTCGAAGACTTTTTCAGGAGTTTACAAACTACAAAAATTGTGTGAAAGTATGAATCGATTACATAATTCAAAAAAGAAAATTGGAATAATTAGAAAGGTATATGGCACATCGCACTTACTAAAACAAACCACTATCTTTGCAAGTACTGAAGCTGGTACCTCGGTGGGCTAGTAGGTAGTGTACTAGTCTATCAGTCCGGGGTTGTGGGTTCGATTCCCATCGAAGACTCTGGAATTTTTCACTACAAGTTAGTAGGAAGACCAAGAAGGGGCTTGTATATAATCTGAGTGTCTAGGTAGGTAGTGTACTAGTCTATCAGTCCCGGGTTGTGGGTTCGATTCCCACCAAACACTCTGGAATTTTTCACTACAAGTTAGTAGGAAGACCAAGAAGGGGCTTGTTAATAATCTGAGTGTCTACAAATGGTTAACTTCGTTAGTGACAGGTCAGGACTCTCAAGTATTATCTGGCCAAGTTAAAAATTGAGGTAAGACGATACTTGCAGACTGTGCCTGGAAAAAGGCTAACATAAAAAGGCTTTGGAGTACGGGCAGACACATATTATATGTAGATGCTGTGGAGGCCTGAGCCTTAAGCCAATGTTAGCAATTACCATAGACTCTGTGATGAAAAAGACTGTCGACATGTATTAGTCGCCAGTCTGAAATCACTACAGTCGAGAGCAAAAGGCTAGTGACAGGACGAGACTCAACGAATGTAAGGTTTACATAAATTTACAGTCGGATATCAGAAATCATTGAGAATCAAAGTGGGTCGAAAAGGGACTCATGAAGTTAGTGGTCTGCCTCGATATCCCCCTGTCCTGAAGCCAAATCGACAATTTGGATGGGAACCAGATGTTTGGCAAGCAAAATGCATAAACTTAGAAGGCTATTATTTGACCTATGAAATTTTTGCAATTTATTATCAACAATTTTACATCTTCAATACAATTTTTTATTTTCTGGTCTTTGTCGAATAATTTAAAGGAAGAATAAACTTTGACACAATTTGTAAGTTTTTACTAAAAATCAACTTAGTTTTTAATTCCATTTCCTTTATTTTAAACACTTTGTACCAAAAGCGTACATGACATGATGACATTTTTCCTTTTTATATTCAAAAGCAAAGGTAAATGTCTTTAGGTTACTAGGTGACCTACGAGTATGAAAACCTACTCCCAATTGCATAAGCCAACATCACCAAACCACACCAGCGAGCAAATGAGTCATTGCATGAATACATAATGATAGAAAAGCACATTGTGATAAAAACTAGGTGATGAACACCAACTGCTAATATTTCCACATTGTATTTGCAGTCGCATGAGCACAATTCATGTACCACTAAATAAATTTTAATAACCATTCGTTCGCAAAAAAAAAAAAAAAAAAACACCAAAATGGATATATTATGGACTCAGCTGTAGTACAGCTCATAGTGAGTGAAAGGATGTACTTTTTTTTTCTCCTTTTTTTTTGCGAACAAAACATTATGTGGGTTACGTAGAACGATGCTTTAGAAAAGTTCATTTTCATTTTGTATCCTTTTGCATTTTCTTTACAGGTCATTTAGACATTTTTTTCTAGTTTTGTTTTTATCTACATTCAACCAAAAACTGTAGTTTATTCAGAAAACAAGTTCACTTTTAGTTCTATTTTGTTCTATTTTGTATAAAAAAATGGGTATAATAATTTTATACTTTTAACTTAATATGAGGGGAGGAGGACTTGAAAGACAGTACGGAAAAATTATGAATTCTTAAAAATGCTAGCAGCTTTTGAAATTGATCTAAAGCCACTAAAGGTGTATTGTTATTTATTCAACTGATTTTATTATTATTTTGAGGTTCTGAACGAAGATTTACATATGTAAAACAGTCTTTTCGTTGATATGCGGATCACATTTTTACACCCTTTACAACGGGTGGATATGAGTTCGGCGTTCCGTTTGTAATGTCTACGATAAAAATAAAACTGGAGTGGCCTACACTCAACTTTACCATACCAAATGGAAACAGATATTTTTTTTAGATAAATTACATAATGAATAAAAGATCTAAGTATATTCGAATCGAAAAAAATTATTTTCGATTTGGGGTGTTTGGTAAACTACCCCTTGCCCCTTCCCGATTATGGCCAAAATTTATACAGATTTTCATCTCCATAAACCAAAGGCCCATACTGAATTTCATTTTGATATGTCAAACGGTGTGACCTGTAGAGCGTTTACAAAATTCGGGAGTAAGTAAACTACCCCTTGATCCTTCCCGATTATGCCTAAAATTTATACAGCTCTTCACCTCAATAAACCAAAGCTACATACTAAATTTCATTTTAACATGTCATACGGTATGACCTGCAGAATGTTCACAAAATTTGGGGGTAAGGAAACTACCCCTTGCCCCCTCCCGCTTATGCCCAAAAACTATACAGCTCTATATCTTCACATACCCAACGCACATACTACTACACTACCCAACGTACAAACTCCACAAAAATAGTGGCATACACAACCACCCACCTACCCACAGACATCATCGCGAAAATAGTCTAAATGGATTCAGGAACCCTCAAAACGTATAAATCCGTCAAAATCCCGACCTCGAATTTTTTCATGATTACTATACTTTACCTTATACTAAGTATGGTAAAGTAAAAATAGTAATAAAAAAAATTGTTGTTGTCGCACTTATGTGTCGAACCGAACTCCTTCAACAAATGTCATCGGTGTTAAATTTTGATTATCTGTGTTTTTCTCAACCAACTACGGCCCCTGGCCTATTCTTATTGTCAATTTGACCGATTTAAAGTTTAAAAATTTTGAAGAGTATAAAATCCCGTATAGAGGGATTTCTTCTATTTAATTTAAATAAATTCTATCTCCTGAGCAGTTGATTATACGAAATGTCTTTTGTAGTAAAGAAAGTGTTTTTTTTTTAGTTGGAAAGCTATAGCTGCCTACACCAGTGGACCAATCTTCCTGAAATTTTTAGGTTGTTATTAGATATACGGTTGATAAAATAGGGTACTTCTTTTTTTTTAATATTTGCCCTGGGCGTGGCTCCTCCCATAAAAAGTAAATATTTATCATCGTGTTGCTTGGTAACAGTCATCTCTATATTAACGTTCATAGTTTAGAGAAACACAGACTGAATTGAAATAGTGGGCGTGGTACCTCCCATACAAAGTGAAAAAATTATTATCGTGTTCCTGGCGAACTACAATTTATATAGCCTTGAAACTTTGCACGAGTAACCCCTGTGCAAATGCGAATAGTGCGCTAAAGTACAGAATGAATGGGGACAGTGAGCGTGGTACCCCGCATACAAAGTAAAAAATTATCGTGTACATAGAGAACTATAATAGGTATGGTCTTGAATGTTGGTACAAGTACCCCCAATACCCATTCGTATACTCTAGAAAAACATAGGTTGAATTGGGACAGTGAGCGTGGTACTCCTCATACAATATTATTATCCTGTACCTAGAGAACTGAATAGGTAGCGCCTTGGAGTTTGCATACAGACAGGATTGGAATGGTGGGCGGGGTACCTCCTATACAAAGTTAAACATTATTATCGTGTACATGAAAAACTGCAATAGATAGAGCCTTGGAATGTAACTCCAGTAACCCTTATACTAATGTCATAGTCGAGCAAAATTCAAACTTAATTGGGGCAGTGGGCGTGGTACCTCCTATACAAAGTGAAAAGTTATTATCGTGTACCTGGAGAATTAAAATAGGTAGAGCCTTAAAACTTTGCACAAGTCATACAAATGTGCATAGTCCAGCAAAATACAAACTGGATTAGGATAGTGGGCGGGTTACCTCCCATAAAAAGTAAAAAATTATTATCGTGTTAATACGTATAGTTTAGCAAAAAACAGATAGGATGGGAACAGCGGCATATAATCTAAAACATTTTTGACGTGAGAATATCGTGCGTTTTCAATGGCCAACCAAACTATTTTCATCGCGAAAATTGTAAAAATGGATTCAGGAGACTTCAAAACGTTAAGATCCGTTGAAATGCTGACATCAATACTTTTCACGATAACTACAATACTACGTATAGTAAAGGAAAAAAAACCCGCAGGAGAATTCAGATAAATCCAAAGAACTTGAAACTGTAACTCCAGAACAAAATATGAATCATATTCAGGGGGATCAGAACCAAAGGCCCCCAACCAAAAAAAGTGGTTAAAATGAAAATGCATTGGCATGCATGCACTTTGCTAAATATTTAGCAAACCTACCTTGTTGAAAGCAGGTATGCTAGATTTAATTTAATTTTTAAATGTTTTGTTCTCTGTGAGATTCTCGTTGAGATTGTGTATGTGCTTACAGACCCTTAGGGGCTCTTGATCAGAACTATTAAAAAGTGGGAAAGTGGGGTTCAAAAGAAATTTTCTGTTGTAATAGACTTTTTGCATTTAAGTCTAAATGATTTATATCCTTCATATATAATAGGCGATCTGAAATTCAGACGATTTGTAGAGCAGTTTTTTAAATCTGTAACTTTTTTTTAATTCTAGTGCAATATCTTTCACTGCAATACTGCTCCTCTTAAACATTAGAATTTTAGAAACAGTCACCCCGGTTAATTTAAACGAAAATGGGAAAAAAAATAAATTTCGTGTGTTGCTTAAACATTGCTTTTCCAATAAATACCAATAAACCGATATTAAAGAAAGGGTTGATATACATATATTATGGGGACGCTGCACCACCAATTTTAAAGGTAAAAGAAATGGATTGCTCAGTTTCCTTGTGGTCGTACCATCACCCATCACAGACCGGTTGCAAGTGACTAATTAACGAGCGATTAAAATGGTTGACTGCTGGTATACTACGAAAAAAGTATACATTCCTTTAAACTACTTAGAGATTAGAGAGAAACAAGGACCATATGAGCTGCATATATACAAGAATCAGAACTTGTTATCTCCATGAATATTGCATTTTTTGTTCATTCCCCTTTTTGTCCCATTTGCATAGAGAAAGTAGTGGGGGAGATTTAATTTTTTTTTTATTTTATAATTCTCTGTAGTTTTTCTATTTATCTAGAACTTGTTCTTAAGTGGGTGAGTGTGTGTATCTATTTCTTTCACTAGAAAGAATTTCATTCTTTCAAGTGTCTTTAGAAAAAGTGTGTAGTTTAATCTCAAGGTTCTTTTTGAAATCGAGAGAAGAAATAATGAAAAGAACTTAAAAAATAAAATAGAAATGTAGTTATAAATAAAATTGTAATGAATTCATTTATGAATGAATAGGTGATACGTACTACGAGGCAGGCACCTTTTGTAAGACTTGTATGTAATTCAAAATGCTTTTGGTTTTTTTTAGTCGCTTCTGTTAGCAGGGAGACAGCATGGGTGTTGATGATATTAAGATAATTTTGCAACCTGTACCGAGGCAGTGAATATAAAAATTGCAAAAATGTTTCTACTTTTTAACACACGTAGTTGAATGTTTAATTTTAATGAGAAAGAAATTAATTTGTTTAGTTGAAGGAATTTATAAAAAATTTAAAATATTTAATTATTATTTTTCTTATATAATGTTGGAAATATAACCTTTGACATTTGGTTGTTGCAATTAACAAAGTCGTAGAAAATGTAACGATTTTTTTTTAAGGAGAAGTAACAGTCAGGCAATTATTATAACATCAAATTAACTGTGCGAGAAAAAAGAAAGATGGCTTTCACTTTTGTTAATTGCACGACATTATTTTTAGAATAGTGTAGAACAGTATTGCAGCACCTCTGGTGTGAAGCAGAGTTTTTATCGAAATGTAATAATTGTAATTTTTTTACTCGTATATTTAATCGACTTAAAATTTTACGGATTAATCGAACGATTGATCGAGTTGATACTCTAGTAAAGACGCGCTAAAAATCCAACGAAAAATTAGATATCTATACATATAATAAAACATAAACTCATTTTCTGTCTGTCTTTCTGTCGGTGTTGAAATATTGAAGTAATCTTAGCAGAAATAAAAAATTGGTGTTCAAATTTTTTGAACATATTTTCGAACATAATTTCGAATTATCGATTTTAAGTTAATATTTCAAAGCCTTATTTTCATAAGATCTCATTTTTCATTTAAAATTTTCAATTCATAATTATTTTTGGAAAATCTAATTAAAATTTGGATTTTTAACGAGTTTTAGCTCCCTATAAAACTGTAACATGACCATTTCAGTACATGAAATATCTTTGGTAATTTTTTTTTTGCTGGTGCAGTTAGTAATCGAAATGGAAGACAAAACAGCAAATTTTTAGAATTTTTTCCGTCCGTCCGTCTGTTTGTGTTTGCATCACGTAAAAACTACTGTATGGATTTTAAGAAAATTTTGTGAGGAGGTACCTCAGTATCTTGATTCAAATATAGGATATCTTATTAAATTAAGGCATCTTTTATTTTTGAAAGCGTAATATTTTAAACATTGTTGCGCAACAGATGGCGCTGTTTTAAAATAATGACAAAATATGAATTACTTACTGCCAAATAGCTAAATGAATAAAATTTTTATTGGATTTGTATTTTAACTTTGTGAAATTACATTTTTATTAAAATATTTTAAACACCTCTTACAGAGCTTTATATTAATTTTTTAGAATTTCAGAATTTTATATACATTTTTTTATACAATTTTATCCAGGGATGGGTACCTTTATATAAAGTAAATATGTATACGTGCAGCACTAAGTGTTTTAAAATTTAATGTGGTTTACTTTCAAGGCAAAATCAAACAAAATATTGTGAGAACGCACGCAACGTGTGTGGGCACAGTTAGTTAAAAAAAATATACACTGTGTTAATAGTGAATAGTTTCTTATCTCACAAATATTCCAATCTGAGTTCGTTGAACGTTATATTTCAGTTAATTTTGTGTATCGTATAAAGAGTTTTAAAGAGCCAAACAATAATAATATTGGAAGTGGCCATATTTCTTTGAAAATGGAAAACTTAAAAAAATCTTTTTTTTATATATCGCTATATTCGGAATTTATCCCCAAAAATTTCGGTATTCCATTTAGCATCCCTCTCATCAACATTTCTGTTAAGGATTTTTTTTTTTTTGTTAAAATTACATAAATATATATGATTTTGGTCTGGATAAAACGAATTTTGGTTTAAATCTCTACTTGGTTTTTTTTTACAGATTCTGCTTTTTGAGATATACTCGTACCGTTATATACAAAATGCAGAAAGTTGCATAACACATATAAGCATATGTCGATAACGGTTTACCCCTTTTGGTTAAGTAAAAAATCATGCAAAAAAAAAAAAACGCTGAATTCACCTTAAGGTCATGTAAGCATTGTGTGTGTCTCTTAAAAAGTTTCAGAGATATCGCGAAAATTGTGTCGCAAAAAAAAATTTATGAAAAATTTAAAAATATTTGGATTTTTTAAAGTTCGGACCCTGTGCTACCTTTCAGATAAATAAACCAAAACCGCTTCATTTGCGTCCTATTACTCAAGGCGAATTCATTCCAGGTGGTGTTGATAGACCAGCTGATTGTTTTTTGCTCTCGTTTTTTTGCGAATGTCTTGTCAAAAATACATTGTTTCATATCTGCTAATCTAATGTCAAAGTTGTTGTTTTGTTGTAGTTGTTGCTCTACTGCCTACACCTGGTATGAATTCGCCTTGCTATTACTTATCATATAGCCACCTGATTTATCTGATAAAGCCGACGATATCTTCTAGATTACACCCAGAAAAGTCGCTAGCTTGTGGCTTTATAATACCGTGAAGTGCCCAATGGTTTATGATTCCTTTCGCCATCGCAGTTTCTACATAAAACTGATGTACCTTTAACCTAGCAGATACTGGTTCTTGCAATGTCCCAATGTTTAATTCCAAAAGCTGCTTAATTTTTGCCGTGTTTAAAATGTGCCATATGGCCCGCGAGACCCTGCAGTATACTCTAACCTGCAAGAATCTCCTCCTACTAGTTACGCAGCAAAAAAAATTGGGTTTTTGGAAGCAGTAAAATCTTTTCCTGCCACACAAAATCTCTTGATAGTAAGCACATATATTTGGCCTTAATAAATGCAATTTTGTATGACATAAAATGTTAAGTTTTGAAAAAACAACGAATTTTTTACATTTCGCCTTACAGTAGTGCATACTAAAAAGCACAAGTAACGAACTTAATACCATTTGATTTTAGAACATCTATACTGCGCTGTATTGGAAATACTACTAAGTGGGACATCGCGAACAAATATCATGTCATACGTAAGCAGGTGCGTAAGCGATAACAACTCGTCTTTCCTTTACAAACCTAAATACGACGAAGCAGTATTTTTTGCTGGGTAGTTAGATAATAGCTTGTAGTAGTGACTAATCAGTGGCTTATTTATTCCTTCTGAGCCCAACCGTTCCTCTTCGTGAACCTTTATACTGCAATAACTTTATAATTGTCTATCAGCACATCGAGAGCCTTCTTGAACTCGCTTACTAACTTTCAAAGCTGTAAGCGCCACTTGGCTATCGACGTATGTTTTTTATAGGTACGAAAATTAGTATTTAAAAAAATAATAAATTAAATATATATCCATACCGTTTCACCTGTAGTGATAGGTATAAGTGTACTTATATAACAAAACTAACCTAATGTTAGATGAAACACTAACTCCTGTTATAAACTTTATTTATGTAAATGTAATTGAAGTTTTTAACTCCCCTAAATTTAAATATTTAAACCTAATTTACATTGTGTGACAACAAACAGAAAACATTTTGTTCAAAACAAACCCAATTCCTTTTGGAAATCATCAGCATTTTTTAATCTAAATTGCAAATCTTCCACATTTGCCACAGTTGGTACATGAAAGTCATAAACAATTACAAATATTACACAAATGAAAACAAAAAATAAATACATACATGTGAGTAAAATTGTTGACAATGTTTTCATATTTGTTCTCATTTGCGCTTCTTTTTTCAAGTGTTTAAGGTAAATACGAGGGTAGGCTAATATGTTTTTACACCAGTAATTTAAAGCACAATTAATTTCTAAAAAAACAGCCAATAAGGAGTAAAACTCACACACGTAGGGTTCCCCTTCACTATTGACACCCCCTGTAATTTTCCTTATTATTATTTTTTTTGTCATAGCAAACACAGTTTAACATATTCTGTATAAATTTTAAGTTTTTGCCTATTCTGGTTAAGCAAATAAGGCCATAAACTTAAAATCATGACACTCCCGGAACACCCTATAACTATTTGTAATTGTTGTTCACCACAGGTGGAAAGGGTATATTTTAAGGGCCGATGTTGAATGTGAACCAGATCTAAACGTCAAGTTTTTTTCTGAATTTCTCATGAACATCATGAACATTGATGAACATTATGCATAAAGACTTGCATTTACACGCTTACAAGGTGCAATTGACTCAAGAGCTAAAGCCTTTGATCAATCCAAACGTCGTCAATGGTCAGAATGGCGGCAATAAATGGCAAGAGTAGATGATCAATTTTCGAAGAAAATCATCTTCAGTGATGAGGCACATTTTCACCTCAGTGGATTCGTCAATAAGCAGAATTGCCGCATTTGAGCGAATGATAATCCAAGAGTGATTGTCGAAAAACCAATGCACCCACAAAGACCGACTGTTTGGTGCGGTTTATGGGCTGGCGGCATCATCGGGCCGTATTTTTTCCAAAATGAGGCCGGGCAGGCAGTTACTGTGAATGGTGTTCGCTATCGTGAGATGATAACCAACTTTTTATGGTCCGAATTGGAAGATATGGATGTGGACGATATGTGGTTTCAACAGGACGGTGCCGGTTGCCACACAGCTAACGAAACAATAGCTCTTTTGCGCGCTCAAATTCAACGGCCGTATTATCTCACGTGGTGGCGATGTCAATTGGCCGCCAAGATCATGTGATTTGACACCGTTGGACTTCTTTCTTTGGGGTTGTGTGGAAGAATTCAAGAGCTAGAGGATGATGTGGAACAATATTAACGTGGGCACCTGCCGCTTGGCCTAATCCCACTATGGTCTTATCACCGAGTGAAATATAAGCGTAGACTAGCGCCCCTATTATGTAGTATAACAACACTTTACGACTGCCAACATAGGCAATTTGTGTGTGATACAGTCACAATGAGTAGCAATTTATACAATATGGCAAGCCTTATCCAAGGCAAGCCTAGATCCACATTATAACCTCTTGCTTAGGGGTTTGGAGACTATCCAAACTCCGTCTGTTGAGAGTGCAACAGCACACTTGATCGACCGTGCACCACATCTACATAAATCGATCTTAAACCACCACGTGTACCCCCGAAGGGGACCTCACCAATAACCGGTCACAGAGAGGATAGGCTCTCTGTGGGGCCACCGATTCCCGTGGTACCAGTCCTTTGGGCACTGGTCGGGCCTCGAAGAGAACCTGTATGATTTAACACAGACCTTTTCTTCCAGATTTAGGTTCTAGGAACCCAGCGTCTGGTGCCCCTATTTTCCCCGAGTGAACCGCGTCAAAGCATTTGCCATATTCCTGCAGTGACAATTGGAACCCCCGGGGGTAAGAGCTAGAGGATAAGATAATTCGGCATATTAAATGCATAGAACTTTATTTATGCCTCAGCGTCATCGAAAATTTGGAGCATCGGATGGAGGTGTGCCGCCGAGGTTGCGGCGGCCATTTTGCCGATATTTTGTTCCATACATAATTGAACCATACCAATATTATCAAAATAAAAAGAAACGATAATAATTTCCTAAATAATTTGTGTTTTATTCAAAATCAAAATTGGCCCCTAAAACTTAACCATTTTCATTGTCATTTTTCGTCTGTGTTCAGGTTGAAATCAACTTTGCCAAGGCACCGGAAGAGATACAGAAAATTTAAAACCACCAATCGGCCAGGCATAGTTTCGAAAATTTTGCTAGTGCAATTTAACAACATCAGACCATATCGTTCCGTTTAATATTGAGTTCGTTTTTCTTAGGTTTGGTTCTTTTTATTTTACTTACGTCTGACCCTTTTTAGTACTAATGATTTCCGCGCTGTCAAATAGAAGCCGAGGAGTGGGCGGTCAGAACCCCCTTCTAGTAGTAGGACAATATTGGATTCGTTTTTTTCTGATTTTTATGCCTCTTTTGCTTCGATTATGGTCACACATAAAGGACCATTTTTAAGAACAATGAAACTCAGCAATACCCAACAGTCAATAGGAGATAGCGCGGGTGTATCAATAGAGAGTTCGATATTTTAAGTTTTAATTCTTTATTTGCTTTAATCTGACCATTGTAGGCCTAATGATTGTAGGGTGGACGTATAGGTGGGGGTAGGGGAGGGTGCAGTAAAACTGTAATTACCGTGGTGAAGGTTATGTAAGAATATAGCACTTTTTCTTGTTTAGTTAAACATCTGACGATGGATGACTGAAATAATAACATTTCTCGTATTCTATTATCTAAATTTGGTTAAAAAAGCAATTTTTTACAAACAAACACACCCAATGTAGAGATGTTTTTTTTCGCTTATAATAGCGGCCATAGCAAAACACTATCGGTGAAAATGTAAATCATCCAGCAATTGCGATTTAGCAGATTCAACAGATAGAGACAGATGTTAGACCGACAGACTTTGGAGCGCTATCAATAGGGTTTACCCAAATGATAAAAACGTAGCTAAATCAACTGAAAATGATTTTTCTGTATTTCTGGTAAAGACTTATTGACTTTTCCTCGTAAAACAACAAACTGCACATGTTCAGGATATAAATTCTGGCATAAAAAAACACATTTTAAATTTTACATAATGTATACAATAAAAAGTTTTACTGATATGGTACTGGTACACATACATACATAATATCCAACTACAAATTTACATATATGTACATACATGTATTTGGTAAATGTGTTTGTGTGTCAACATTATTTGTGTTATTACTGTGGTATCCATCCGTATAAATGGGTAAATATTTTCTTATTATTGTAGTTGTATGATCCATAAAACAAATATGAAAATTTATAAATTCACATGCAAACATACACACTCATCTACCCATCAATGAGGTTCATAGTGCAAAATAATACCGAGTAAAACTACCCACAATTACGCAGGCATATTTATATTAGTTGGTATACAAAGTGAAGTAAAAAAAAAAATTGCAGTGCTAACAAAATAAAATTTATACCGAATAAAGTCAGTTTCCTATTTGCCTTTTTTTCATAACAAATACTCGCACATATGGATACATGTAGCTGGGATTTGAGTGCCCTTAGCCATATCGAATAAAAGACAGGATTTAACACAGTTTTAGTGATACAGATTTTGCGGCTGTTGGTTAATAAATTGTTGACTGCAGGAAACACAGATACACGTATGAGAACAATATTTATTTTAAGAATTAAAAAAATGGAGAAAGAAATTATATTGTGGAAGGATATCTTCAGTTGGACCTTGAATAATTTTGTCTGTTAAGTGAAAAAGATCATAACCGCCTAATGGCCGCCGCCAGAGTTGACCACATTGTTTCTGTTTTATCGCATTTTTCAATGACTTTCCACAAGATGCCTGGTGATAACTTTTCGCATTCCCCTAAAGGGCTGCGATTGTCGGGGGCTTGTTGACATAAGCCCGCCACTTGAAGTAGCCTTAGTCTGGGATGGTTAAATTAGGCGCTCATTCTGACTATGCCAAATCGCTAAAACGGGAGATTACTCGACAAGGAAATGCTTTCTTCACAAAATCCATTGTGGGTCCTACGGTGTGTGCAATTGCTCAGTCTTAAAGCCACGTGTTCATTAAGCCACGCTCATTCAATTCTGGCTATAAGAAGCCTTGTAGCGTTCGTAAGTAACAGTAACTATGTTACCAATGTTGTCTTCAAAAATATACGGCCCTACTCCCTCGTGAACGCCGCAACATTTCAGTGACGTAACGGCTTTTTGTCCATCACATTTATTTAATGATGCAAAATTTTCCTCTACGTTCTTGAGCTGGAGGATGCCTGTACAGTAGTTCCAGCTGTTTGTACGTAAAAATGTGTAAGTCTTTCACAAAAATTCCGGCTGTAAGAAGCCCTGTAGTGTTCTTCAGTAACAATGGCCAATGTCGTCTTCAGAAGTATACTGCCCAACCATTCCGCCCGCATGAACGTCGCACCATTTCGTCCATCACACTCGGTTTTTCACTGCCCCAGAAGGCTGAGGATGGCTGTACAGTAATTCACAAGCGACTAAAGTTCAACAGTCTTTAGCTGTTGCACTGTTTCCAACTGTTTGAACGCGAACATTTGGAAGTCTTTCACTTAAATTCGCTGTAGGGTCCGTCTGGTGATGCCTAATGGCGTAGCATGTCGCCACAGCCACAGTCACAATATTCTCGGTAGAACGACCTGTAACAGGTGGCGACCACATCCTACAAATTAATTTACGATTTCAGTATGTTTAAGTTGAGCAGCTAAGCGTTGGAACGTTTGCCCAGTTAGCGCGACATTATTAGGAAATCAATTTCGAAATTCACGCTGTGCTAACACCACCGACCGATTATGGGTAAAAAGAAATCGACACAATTATTATGGTTGCAGGTACAAGCAAGTCTATATACTCCGCTAATGCTTCGTCGGTTATTTCGGTCGATGTCTTGAGATTGTGTCGTAAAGTGTTGGGCCATTTTGGTGCTGTTTGCTGTTAATTAATTCTTATATCTCTGTATAGATCCTGTGTAAGGATGTATATGTTCTCTCCGTTACTAAAAGGAGCATAGGGCTTCAACAAACCATCTCCAATTATATGGGCAGGTTCCATTCCATTCGTTACCATGAAGTTTGCGCAGCATGTGGAAATATTATCCATCTCCTTGGATATGTTACATCAAACATATTTATGCCATCCACATAGTCCAGGTCCTCCAACCGTTTTCCTAGCTCGTATTCATCCTCATTTTTTCTATGTCCAACACAATGTTGAAGAGTAACGGAGACATGACTCAACCATGTCAGACGCCCTTGTTTACCGGACTCCTACGGCTTAATTGCGTATTTCGGGATATTCGGCAAGTTGGTCCGGTGTATAATGATCTGATAACTCAAATGATAAGGAACGAATTTGAATTTGAAGGCGATAGCTGACCATATAACTTCATGTGGTAGTGTGTCAATTGATTTTTCAAAATTGTGTCTGAGGTGAATAAACATTAGATACAATGAGAACCACCATTCGACTGAGTGATCAGCAATTGTTCTGTGGCTATTTAAAGGGACAGAGCAAGAGTTTCATGGTGGGGTACTGCTTGCTCAGCACTAAGCTCATGTACCCCAAAATGTGTGTTCCTGTCTTTTTCTGCATAATTATTAAATCCCTCTTCTACTCTTTTTTAAATCGATGTTTTAGTGCTGCATACCTAATTTAATCTTACCTCGTACCTAGAGACATATAAATCTTTACTTAACAGATTGGCTTTCACTATATATTCCCTTTTTTTAATTTTTTTACCCTGCCACTCTAAGAATAAAGCATTAATTTTTACAATTTATTAAGCAACTTCTTTTAAGTTTTTCTGCTCAGCTGATGTTTGAGCGGATAAACAAGTACGCTCGTACGTACGAATGTATTACAAAGGAGGGAGTAGGAGAAATAAATGAATGAAAAGAATGATTGACTGACTAAGCGAATAAATAACTCTGTATGAATGCACTTTGATGTGATTTATTATACGAACGAAGAAATTAAATTAATTTCTTATTATTCCCTCCCGTCAGTACAGCAGTAGTAGACAAAGTGGGGGTAAGGACACTTGCATGCCATGTCTACTCATGCAACAATTTAATAGAAAATGAAAATTTATAAAACCCTCCCTATAAAGCTTTTTATGCTCCTTTTGATATTTTATATTTAGATCTTAAATGATTATATTAGATGTATGTTTATAATGTTATAACCGTCACATAGTGAAAGAGAGACAGCTAGACAGACAATTAAATATTAAAGTTCAAAGGTTTGTAAGAACAGGTACACATAAGATTGACAATCTTATAAATTGAAAATAAAACTTAAATAAAATACGTCAGTAAATTTTTTTTATTTAATATCAACTTTTGATCAAAAAACAAATCGAAAACAGTCGTAATATTAATGTTAAATTTTTAAAAGTTGTTATGAGATTTTCTAAATTTAAAAATGGCTCATTTTAATAAAACGAAGGCAAATTGATAATTCGGTGACTTTTTTGATAAAAATATATTTACGACAAAAAGCGCTTTCTCTCTTAATAAAGTCATTCTTAAGCTCTATACATTAAGTCCATGCTCTTTCAAGCTTTTTTATTCCCTCAAAATATGTTATACGATTTCCTAAGGCCCTCCGAATAGGCGTTTGTTGCATAATTGATGGCCACTTCATTTCTTTAACACTAGCGCAGTTTTTTTTGATGGATCGGAACGTTTTTTTCAGGTCATCAGTACATAGAAATACAAGTTATATACGTTTTTGAAAAAAAATGTAGCATGCGATAAAAAAGTTATCCCATACATACAGATAAAGTTTTAAATTAAGCTTAAGTTCGTTTTTATTCTCCCTAAGAACGAATAAATTGAATTACAAATTAGGTAATATTATTAAAGAAAAATTGGGAAAATTTAATTTTCAGACACCAGCAGAGCGGAATGCACATTTTCTAGACAGCTACGTCCGTCATCAGCACCCCTCGTATCTATCTACTTTGGGTAATGTGTAGTTGTAAGCATCATCTATTTAACCAACCAAACTCAGATAAAGGAATACAAGAAAACTTTATTCAATCGTCAATCATCGAAGTCTACCACTACCTAAAGCTTCCCTTTTTAACCGACTTCAAAAAAAGAAGGAGGTTATCAATTCGTCTGAATGTTGCTTTTTTATGTTTGTGGCCGCAGAACTCAGTCATTTCTGAACCGATTTTAAAATTTTCTTTATTAGAATGGAAATGCTTATGTTTTAAAAGAAGTTCAGAATTTTGAATATTAAAGGGTGTCTCCATACAACATAAAAATTAAAAATTAAAAAAAACTGCTTATTACTATAGCTGCCAATAACAGAAATTAATAAAAAATAAACTTAAAAATTAAAGGGTGTCCCCATATGTGACGTCAATTTAAATATGTGAACCATTTGAACCATTGTAGACAATCACTTGAAAATTGGACAGAATGTCCAATATTTATAATCAGAAATTAAATATTTATAACTAGAAGTTAAAGGGTGTCCCAATAGTTGACGTAATTTGATATATATTGCAAAACTTTTGAACCGTAACAGAGATACGGTTAAAAATTACAAAGAACCTGTATATCTAAGTCCTTTATAACATCAAGTATATAATTTAAATTTGGAAACTAAAGGGTGTCCCCATAATTTATACAATTTTACCTATCTAGCCCTATCTTTTGAACCGTTATAGACAAACACTTGAAAATTAGACAGAATCTCCACTACTATGTCCCGTATAATAACATTTATAAATATTTAAAATTTTAAAGGGTGTCTCAATAGTTGATGTAAATTTATGCATATGGCCAAACTTTTGAACCGTTTTAGACAGACATTTGAAATTTACAAAGAATCTGTCCTTTAAAATAAGTGTTTAATTTAAAATTGTACATTAAAGGGTGTCCCCTAGGTGATATTGTTTAAGCTATGTGGCCATATCTTTGGAAGCGTTACTTTTTATTACTGTGTCAGTAATAATAAGTGGAAAAAAATAAAGGGTGTCGTCATATTTGACGTAATTTGTCGTATATATCTTTATCTGCTTAAAAGATATGGATATACATTTGAATGTACAGAACGCATATTACTATGTCCGTTAGAGCAACAAGCATAAAAGCATTTGATTTGAATACTATTTCTTACAATTGATTCACATATATTTGTTTTGTAGTCGGTTTTTTTTTTGCAAGAATTATTGTTTAATATTTTTACTTTTAATATTTACCACCTTATATTTTTTGTTGCTTCAGCCAACCTTCGGTTAGCAAGGAAAGCTCCTTTTTGTTTTATTTGTTTTCTTCCAGCATTCGTTTTTAGTTAATACTAATCTAGTACCAAACCTAACTTTGCGATTTTTAATATTGAATATTTTCAAGTTTTCCCATACATTTAGTATGTATTCTGCAAAGATTTTCGGACTTTTTGAAGAAATACGGTTACAGTTTCCAGGGAATTAAATCTGGTGAAATAGGAAGACAATAGATCGTACTAACAAACTGTTTTCACTCTTTTTCTCAAAAGCGTTTGTAAATATTTTTATAACGTTTTAAAAAAGTGACTTAGTGAATTCCTATTCCACCAGGTTTGATTCGATCAGATAGAAGGGTTTGGACACAGTAGGTATTTCTGTCAGAGAACTTATATACTAGAAATTTTCACTAAGTAACATTTTCAAAATTTAATAAACATGTCTTCCTATTCCACGAGGTTTGATTCCCTGGAATGGAAGGATTTGGAAGTTGTAACCATATTTCTTAAAAAAGTCTGAAATTCTGTACTAAATGTATGGGAAAACTTTTTTATCGCATGCCATATTTTTTCAAAAACTTATTTAACTCGACATATTTATCGTCACAGATATAGAAAAATTTAGGTTGCAACTAGTAGTGGAATAATAGTCAATACAATGTTGCTCGTCTAAATTTGCATATTTTTTTTTGCAAAAATCTATGTCTTCACCATAGAATATACAGAAAGGCAGTTAAATCGTGAAATCTTGGTGGCAAATTGACTTAATTATTTCGATTTTGGAATATGTTTCCTTTTGTAAGACTATTGCAAAACAATTACGAACCAATGATTTTACCTTACCGGGCCTCTCTAATTACTAATGCAGTAATTCTGCTTATTGACATCGAACCGAAAACAAGCCCATCACTCAACAATATATTGCGAGAAAACATTCCCCAACTTAAACACGATTTTCGAAATATATCAGCGTAATTTGCAATCAAACTTTTAATTGTTACGTATTTAGAGGCAAATACACAGAGATATTGTTCATCCAATTAAAGGTTTTAATTGGATTCAGATACAAATTCGATCAATTTTTTAATTGATTCTGTTATAAAATTAAGTAGGAATGATTAACATAATATTTCAATTAAATAAATAATTGATTTAATTAAAAATTTAATTAAAGTCGTATGCGAAACTAATTAAAACTCTTAATTGGTGAAAATAATTTTTTCCGTATAGAAAAAAGCCATAAAATGCCATTATGCGGGGGAAATAGAAGCTTAATATGTTCTGCAAAAATATTTGCCATAACATTTTCTACAAAGTTGCTGAACACACCCAAAACCTCAGATGATGCAACGAACATAGTTGTCTTAGATCTACTGCAAGAGCAGGCCATAGCTGGGAAACTTTAACCGCCTCTAAAACAAAAATTCCGATGTGATCTTTCAAAACGTCGACACACATGTATTTGTTTTTGGTCTCCTCTAATAGAATCAATCGTCCGTACCCCGTAATATTTTTCCTGTTGAACTGTGTATTTAAATTTTACGATTTTTTTTTCAACACTTCTCTTGCAAGAAAACAATATTTTGTGACATAATTCGGTAAAGTAATTAAACTTTTTTTCGTTATACGAAAAAAAGAAAGGTTACGCTTTATAAATGTGCGAATTATGGTAATAAAACCCCTTTTTTAATCCAATTAAGTTTTAATACAATCAATACAAGCATTTTTTCTTTTTTACAACAAAAATTAAAAGCTGTGTACCCTCATTAAGCTTTTTGATCTTTTAAAACCATTCAAACGGAAAACGCATTTACAGCAGCAATTATTGTTGTGAATTTTATAAAAACAAAAAAAATATTTAAATCCTTACAATTATAAATATTTTTAACTAAACCCTGTGGTAAAAAGAAAGAGTATTAAGGCCTTCTGGAAGGCCTCTTTACTCCTTCTTTTGTAGACACAAGACCTTCTAGTCGCATTCTATATTCATATGTTTTTTACACAGGTTGTCACTGCGGAGCAGGCCTTCAAATCTCGCTACTTGCGGCAGGGGTTCCGGAAGGTCTTCCGAAAATTGTCTGCTAGAAGTCGTTCAATTGAGTGCCTTTTAGAAGGCTTTTCGTAGCAAGATTATGTAGGGTACTGTTTTATTATTTATTAATTTTATTAGAATTTTATATTTAGTTTTAATTTAAG
The DNA here is from genome assembly GCA_949628195.1 of Phasia obesa. Classification (NCBI taxonomy): domain Eukaryota; kingdom Metazoa; phylum Arthropoda; class Insecta; order Diptera; family Tachinidae; genus Phasia; species Phasia obesa. The sequence goes on from OX451217.1 coordinate 23,084,343, forward strand.
TGTTTAAATTTTCTCTTCACACTTTTCTGGAAATCGACCTCGCACCCCCAGATTGATAGACTAGCGCACTAACAATCACTCTATAGAGGCATTCAAATGGCAAGCAGCACTCAATTAAATAAAGGGCCATTAAATCAACTTTTCTTTTTTATAAATGAGAAATCTAAAAATAGAAAATTATGTTGTGTCATACAAAAAGAGAAATATAATAAAAATAATACATCACGCTTTCCTTTTAAATGAAGGGAAATAGACATGTGTATTACATCCTTTAGAAGGGAGAGCCAAACCCGCGTCTGGAAGGTTAGAGAGACAAGTTTTAAGCATGTCTTATAGAAGAAGGCCCGAAGTGAGAAGGCCTTTTTAGTTTTACCACTGGGTAGAAATGAAACTACTACTACATACTACTACTACTTCATACTACTACTACATACTACTACTACTGCATATTACCACTAATACTACTACACCGTGCAAATATACAAATAATAAAATAAAATATAAAAAAAGCAAAGCGAAAAATACCTTTTGATTTTTCATTTATTGCAGGTTTAGTACCTAAAAAGAAAGAAAAAAAAAAAAGAAAAGGAAAAAAGGACCAAATAAATACAAATAAATTATAAAGCAGCAAATAAAGAAATTCTTTTGTTTTTTTTTTGTTTTGTTTTTCAAGCATTACAGAATTAAAAATTAATTAGAGGTTAATTAGGGTGTTTCACATCAATAATAAGTTGGAACTGCACAAAGAACAACTGAAGTGAGAGTCGAATTATATTCATTTATGCACTTTTTTTTACATTCAAATGATTATTTTGGAGCAGTACGCAGGGTAGCTAATGAACGAGTTGCTTAAACAAGGTTTTAAAAAAAAACTTTTCAAAGAAATGAATGAAAAATTGAGGTTGAGATGGTAGAAAGTTATGAAACATCAAAGTTAATTAATAAACTTAATCAGGAGTTTATTATTAAAAAAATCTAGAAACAATAGCAGGGGCTAAGTGTTAAGTAATAGAAATGCTAAGTATAAATAAATCACTTACATATTAATAAAGAAATAAGAGGATCAAAAGAGGACTTGATGAAAGGGATCAACTAAAATCTGAAATTTTCAGCATTAAAGCTACAGGCTAAAATCGGATTATTTTCAATTAAATAAATTTTGTTAAATAGAGAATAACTAGCTGTGCCCACACACATTGTGTGCGTCATGAAAATATTTTGTTCGATTTTGCCTTGAAAGTAATCCACACCAAATTTTAAGACTCTTACGTACCCATCCCTGGGTACCTTTATATAAAGTACCTTTATATAAAGCACCTTTATATAAAGTTTATATAATATTCTAAAAATTATTGTAAAGCTCTGAAAAAGGAATTTCCGTACCCATCGCTGGGTACCTTTATATAAAGTACCTTTATATAAAGTTTATATAAAATGCTAAAAATTATTGTAAAGCTCTGAAAAAGGAATTCAAAATATTTAATTATCAATGTAATTCTACAAAGTAAAATACAAATTAAATACAAATTAAATACAAATTTTATTCAATTGGCCAGTAAGTAATTCACATTTTGTGATTATTTTAAAGCATCTGTTGCGAAACCGTATATAAAATATCCCGCTTTTAATGCATCTATGCGCTACCCTGTTCAAATTAACCCGCTTTTAAAAATATATGCCTCAAAGCTATGCAGTACTTTTAAATCGGTAAAAAAATGTGTACTTTCACTGCTTTTCCTTCACTTTCTCTTGGAAATAAACTATTTTTGAGAAAATGAAATATGCTATATTGAAATCAGGATAATAAGGTAGGTCCTCACAAAATTTTATTACAATCCATCCAGAATTTTTTACGTGATGCGAACACAGACTGAAAGACACACAGACAGGAAATGAGTTTGAGATTCTTACTTTTATAGTGCTTCACTTATACGTATTTACTTTATATAATGGTACCCATCCCTGGATAAAATTCTTAAATTTATAACAAATTCTAAAATTCTAAAAATTATTGAAAACCTCTGTAAGAGTTGTTTAAAATATATTAATAACAATGTAATTCCACAAAGTAAAAATACAAATCAAATACAAATTTTATTCAACTGGCGCCATCTGTTATGCAATTTTGTTTAATATATCCCACTTTCAAAAATAACAGGTATTTAAAATATCCCAGTTTGTTAAATATCCCACTTTCAAAAATAAAAGGTGCGAAACCATGTTCAACATATCCCAGTTTTAAACCAAAAATGTCAGTACCTTTAAACAGGAAATTGCGGTTTTTCACTGCTTTTTCTTCACTTTCTCTTGGAAATAGATATTTTTGAGGAAAAAAAAATATCCTATATTGGAATCGAGATGCTAAGGTACCTCCTCACAAAATTTTGTTAAAATCCATCCAGTAGTTTTTACGTGATGCGAACACAAAAGCAAAGCAGACAGACAGTCCGGAAATGAGTTACTATTTTATTATATGTATAGATTAATCATGAATTTTATTTTATTTAAAAAATACATAAGTACAAATAAGTTTGGTACCACTTGAATCGGTAGCCCCACAAGATTTTCCCAAATATCAGGTTATTGGTTCTTTGGTGGCGCAGGAAGGGCGATTTAGTCCGGTGTGCAACAATAGCGTGTCAGGACTTTATATAGTCACCAACTGCTAAGCAAAGGATATAAGCTTTGGCCCTGTCGGCCATGTTCTGAAATTGGTCTGTGAAACAAACATGTTGTTATTCGCATTATTTTCACTTAGTTGGAAGATCAACGTTAGGTTAAGGCAACGAGACAGTTGATCCAGTTGTATTTATGTTTACGATTTTTTATAGGTGTTTTCCCTTAGTGGTCTTGTACTGCTCTGTAACACAAGTAATTTAATTTTTTCGTGTTTTCAGCCTTTCTCTCTCACATAAGACAAGTGTGTGCTTATGGTCAGTTGTCATTGTTTTCAAAACAAAATTTAAATACGAAAAAAAACGCATTGGCTGCTAGCCGACCTCGTACAGATATTTCAGAGGCGACTACAAAATTTGAGTAGATCAGCGAATCATGAGTAGATCAGCGCACTTAAATAATTTTTCATTTTTTTTTTTTGTTCAAGAAATTCGGTCACGGGAAGTAGGATAGATTGGGGCCAAGTAAAAACAGTCGATTTTCGTTAAAATCAATGTCGTATGCTTACGCATAGACGTTTGACGGTAAATGGTGCATCAGCTGTAGTTATCGGCGGTATAAGTATTAAGCAATCGGCATACCTTAATGAATCAGTATAAAATATACTTCACTTCATCTGATCTTACTATTTATACCATCTACCCGGCCGTAAATGGAATGGTAAATGAAATAGAACTCTCCGAAGTCTCTTTCGGAGTTACTCGACCGCGTTCAGAAGAGGTCGAATAAACTCAAAGATGAAATACAACACTATTAAATCTCTTGAACAGCGATGTGATTCGCTATTTTATTGTTACTTCATTGTGCTCTAATGAGATTAGAGAACTCGTTCCCGATATACACACGTTTTTGTGTACGTACAACAAGCTTTTCATTAAGAGCTCATCTAGTTATGGTCGACTTTACGACGAATGCTTTACAAAGAGAAGTCGTTTTTAGCCAAACAGTTCGTATGTGGAGTCAAGAATTATACAAGACAAGATTACATCATTCGCATGTTTTCCCGTTAGATGGAGTTCTTCGGCCAATAAATTGAAAAGGCAAAAATTGGCAAATAAACTCACATAATTTAACTTTTTTAATTTAGTGTAGTACCCTCAATCAGAAATATTAGCCAATAGGAAGGCAGTTTCGTGTCGTCATTAGGCCGAAATGCGCAGAAAATTTCAATTTTATTTTCGAGATTGCGAAACCTTGTTTTCTATCATCCTTGTGTGGAAGCATCTGGAAAAATTTAAATCGAATGTCTACAAACACTACTTCCACTATCCTGCTTCCCGTGCAAAATAACTGACAATTTTTAAAAGTTTTTGACTTAGTCCACTTTTAAAATTAATACTTAAAGAATTTTATTTGATACTGAAATATCAACTAACTGATAGTTAATTTTTGACAATAATTTAAAAATTCTTTTCAAATGATTTAATTCAAAATAATAAGTTGTGAAACAATTTTATTAATTTTTGACTTAGAACACTTTCAATGATATGAACACAATTATTTACCTGTTAAGAAGTTTTCCCAAGAGAATATCGTTTTATTTTCACATTTCCTTTCACAATTAAACTATTAATTTCTTCTAAATCATTAGATAAGCAAAAACAAAATATTTAGGTTGGATATTCCCCTTTAGTTTCCCTCGTTTGTAATTACTTTAAAATCATTGGAGTTACTTTTGCTTGATTAGCAAATAACAAATCATGACAAAATAAATTTCAGTAGTAAAACAACAAAACTTAACTGGTAAAATGATGATATAAAAAAGATTGTGTTACATAGAAATATTCTTAGTATTTTATAACAACTTTAGGGAAACAAACAACCTGTTTAATTTCGTAACATGTTATCGAACAGACCTACACCCCCACCCACCAAACAAACACTTCTAAACTAAAATTATAGTGAAAATGGCAAAAGATTCAGAAAGAAAGAAGAAACCAGCTAGAAAAGAAGCATAAATCAAAGATAATATTTGAAAGAATTTATTTATTACTTCTTTTTTGTTAAGTATACTATACGGTCGTCGCTGCTATTAAGTTATAAAACGCGAAAGAGAAAAGAAAAAAACGTGATAATCAACAAAGACATCTCGATAACCTATCAGGATGCAACAATAAAACAAACATTAAGCATTGACTGTTATCCATGTTAAGTTCTTTATTTTCTATCAGATACAAAAATCCGAATACTTCTTACTTCCACACCCCCACCACTTCCACCATTTTTATTCACTTAAAGTAAATTAAAGTGTTGTTGTACATATTCGAACAGACATGGGAGTTTGTCATCCGTTAGGTATTGGTGAAAAGAAAATAATTTTCCGCATAAAAGCTTATTTAAGTTTTAAAAAGCTAAACATTGTCAGGATTATGATATGATAAGTCTTTAAAATTTTTGGTACTTGAAATGTTAAGGGCAACGAAATTGTCAACGAACTCTTGCAAATTTCGGCTCGGAGGAGATTAGAAGAAAGTAGAATCGGTGAAGCCACCGATTAGTAACTACTATAGGATTCTGTCTAACACTGGGTAGTAGGAAGAATTAATCAGTCTGGATAGATTGCACAGCCTCACGGGCCATTTGATTTGGTCTGGAGGCTACAAAAACTAAACTGGGTTTAGATGGCAAAGTTCTAAGATCACTGTATCAGAAACAGTTGAGAGATTAATGGTACATGGGATTTTTCTAGGATGTGTAAGGATGAAGAAAAGTTAGAATCTGTCGAGCATATTATGTGTCATTGCCAGGTATAAAAAAGCCGAAGGCTTTGATGGCTAGGCGAAAGATATCACCAGTAACCAAGCGACATCGCTCAGTGTAGTCTGGACAATGTTTTTTTCGGCTTCATCGGGTTAGAACAGATCAGGTGGCAAAGTAATAGGCAGTAGGACGCAAATGTTTTCAGTTTTCATAGTTTAGTTATCAGAAGGGAACAATAATGGACTTTTTGGGTCTCCGAGTGATGTGTATGAAGATAAATATGTATTTACCTAGCAGAGACAAAAACCATTTTTTTTAACATAGCCCATTTGACAGTTAACAGAGCGCTGTTAATCACTTAACAGTCGTCTTTTTTTGAACTTTCCATATTTAGGAGCTTATACCATAGAAATATGACAGGTCAAAAAAACTCCAAAACATGCTTTTTGGTACTATAACAGTGGAAAATGTAAAACTACTTTGGAAACATAGAAAATCGGGTTTAAAAAACGATACATAATGTGGGATTTTTTTGATAGTTTCATGACCATTTTTGGACAAATATGGAAGTGCACACCTAGTAAACCATATACAAAAGTCGGATTTCTGAAATAATTGTTGAATTTGAGAAAATTGAGATTTAAAAAAAGTCTGTTATAAAATAATAATTCTTGACAAGAGTAGTGAACATTTTTGAACAAATATGGAAGGGCACACAATATAGATGGTGGACCAAGAGGTCCTAAAAGAGACCTCATTAGTCGGATTTCTGAAATAATTTTGGAATTTAAGAAAATTGAGATTTAAAAAAATATCCATATCAAATATGGAAGTGCACACGTAGTATAGCACATACAAAAGGTAGACAAAGGGGTCAAAATCATATTTGAGAAATAATAATAAATATAATAATATTTGGTTCAAATATTTGAACCAAAATACTAAGGTACCTTATCACAAAATTTTATTAAAATTCACCCATGTGATGGGAACACAGACAGACAGGCAAACAAAAATTCTAAAAAATGATGTTTCGGATTCAACTTCGATTATCATCTGGACCAGCAACACAGTTTTCAAAAAATATATTATTTCCAAGAGAAAAGATAGAGAAAAAGTAGTGAAAGTACGAAATTTTGTCGACTTAAAGGTGCTGCAAACTTGGCAACACCTTTTATTTTTGAAAGCGAGATATTCAAAATACTATTTACAGAACTTTACAATAATTTAAAAATTGTATATAAATTTCAGAATTTTATTGAGGGATGGGTACCTCTACATAAAGAAAATACTTAAACCATAACTGCAGCACTATAAAAGATAGAGCAATACAATTTGGTGTGGATTACTTTCAAAACAAACTCGAACAAAATTTTGTCAGGATACCTACGACGTGGCGGGCAAAGCTAGCATTTTATATAAAAAAATTCTGAAAAAATATAAAGAACATCTAAACTAAAAAATTTTAAAACAACTGTTTTAAAGCTATACATATAATAAAACAGGTCGTTTTTTGTGTTCGCATCATGTAAAAACTATTGAATGAATTTTAACTAACTTTTGTGAGGAGGTACCCTGATTCCAATATAGGATACTTTTTTTCCGCAAAAATATCTTATTTCCAAGAGAAAGTGGAGAAAAAGCTGTGAAAGTACGCCAATTTTTTTTATCTATTTAAAGGTGTTGCATACTTTAAGGCATTTTTTATTTTTGAAAGCAGTATAATTTAAGCAATCTTGCTCAACAGATGGCGCTGTTTTAAAATAATGAGTAACTTATTTCCTGTGTGTCTTTTACAGGGCTTTACAATAATCTTTAGAATTTTATCCAGGGATGGGTAACTTTATATAAAGTAAATACTTAAGAGTCTTAAAGTTTGGTGTGGATTACTTATCAGGACGCACACAACGTGTGTGGGCACAGCTACTCTTTAATATGCCGCTTTTGCGAAAAGTCGTGTCGTACCAGCAGGCACACAAATGTAGTAAAATGTCGTACGATTGTAAATTTTAACACAGATACGAGAACTTAATAAAATGAATTTATTTATAAATAATATTCCTTCAACTGCAACTGAAGTTCATTCAGTGGAATTAAAATTAAAATCATTTTCTTGAAAGTGAAATAAAGACTTTCCTGTTTTAATCTCCCTAAAGCCTCAAGCCTGAACACCAATGGCAGTGCAAAGACATACAAGGAAAATAGCAATAATGAAAAGAAGTATAAATTGATAAAATAAAACATCAATAAGAACATTAAACTTATAAATGTTAAATGAATACTTATGTTGGTACGTGTAAACGCAGCGCAGTCTCTATTTTGCCAAACAAACGAACAAACCTACAAACAACAGACAATAGGATGTTTGATAATATTGTTTTCTACTTTTACGTTTTGCACAGATTTAAGGTGAAATTTTATCTTTAAGTTCATTTCGAATCTATTGATTAGGGAAACGTGTTTGTATCATGAATCCCATTGTTCTCTAGGTTTTTATGATTTTTTGTATTCTATTCCATTAAATAATAGAGTGCGGTGGATTGGCTTATAAATTTCTAGATTTTTATTATTTCATTTGCTGTATGTTCATTCTATGCGTTAAATATTGGAATGATGACGTTTTAAGGGCACTTCATAATTTTTGTGCTTGAAGTATAGAAAATAGAAAATTTAAAAAAAATTTCTGGAAAAACTTTTAAAATATTTAAGCGAAGAATTTTTTTAGGAAATGGAATTAATTAATTTCTCGGTTGTTTAAAATTTAGGATGGATATTGCAGATGTATGGGGTGTTTGGAAGACGAGTATCTTTTTAAACACAATTTTAAACTGATAGAATATTTCTGTGCGAGTTTGTATTATACCTCCGCGGACCAAAATGATGGTGGTGGCAGATATAGGTTCTAGGAACACTAGCGTCTGATGACCCTATTTCCCCAAGAGAACCGCGTGAAAGCATTTGAGAATGTACTGCAGTGACAATTGGAATCCCCGGGGGGAATACAGATAGTGATAGTGTGTGTTTTGGAGTGGTAGCAATGACAATGAACCTTCACAAATGCTTATGTCTATAGGTCTATATTCGCCAGTATTAACTCCCTATGAGTATTTAGTTTCTAAAAAAGATGTGGAACAAAATTAACGTGGGCACCTGCTTTGATGGCCTTATCCCACGGTGGTCTTTCCACCAAGTGAAATTTAAGCGTAGACTAGCGCCCCCATTGTTTAGTATAGGAACACTCCACGATATAACGTTTCCGCCAGTATCGCTATTTATGTGTGATACAGTCACAATGAGTAGCAATTTAAATAACATGACAAGCCTAAAAGGCAAGCCTAGGGGTTTGGAGACTATCCAAACTCCGTCTGTTGAGAGTGCAACAGCACACTTGTGCTCTCTGTGGGGCTCTCTGTGGGGCTACCGATTCCCGTGGTACCAGTCCTATAGGCACTGGTCGGGCCTCGAAGAGGACCCATGTTATAAAACAACAGACCTTTTCTTCCAGACTTAGGTTCTAGGAACCCTAACCCTATGTCCCTATTTTCTCCGAGGAACCGCGTCAAAGCATTTGCAATCTACTGAAGTGACAATTGAAACCCCCGGGGGAAGTTTCCAAGAAAGAAAGGGATTTAAGAATTGGTTGACCGATTTTTTCTTATAGAGCTAGAATTAAATGGTAGTGGTCCCGGATGCCGCCGAAGTCGAATTCGTGTCGAAAATTTGGTTTTCTGCATTTAAGTAGTACAGAAAAGAAATCATAAAATTGTTTAAAACTTTCAAGTCTTTCAGTGAACCGTTTTAAGAGGTTAGCCACTTTATTTTACTTGAGGGTAACATTTTGTGAAAAACCGAATGAAAATGGTCCTATTTGCGTGGTCACATCTATGCAAATCCGTTTAATATCCCACCAATTTAAAGGATTCCTTAATTTCTATCATGTGTAAAGAAAATTTATTAAATTCCTTAAATCCTCTGCAGCAATAAGAAGGAATAACGCATTATTAAATGCCAAAGTAAACCGTAAAATATTCAAGTACTAAAGAAGAAAAAAAAAAAAATATAAAAAAAGTTTACTGTCTGGAAAATTCATAAAAAAGTGTATAGCAGAGCCAAGTTATGACAGAAATAATCTCTTTGTCTAAAAGGAAAATAAAAAAAACGATAAAAAATTTCTGAGTAAAAATTATGACTCAAGCAACAACAAAACGATTTTAATTAAAAATCTATGAAAATGACTTTTTATTAATAAAATTCGCCAAATAAATTGTAATGTAGAAAAAAATATTGTTAAGTCAACTCACGACATAATGAAAGAACAAACCTTCCCTCATTAAGATTTTTATAAAAGAATTTTTTGTTTTTATTTTTTTTTTTTGGTTTTCGTTTTATCGGTACTTAAAGTACTGCTATAATGACACCGGCATCAAGAAGTTTGCTATACCTTGTTGTTGTAGTTGCAAAAAAGAAAAGCTGTGTAAAAAGCGAGGAAAAGAAAATAAAAACAACAACAGCTCCTGTGAATAATGAGAAGATTTTTCACGTTTCTCTAAACTTTTAATTTCAGAGTTTTCTATTTCTTTCTATTTGGAGTGCCAAAGCATGAGTAATTACACTCACTTAATACCAATTTACAAAGAACATTAATGTCCCCTAATTCATTTAACTCTACATGGTATAGTTTAAGAAGAAGTAAAAACACAATTTCCACAACTAAATGCACTGGCGTACTTTTAAGTAGCTTTAGCAAAAAGTTATTTAAAAAAGTACTTTTTAGGAAGTAATTTCTAAAAATAATTTTTTTTTCAGGTTAAATGTACTTCAAAAAGAGAAATTTTTTTTTTTATAAAAGTACCCACTGAAAACCTCAGCATTTAAAAGTACTTTTACGCTTTAAAAAGTCGTTTTTTAAAAATACCTTTAGAAATAGAAAAATATCTTTAAAACTATATTATTTTAAATATGCTTATGTTGCATTTTAAAAAGTACCAATGAAAATGTACTTCTTTAAGTACCAAGTAAAAAGTACTTTTTAAAGTACCAATTAAAAAATACTTTTTAATAAGATACGTTTTAAAAGAATGCCTTTAAGAAACTATTTTTTTAAGCATTTTTTCAATAAGGTACCTATTAAAAAAGTCAAATAAATATTAGAAGTCTTTAAAAAATATTAAAAAACTACCTCTTAGCAATAATATTTTAATCAAGTACAGTATCTCTTAAAAATATAGTTTTTAAAATGTGTCTATTAAAAAATTACCATTTGAAAAGTACCTTGTAAGAACGTACATTTTAAAAAGGTACTTCTTGAAAAAAGTACCTTTACCAAAATAGCAATTTTAATAAAAAATTAGACAATTGCGAGTTAGACTCATACATACATAGGGTCCTGTACTATCTGCAATATACATCTATGGGGCCCCTATAATTTTATTATATCTATGTCGCTTATAATGGCTAAACATTTATGTGTCATAGTACTACTGCATAAATTTCATTTGTCTGCTTATAACTGATAAATAATGTCGCTATCGGATAATTCTATAATTTTTAATTATTTTTACTTTAGCGTCCACGCACTGCTTTTACATTTGGACAGAAAATGGGCAGACAGACGAGATTTGCATAAATAGTAATGCTATACACACTCCACCTCTTCAACTCCTTGCCAACAAATGTCTTCTGTTTGCCTATTTTTCTGTCAAAATGTAAAAGCATTGACAGTAATATCAAAAAATTTAGCTTAAGACCCCAGTAGTCATAGCTTTCTCTAAGTTATCTTAAAATTATTTTATAACTTTATGATAGCAAATAAATAAATATCAAAAGTTTAGCTATTATAGTTCAAAGAGAAGAGCACATGTGTGAAAATCACGTCTCTATCGAGACACGCTTTAATTTTTAAAAAAATAAAAATTAAAGCGTGTCTCGATACCCTGTAAAAATTGTTAGTGTTCTTAAGGTTCAGAAATTATGACCACATACATACGTAAATATCACGTCCCTATAGAATAACACTTTAATTTCTGGTATTTGTTGCTATAGCGATTATAAAAATTCAACTTTTTTTTTGAAAATTTTCCAAATAACGGTTTCAGAGACAGAGGACACTAATAAACGGACTGACGGCAACAACAATAACGTTATGCTTTTAATCTAGCGGGGTACGGAACCCTAAAAAGAACCTTTTATCAAAGTAATATTAAAAGTTGTAATCTTTAAATATGTAAAACATTTTACACAAAATAATTGCTTTTAAAAACTACCTTTAAAAAAGTACTTTTTAAAAAAGTGCATTTTTTAAAAAGTACTTTTTCAAAAAGTACCTTTTCAAAAAGTGCCTTTTTATAAGTACCTTTTGAAAATAGCTCGCAAAAAGTAATGCTTTAAAACCATGAATTAAAAGTATTTTTTTTAATTACTCTAATAAATTGCATTCAAAAAAGGATCTTCAAAAAATATACTTTTAAAAGAGTACATTTAAAAAACTTCGCGTAAAGGGCTTCTAAAGAAAAGTACTTAAAAACTATATTACAAACAACATTAAATAAGAGAACCTTTAGTAAAAATACACATCTTTAAAAATGTGTCCTAAAAAAGGAATATATTTCTTAAAAAAAATTTTTTTTTTAAAGAAAAATTTGTTTAGAAAAGTACTTTAAAAACGTACTTAAAAAATTACATTAAAAATTAAACTAAAAATACTTCTCACAAAAGTACTTTTAAAAAATCACCTTTAAAAAAACTAACGTTTAACCATTCCCATTAAAAACGTTTACTAAAAAAATCCTCTAACGAGTACCTTTATCTTTTAAAAAAGTACCTTTAAAATAATAGTTCTTAAAAAGAATTCCTTTTCAAAAAAATATTTCACTTTCGAGTGAATATTGAATTAAGAGAATATAACCGAATATCACACCGAATTAAAAGCACATATCTCTAAATATAATAATTTCTAAGCAAGAATTCTTAATGAAATACCTGCATGTAAAGCACCTTTTAAAAATTTATATTATTTAAAGAAAAACATAAAAACACTTCTTAAAAAAGTACTATTTGAAAAAGTATTTAAAAAAAATATTTATAGGCATTATTTTTTTTAGAAGTGCTATCCAATAATGTAAATTTTTTTAAAGAACTTTATCTTATTTCTTTAAGTACTTTTCAGAATGTGTATTTAAAAAGTACTTTTTGAAAACTTATTTTTAAATCTTTATAAGTTGTACTTCTTCAGAAGTGCTCTTTAAGAAAGTACATTTTATAGAGAATTTAATTTTATTTTTTAAGTACCTTTTAGAATTTGTTTTAAAAGTACTAGTTTAAAGCGTAAAAGAAAATACATTTTATAAAGTACTTAATTTTATGTTTTTATTTTTTTTTTCTATAATTTGTATTTTTAAAAACTACTAATTGAAAGCGTACTTAAAAAAAATCTTTGTAAGTAGTACTTTTTGAGACGTGCTCTTTAAGCAAGTACAATTTACAAAGAACTTAATTTTTTATTTAAAGACTTTTTAGAAAAATACTTTTGAGAAGAGAGCTTTTCAAAATATATGACTTTTAGGAAAAGTAAAAAACAACTGGCAATTGAAAAAAAACTACTTTATAAAAAAGAAAACTTGAGAAGAATTATTAATACAGTTTGCTTTTAAAAAGTACCTTTAGAAAAAGTACCCTTTAACGAAAAACCATATAAAACTAAAAATGATGCAATTTACTTCAGTTTCTCATTTACTTCTTAAGAAATTTGAACATGCGGGATATTTTTCTATGTTTCTTCCTTCAAAGAAAACAAAAACTATTAAAATAGAATTCCATTGGAATTTGGTTCTTTTCGAAATTAAACATTGATTTAATTTGGGGTTTATGACTTCCTGGCTTTTTTATGTTGTTTCATTAATTGCTCCTTCTCCTTCCTCTATTTTAGTTTAATTGTAGCAATTTTTTTATTTACTTCATTTCATGGGAAATTGTACGTTTGGTTTCTGTTTTGTTTTATTGCATTTTCTGCTTTTAGTAATTCATTCATTCATTTATTCATTTCAAAATAATTGTGTACAATTTCACATCAATTTACGAAGCTGCAATCAAAATCACAGAATGAAAAATGTTAGAGAGAAATGAAAATAATAATGGAAAAAGATAAATAATTGTTATTAGAAAAATAAGAGGAAAACTAATATGGATGATGGCAATAAAATTTAATTTTAATAAGTTTCTTTTGTAATAAATTAGAAACAAGAATTCAATAAACAAGAATGGGATGGAAAATAATGTTTAATTGGTGACGGAGAGTATGACGAGAGAAATTTAAAAATTGCAATTAAATTTATTAGCCAAATCGGGTTTTTTTAAGGCGGAGAAATTTAAATTGACAGCACTGTTTTAACTTGGCATAGTAATGCCAAGATAAAGAATAGACTCAGGCCAGAAAAATTTAATTAAAATAATAATTGATTCAGTTATTTGTTTAAATAAGAATTTTTTTTGGGTTCTGTTTTCAACAAATATATATTTGAATGAATTAAAAAATTAATTGAACCTTAATTCAAAACTAATTAAAACCCTTAATTGGTGCAAACAATTTTTTTCTGTGAACGTTTGCAAATTGTTTAAATTTATTTTAAAAATCATGGTTCAATGTGCATTTATGGCGCTAACAATCGCCATCAGAGCGATTAATTCGATAATCTGTTAACATTGTCTGTTCTGTGAGCCGGTTGGTGAGCAGTACCGGATGATTTAAATCTGTCCTGTATACAAATCACGTTATGACTGTAGGGTCTGTGCGTTTGAAAATATGTTGCGATTTATTACTTGTTATATTTCGCAATATATAAGGCTATATTAGGTGAAAGTAGGGGATCGGAGATTTTACACGTTTTACTCCATCAAATCTCAATATTTTTTTTTCTTATTTATTTTACTTGATTAAAGAAATCGATATCCCTTTCGATTAATTATTATTCTTACATGTAGTCCAAAGTGAAAACAATTTGGATCCATCTTCATACTGCTGGGCTACCTGTAAAACTGAGCTAAAATTACGAATTATTCTTTTGTAAATTGGGAAGTTTATATAAAAAAAAAATAAGAAGGGCAAAATAATCGGCCTGATTACGGTTGTCGTAGACGTAGTCGAATGTCGATTTTTTTGGAAAATGGTACTACGGTTGTCGAAAATGCACAATCTGTTACAATTTTCGTAACACGGAAGACGAAAACGACTGTCAAAGTATGCTAAAACAGTCGATAAATTTTTTTCTCACGACTAGAGACGCCGCCGCATTCAATTGACACCAAACTATAAAATCCTTTTCGATTATAATATTTAAACCTCTCATCGACTCCTAGAGCCAAAATTTTGATGTGTGTTCCATCTATGCATCTAATAATGCCGGGGAATTTAAACTTTTTATAAAAATAATCCTTTATTTCAGATTTCTCCAGTTCAGTCATTTGAAACGATATCCAACTCGGGCAAATTTCACTGTGCATTGCATCGATGCATTCTTTGAAGATTTTGCTTACTGAAGACTGTGAAAGGCTAACATTATAATCGTTGCCAGCTCCTTTTTGATAACTGCCCTCAGCAAGTATGCGCAATGTTACCGCCCACTTCAATACTTTGGGAAGAGCAGACGACTTTATTTGGTCTTCCAATCTAGGTGATATTTTTTCCAACAAGTATTTGAATGCATCTTTATTTAATCTAAAAATGCCAATGAAACTTAAGTGCAGATGGGGAGTATGAATTGACACTCATTTCTCAATTTCACTACTTACTTCCAATTGGGCATTGCAAATGTGTTTGAATTTTGCCTTATTTCTTTGCGCAAGGCACTTATATCACATTCTGTGTATGCCTCATCGTCTTCATCCGAAGAAAAGAAATCTCCCAAACTTAACATTGTTATTTTATTCTAGGGCAATTCATGTAATTTTGTTATTATGACACATCTTGTACTTTTCAGTCTATTACAAAATCACAAGAGTCGAAAAAGTTACGTGGTACCAAAAATGATCGAAATCGACAACGACTTCGACTACTCTCGATTTTCGTCTTCGACAACCGTAATCAGGCCGAATAAGTTTTGGTTTTTCTGTTTTTAAATAAAGAAACATTTAAACTTTTCAGACTGCATCTGTAAAAAAAATGGAGTTGTATCAACTTTCCCATCCCTGGTTCATAAGCCCTATTCGCTATGTTCGCCTTTCAAGGACCATATTTTCTAGTTCCAGTAAAATGTACTAAAACCTGATTAAACAAAAAAATATTTCGAAATCACCGCCATTGTGTAAGAGTGCAGGCAATAAATTTCGGACCGCTAGAAGACAAGTGGACTTTGGTAGAATTTCAATGATATCAAGTCCTTTTGAAAAACCCTATACAAGAGTGATTATTTTATTTCATGATTGAAAATAGTCTCAGTTACGAATTTTCAAAATAATAAATTAGTCTTATTAAAGTAAAAAATTTTTGTTTGAATTTTCGAAAATATTTACGAAAATTCGCCATTAAGGGACTATGTAGGATATTCACGGTCAATAAATTTTGGGCCACGTGAAACATTTTAAATGATATCAATTCCTTTTGAAAAACCCTATACGGGACTGATTTATTTATTTCACAATTGAAAAATGGACTCAGTTTTAAATTTTCGAAATATTTAAGTAGTCTTATTGAAATAAAAAAATTTATGTTTAAATTTTTAGAAAAATTCGCCTTTGTGGGGCTGTGCAGGATATTAAAAGGCAATAAATTCTGAGCCGCGATATAGAATACAGCCCTTGGATTCAGTTTTGGCGTTTCGAAATATTGAAGTAATTTTAGCAGAAATAAAAAATGTATGTTCGAGTTTTCGAACATAATTTCGAATTTTCGATTTTAAGTTAAGAATATATTTCAAAGCCTTATTTTAATAAGATCTAATTTTTCATTTCAAAATTATAATTCATAATTATTGTTGGAAAATCGAATAAAATTAGTGTTTGTATTCAGTTTTGATTTTTCGAAATATTGAAGCAATCTTAGCAGAAATAAAAAATTAATGTTCGAATTTTCGAACATAATTTCGAGTTTAAGTTGAGAATATATTTCGAAGCCTTATTTCCATAAGATCTTATTTTTCATTTCAAAATTGTAATTCATAATTATTTTTGGAAAATCGAATTTGAATTTTGAATTTTGACGTGTTTTAGCGCTCAATTCTATACAGGACCAATTCAGTACATGATATATTTTTGGAAAATTTTTTTTTTCTGGTGCAGTTAGTAATCGAAATGGAAGACAAAACAGCAATTTTGGAATTTTTTCAGTCCGTCCGTCTGTCTGCGTTCGCATCACGTAAAAGCTCCTGGGATGAATTTTAATAAAATTTTATGAGGAGGTACCTTAGTATCTTGATTCAAATATAGAATACTTTTTCCGCAAAAATATGTAATATCCATGAGAAAATAAAGCAAAAGTAGTGAAAGTACGCAATTTTACCGATTAAAATGTACTGCAAACTTGGCACCACATATTATTTTTGAAAGCGGGATATTTTAAACACTATTTACAGAACTCTACAATAATTTTAGAATTTTATATAAATTTTAGAATTTTATCCAGGAATGGGTAACTCTATATAATGAAAATACTTACACCATAACTGAAGTACTATTAAAGTAAAGCTCTGTACAGACGGTTGTCAGAACTTACAATATTGTCAGACCTAACATTGTTCTGACTTAGAATTGTCACATATCTGGCATTGTTATTGTTAGTTTGAAGTCTGATAATGAATTTTCCCACAATATTTCCACACAACAATTGTAAGTTCACACGATTCGTTGACGTTTTCTGGATATTTTTCTGACAATATTGTAAGATCTGACAACCGTCTGTACAGTGTTTAAGTTTTAAAATTTGCTCGATCAAAATATTGTCAGTACGCCCACAACGTGGCGGGTACAGCTAGTATACTTTCAGTATAAATACATATATAATAATATAATATAAAAAGTACAAAATCTAAAATGTTTGAGCGTGTTGCAAAATTCCAACTTGATTTTATTTAAAAGTCAAAAGTACAGCTTGTGAGAAATGTTTAAAATTAAAAAAAAAAATATATATATGTAGAAAGTTGAAAGCAATTCAGTTTAAAATATTCAATATAAAACTTTAAAATTTCATCAACTTCCATAAACTTAATTGCACTCAGTTTATGACGGTTTTAAAATCCGTTAACAACTTTTATTTTTATATTGATGTTTATTATTTTAAAGTTTCCAACAACTGTCATAACATCACTTGCAATTTGCACAATAATTTATATTGTTTGTGTTGTGTTGCAAGTTTTTTAAACTTCAATCAACAACAAATGCCACCATGTCATGGATACAAAAACCAAAAAAAAAAAAAAAAAGACCAAGAACATATTTAACTTTTAAAAAGTAGACCAATTGAAAAGTTGTTTAAATTAGAAATTATAAATATTTTTATATTTTACACAGAACAAGTAAATAATAACAATAATAAAGAATAAAAAATAATTTTAAAATTTAATTTTATTATTAAACAATTATTATAATTTTTGACCTTTTTAATAATTTTATAATTAATTATAAAATTTAATTTTATTGATAACTCAATTCTAGTGACTTATAAATGGCTCTACCTTCTGTTGCATTTACTATTAAATTTATACATATGAGTGAAAAAAGCTTTTAAACTAACATAAAATATTGTTTTTAGTAGCAAAGCAAAAAATAAAAAAGCGAAAAGGATAAATATTATATAATGTGCAACTTTAGCCAAACTATACTGGCTGTTTGCACAAGGAGAGTTGCTGAATACGAGTATCAAACATCATGCTAGCACACCACAACTTATGTGGGTTTTCTCTTGTAAGCATATTCATAGATTCATTTATTCATTCATCTAAGTATACGTAGGTATGGATGTATGCATATGCCAATGCAAACCGCCAAAGACTCATCATCGAGACAGCCAACTATTTGATGTGCCATGAAATCTATATGTTTAAAGACATAATTTCACTAAAAGCAAAAAAGTTAATAGCGAAGAGCAGAATATATTTGATTGGTAAACTTGCGTGAGCGTTCTAAGCGACCTAGTGGATCATTACAATATTTTTCTCGATTTAATTTTAAAGAAATTCAGTACAAGACACAGTATTTTAGCTCTATAATTTTACATCTAGAATAGGTGAAAAATCCAAAAGAAATTCCCAAAAGTTGGGTTTTTTAATAATTTTAGTGTATTTTACAATAAAAATTTGAACAATGAGATGCTTTCCGAAAATATTATTTATTTCCTACAATTTATATTATATTATTATCGATAAAATTTTAAATTTTTAGAAAACTTTAAAAATGAACTTATACACCTTTTTCTGACGTATTTTGCCAATCTAGCCGGACATTACTTTTTTATGGTCATAGACTGTTAAAGCTATAAAATATAAAAATAAAAAAAAAAAACAAATCCTACCTCTGAAAAATTCGTGGACCTCTTCTTTTGTGGGCGGTGACATAAAATGTTTATTTTGCAAAAATTCGTCCAATCACGTCCATGTGCATTTTTAAAAAACTTTCCAAAAAATATTCACTTTTATTAAGCTTTTATGTCAAAAAGAAGAATATTAATAAAAGTAATTTATGTAATTTATTACTTTATAGTATTTAATTTAGCTGAGAATAATTAATTTATTCATAACTAGCTGTGCCAGCCACTTCGTCAGCGTCATTATTTCGCTTTGAAAGTAATCCACTTTAACACTCTTAATTTTATAGTCCTTCAAATATGGTTTATGTAATTACTTTATATCAATTATTGTACAGTACCCGCTCTTGGTCATGAGATATGTTTACGGAAAAATATCTAATATTTGAAATACGACACTGAGGTACCTCTCCATAACATTTTATTATAATTATCCAGTAGTTTTTACGCGATGCGACCGCAAACAGACAGGCAGAAAATCACAGTTTTATTATATGTAAAGATAATAATTAACTTAGAAACCAAAAACATTTTGTGACCGACAAAAAGGTTTCTTACTCGTATCTACTCTATGAAAAAAAGTAAAAACCATAAAAGGTGAAATTTGCAAAACATTGCAAAAAATTGGTGCAAAATCGCGCAACTTTTTTTTTCTACAGTATAAAAGTAGAGATTGTAAAACATATAGTGATATATAACATTTTTAGGATCGCGATGGCTGTCACTCTCAAAAAACTTTTTCCTTTTTTTGGATAAAAAAATTAACAAAAAAAAATCTTTTTTGGGTAATTCCAATTCAAATCAACAAGGCACTCAAAATGACTACTTCAGATTTTATTGAAACTTTTGTTATTTATATTTCTTGACTCTCTGAATCCAAATATAATTTTGATCCCACCATGGTCCCACTCCGAAATTTGTATGGTGTACTACTCACTAAGCCACATTAAAAAACATATGTAAATTTTTAAAAAATTAAAAGACTCAAAGACTCAAAGATTTTTATAAAACTTTTTTTTAAATATAAGAAAAAAATTTTAGTTTTATAGTAGTTTTATAGTATATAAATAGTTTTTTTCATGATTGATATCAAATTAAAGCGTATGGAATCCCCTTTAAAATGAGCTATTATTCAACTTTTTAGGTTTTATAGAACTGGAATAAGAATATATTTAATCCTCGAGCTTATAAGCAAAAAAGCAATATTTTCCTATTTTGATAGCTGTATAGCTAAAAAACTGTTAGAGATAGAATTTTTTTAAAATTATATTTGGAAAGTCAAAGAATATAATTAACAAAAGTTTCAATAAAATCGGAAGTGGTAAATTTGGAAACAATTTTTTTTTTGGTTGATTTGACATGGAATTACCCTTTTTAATTTTGAAAGGAATTTTTTGTCATACAAATTTAAAAAACATTTATTCTTAAAATTAGTGGAAGTAGCTGTAAATATAGCCTTTCACAGAAAAAAAAAATCAATACCAAAAATATTGCAAAAATCGTATAAAGTCAATAAAAACGTATGCAATTTATTCAACTTTCCAGATTTTAACAGTGTCCCAAAACGAGAAATCCAAGCATAAGCCTTAAAAATTCAATACACGTTGCAGAATTTTGTTGTCTGTCGAGCAGCGTACTTAAATTTTAACATTTCTCAAAATTGGTTTTTGGCCTAATGTCCAGTTAGCTGGATTGGCAAAATACCCCTCTGTGTGTAGGCAAAATAGGTAAAATTAATTTGTTTATGTCCTACAATCCATTGGAGTAACGCATTATATTAGTTTGAAATTATGCTAATGCATATTTTTTATTACTATCATTTTCAATAATGATGTTATTTTTTAATAAAGCAATTATTTATAAAAACAAAATAATTACCATTTTGCAAGGATAAAATGATTTCAGACCATTAATTATTATTTTTAAACGACTTCAAAAAAGAAGGACTTTATCTATTCGTCTGAATGTTGCTTTTTTTTTTATGTATGTAACAGCAGAACTCAGCCATTTCTGAACCGATTTCAAATTTTTTTTTAAAAACAGTTCATTATATTAAAAATTAAAGGGTGTCCCCATATAACATACATGTTTTTTACGTGTATTAAGAACCGTAAAGGGTACCAAATTAAAATTTTAAAAAATTGTGTTCCGCTATAGCTGCCAACATCAGAAATTAATAAAAAAATAAATTTAAAATTTAAAGGGTGTCTCCATAGGTGAAGTAATTTGACCTATTTGAGCCTATCTTTTGAACCGTTATAGGCAAAACCTTGAAAATTTGACAGAATGTCGATTACTCTGATCGTTATAATAAAATGTATAAATATTCAAAATTTTAAAGGGTGCTCCAATAGTTGATTTAATTTGATGTATATGGCCATACTTTTGAACAGTTGTACACAGACCGCAGAAATTTACAAAGAACCTGTATTGCTAAGTCCGCTATAATAAAAAGTATAAAATTTGAATTTGGAAATAAAAGGGTGTCGCAATAGTTAATGTTATTCTATGTATGTGGCTAAACTTTTGAAATGTTATAGACAGACAGCTGAAATTTATAAGGAACCTGTATTGCAAAGTCCACTGTAGCAAGTATACAATTTGAATTTAGAAACTAAAGGGTGTCCCCATAAATTATGTAATTTGATCTATATGGCCCTATCTTTTGAACCGTTAAATACAAACACTTGAAAATTAGGCAGAATACACACTACTTACTCTGGTATGATAACAAGTATAAATATTTGGAATTATAATGTAAAGGGTGTCCCAATAGTTTATGTAATTTGATATATATGGTTAAAATTTTTAACCGTTATGGACAGATAGTTGAAATTTACAAAGAATCTTTGTGGCCAAGTCCTCTATAACAACAGGTCTTTAATTTAAAACTGTAAATTAAAGGGTGTCCGAATAGGTGATGTTATTTGATCTATGTGACCCTATCTTTGAAACCGTTATAGACAGAGGCTTGAATGGTGTCCGCATAAAATACGGATGCTGGTGAAAATAGCTTAAATTTTGAACAGTAATAGGTAGATGCTTGACATTCACATAGTCTTTACTTTTTTCCGCTAATTTTGGCGCATCTAATATTTGGTTTAAATCTAATTCTTACAGATTACTTCTTACATTTTTAGTTTATAATTGGTGCCCCTTTTTTTTTGCAAAAAATATTTTATTTATTTACTTATTTAGTGAATTATAAGCCTACAAGGCCAATTTAAATTAAAAGTTTCACAATTGATATTAAAAGTTAATGTTAGAAATATGTTAAAGTTAATTTTTTTGCACACATAATGAAGCTTATTTTGAAAACAAATTAAAATGTCCGACAATATTCCATTATCATTAACAACTGCATTTTTGTTTCGCAAAAAAATGAAAGAATTTACAGTGTCCAATAGTAAAACTACTATACAATTGACAATATTTATATAAAATATTTTATAGTTTTTCTTTTTATAAAATTTATGTCCAAATGTCTTATTATTATTATTATTTATTATTTATAGTCATTAACAACTACAATAATCATAAATTTGTGTTTTTTAGAAAGTATTGTTTTTTTTATCAATTTTAATTAATAATTATATAAATTCATTACCTTTTTTATTGCTATTGATAAAAATAATTGTAATTGGAAAAACTTAGCATTGATTTATAGTTGAAATTATTTAATTGTAATTACTTTAAAAATGCCACTGATTCAACTCAATGCCAATAAAAAAAAATCCCAAATATGGTAGGTGTCGATGTATGTATTACGATGTATGTATTATTTTTAGGGTTCCGTACACAAAGTGTAAAAACGTAACCCTATTGTTTTCGCTACAATGTCTGTCCGTCTGTCCGTCTGTCAGCGCCTTTTATCTCTGGAGCGGCAACAGATGATGTATATCTGTTGCCGCTATAGCAACAAATACTAAAACTTATAGGATGTTCCAATAGAGAGGTGTTATTCACGAAAATGTGTTTATTTTTTGAACTGTAGGAGGGATACACTTGAAATTTACAAACAGTAATTAAAATCACTATATAATCAAGTACAAAAAATTAAAAATAAAAATTAAAGGGTGTTCCGATAGTGGTGTGTTTTGCATGTATAAGGCCTAAGTCTTGAACCATAATAGGTAGACTCTTGAACTTTTCACAGAAGGTGAATAACTGTGGCCACTATAGCAACAAATACTAAAACTTATAGGGTGTTCCGAAAGTAAAGTGTTATTTGTCTCTATGTATTTATTTCTTGAGCTATAGGAGGCAACCACTTAAAATTTGCAGACAGCAATTAACACTATGTTCGCTTTCTAAACAAGTATATAAAATTAAACCTTATAATTAAAGGGTGTTCCGAGGGTGACGTGCTTTGCGTGTATATGGCCTAAGTTTGGAACGATAATAAGTAAACGCTTGAAGTTTTTACTGGAGGTTTATTACTATGGAAACTATAACAAATAATAAAAATTAAAGGGTGTTCCGACAATGACATGTTTTTCACGTATAATGACTTATTTTTTTAATCGTAATAGATAAACTCTTGATATATTTATAGAAAAAGAATTTCCATGGCCGTTATAACAAATAACTAAATGAAAGGGTGTGCCGACAGAGACATGATTTTACTTATTTGAACCGTTATAGGTAGACTTTTGAATTGTTTGCAGTAGATGTTGTACTAAAGGGTGATCCATCAGTGACATGTTTTTAACGTATATTACCTTATTTTTTGAACCGCAATAGGTAGGCCTGATATTTTTATAGAAAGTGTATTACCATGG
Source organism: Phasia obesa (assembly GCA_949628195.1). Classification (NCBI taxonomy): domain Eukaryota; kingdom Metazoa; phylum Arthropoda; class Insecta; order Diptera; family Tachinidae; genus Phasia; species Phasia obesa. Next base: position 23,108,007 of record OX451217.1, read on the forward strand.
CCATTATAACAACAATTCCTAAAATTTAAAGGGTGTTCCAATAGCGAAGTAATTTTCGCGAATATGACTTTGATTTTAAAAATAAAGGGTGCCCCATAAGACATGAAAAAATTTACAACTTGAATTTTTAAAGGCGTAGTAAATATAGTACGGAACCCTACGTGTGTGACACTAACTCGCACTTGATTGATTTATTTTATTTATCGTCAATGTTGTTTTTTTAAGGCTTCTCACAAAGCATGGAAAGTATTTGTGTGGTTGAGCAAAAATTCTCATTGTTTAAAATGTTTAAAAATCAGACTATTAAATTAAAAACAACAATTAATGGTAGGCACCGTTGTGTCAAACAATTTTCTATTAATACTGTCTGATCTTGAATGTCGATGTCATATTCCAAACCGTGACCTAACTTGGGGGATGTCAATTAACTTTGTAATTAATTACACAATTATATGTAATTGTAATTGTAGTTTTTCAATTACAATTACATCAACTATTTGTAATTTTAATTGATAAATGTCAGTTAACACATTATATGTAATTGAAAAATTACTTGTCATTTGTAATTAAAAAAATTGCAATTACAAACTACATAGTACATGTAATTATAACTGAAAAATTCAATTATAATAACATGTAATGAAAAAGTAAAATTAAATTAATCGAAAATTTCCAATTACAAATTACAAGTAGTTGTAATTACCATTAGTCCCGGATTTAAATTACAATTACTTGTAAGGTGTAATTGAGAGTATGCAATTTACTCATTACCTGTAATGTAAATTGTAACTGAAATATAATTAAATCCCCCATGTCTGTACGAGATATTCTCCATGGCTGAACATAGTGTATAGTTTGTAATGACTTTTATTCGTTATTCAAAATAAAGCTCGAATAACTGATAACGCTAACGCTAATGTTAATTAATAATGGCCTTCCACTTTTTAAATTATTGCATAATAATTAAACAATCTATAAATCGTCGTACTGCTACTGCATGAAAGTAGCGTAACGAAAAAATAGAAAAGAGAAAATTATGAATATTAATTACATTTTTATAATGGATTCGAAGTGCATATTAAGGAGTCTCTATATATTAAATAGAATCTATAACGAAGCAACGATATGAAAATAAAACTTCTTTCAAACACATTTACTTAAGAACATTTAATACATTAAGACACACAGGAATGTTATAAAAACTAAAATGCACCATAGTTATATACACTTTTATGACAAAGAGTACTAAAAAAATATATCTTATAAAAAACACAATTTAATACATTCACAAAATTAATGTAAAAGTGAAGCAAATTGCATTTTCATGTGTGAATTATGTAGGTAGGCACCAGTTTTTGGTGCCTTTTTCTTCTTTTATAATAACGATAATGAAATTTTAGCGCCTGTATTGTGCATCACTATTTACAAACATTTTCGGAAATTTACTTCAAGTTCGAAAAATTCTGTTAAAAAAACAAATATGAGAAGACTGTTAAATATGTATTGAACTTATATAAAGGTACCCATCTCTGGATATTATTCTAAAATTTTTAAAAAATTCTAAAATTGTAAAAATTATTGTAAAGCATTGTAAGGGGTGTTTAAAATATTTTAATAACAATGTAATTCCACAAAGTAAAAATAGAAAATAAATTCAATTGGCGCCATCTGTCGCGCAATAGTGTTTAAAATATCCCAGTTTTAAACCGAAAATATCAGTCCTTTAAACCGGAAATTGCGTACTTTCACTGCTTTTTCTCCACGTTCTCTGGGAAATGTGATATTTTTGTGGTACAAAAGTATCCTATATTGGAATCAGGATACTAAGGTACCTACTCAAAAAATTTTGTTAATATCCATCCAGTAGTTTTTACGTGATGCGAACCCAAAAAAAAGCAGACAGACGGAAATGAGTTACTATTTTATTATATGTTTATATGTAAATTCGTTTACGACCACTTGCCCATAAACTCACGAGCACGACCATTAGATAAGCTTAGGTTAGGTTAAGCAGGCAGCTTGTATAGAGGAGAAGAAATAGAAGTGGAACGAAATAGCTCACTTAGGTCCATTATGTTAGTCCCTTTGTGATACCTGCAGATAAGAGGAGGGATAGACAGAGAAGATAGAAAACAAAGATCATTATAGACTGAGAAATTAGAGAAAGAAGTGGGTAGAAGGTCATAGACGGGCAAGCTGTTAGCCGTGAAGGCTCTATTGGACGTGACATATCTTGATGAGCAACTATGTCACTTCAGTTGGAAGGGGGTTAGAAAACCAACCACAGTTCCTTAAAAAGGATTTAATCCTGATTGGTTCCAGAGATGAAACACACGAAAGGCTTTCAAAACATGGTCGTCCCAAGTATTTTAGGCGACAGTGTTCTAATGCAGGGCTATGACAGAGAAGGTGTTCAACCGTTTCCTCCTCTTCTTCATCCTGACAACTTCTGCAGAAGTCATTATAAGGGATAGCCATCCTGCTTGCATGAGTTCCAAATAAGCAATGACCAGTGACTATGTCTATTAAGTCGCGTATCTGCATTTTCTGCAGCCAAAATAGCGGGACCGTTTTCTTATGGTCCATCGAGGGCCAGATTGTCCTTGCGATCGAGCAAGTCGACTCATTGGACCATCTGGCCTGAGCAATATTGTGAAGGGCAAAGTTGATGCGGTGTAAACAGGCCGAGAGGGGAATGCCACAATAGATGTCTATGGCATCATCGTGCAATAGTGTTTCCTTCTTGGTTAGTTAAGCTTGCTCATGGAACTCTTTAGATCACACATAATGAGTTTATACACAAAGTCTATTACTGCAGTTTTGAAATCTACAATATCATAGCTTTTAACCACATTAGTTCGTATAGCTGTACCTTTTCGATTTGGAAAAATATTCAATTTTTTTGATAAGCATATCTATATAAAATCGAATGTCGTTCGTTAGTAATCGCATCAATTAAGAACAAGTGCACGGATTTGGCGCATTATTTTTTTAATCTTCATTACAATCCAACTTAGGTTTTTCCGCAAAGACCACGCCCACTTTTGTGCCCATTTTTCATGTAGCTAGAGAACTATAACAGGTAAATCTTTGAAATTTTGCAGTACTCCTGGATTGGAGTAGTGGGCGTGGTAAATCCCATACAAAGTGAACAATTATCGTCGTCTACCTAGAGATCTGCAATATGTAGATTCGTAAAACTTTGCACAAGTAACCCTCATACTTATGTCCATGGTCTAACTACACACAGATTGGACGGAGACGGTGGGCGTGGTACCTCCTATACAAAGTGAAAAAATATTATCATGTACCTAGAGGACTAAAATAGGTAGAGTCTTGAAACTTTGCGCAAGTAACCGTCATACTATTGTGCATAGTCTAGCAAAATTTACACTAGATTGGTATAGTGGGCGTGGTAGCTCCCAGACAAAGTGAACAATTATTATTGTGTAGATAGGAAACTACAATATGTATAGTCTTGAAAATTTGCACAAGTTATCCTCATACTAATATCTATTGTCCAACAACACAGACCGGATTGGGACGGTGGGCGTGGTACCTTACATACAAAGTAAAAATATATTATTGTGTACCTAGAGACCTACAATAGGTAGAATCTTGAAAATTTGTACAAGTAACCGTTATACTAATGTGCATAATCTAGCAAAATACAAACTAGATTAGAATATTGGGAGTGGTACTCCCCAACGAAATTAAAATATTATAGTGTTATTACGCGTAGTCTAGCAAAACACAAACTGGACGGGAACAGTGGATGTCGTACCTTACACATAAACTAAAACATTATGGATGTGAGAGTAGCGTGCGTTTTCGAATTAAAGGTTGGCCATACTTTTCTTTCAAGTGATTATTGTAGTTTTTGAAGATGGGTGTAGTGAAGCGCACTGGGGATAGCTAGTATTAAAAATAATAAATTTTTTAGGGCATACATATTTTTTACAGATTATATGAATAATGACAAAAATGGGAAATTTTTTTTTATACACTTGCAGAATGTACGGGTGGCGCAAAAATAACCTTCCGATGTTTTTTGGCTGTAATTTAAAAAAAATGAAAAACTTTGATTCTTCTGGTAGATTATTTTTATTTGGTCTTTTAATTTTTTTACATCAAGTCGAGAATATGATGTCATGTAAATGGACGCAATCTCAAAACAGAATTGACATTAGGGGTCAATCGCAAAATTTATAGCATTTTCTGATAGCAGGATTACTTTTGCGCCACCCTGTATATTCGTATCCTTCTATTGTGAGTAGTGTTTGGCCGATGTATTTCTTGTTTGTGTACAGATGACAATATTTTATTTCTCATACAATTGGTGCCACCCTAGTGTATGTGTTCTAAGGAATCACATAACAGTTTAACTGCTTTTCCATTACAACTTTAAAATATACTCTAATGCAAGTTAAACAAATTAAAAGCAAAAAGAAAAAAAAAGAAAAACCATACACTCTGCAATATTTTTCGCAACCTTTAGCAACACATTTCCGTTTGCTTCTGGAATTTTTCCTCCCTGCTGGTAGTAGTTGGTAAAAGAAAATCTAATTTTAGCATAAAATAGAAGTAGTAAGTGGTAAAATACTCGCAGTTAGATGATAGCGTATGTAAATTTTTTACTAAAAACTGCTATTTACAGAAAATCTCCATAACATATGACTTGCTTTTCTAGAGCTCAATTCCGTTGCATTTTATTTAAACATTTTATTATCCCTGGCTTTTATAGTTGACAACAATAAGAGAGCGAGCGTATTTTTCCACAATTTGTCTTTTATACTTTTCTTTTTGGTCTTAAGATAAACTATTCTGTATTGTTGTAAATTATAATAATGCTGTCATTGTCTGGGGTTAAATGTGTGTGTGCAAGTATGTGGCTTTAAAGTAGTTTTATTTTACTATTTTTCTTATTAAACAAAAAAAAAACTTATTATTTCCGGTAAATTAAGTTAAGTGAGCAAACAGTAATGGAATTATATTTAAATAAATTGTAGGTAAATCGATTTTAAACAACGACTTGATAAGATAAGAACTGGCCAAATTTGAACATGACATTTAAGTCATTCGCAAAATAGTTAAGTAAATATTTCAATTACTTCCGATAGAACAGATCTGTCCAACTGTTTAACAATAAATATTGCTTCAGTAAGACTACAACTATATAAAATACAACTTTGAATTTTAATCATAATGCATTAGCTGAAGTTGCGAGCATGAAAAATGTAACGCAAGAATATTTGGAAGCAACTAAATATAGGTCTTGACTATCCTTAACAGTATCAGCATAGGTCTAGCAAACAGAGCGCTATGGCCTCATCAAATGAGAAAGTAAATTAATTTTAATTTTCTATCAGTTACTAACAATTAAACATGGCGGAGTAGCAATTTTTAAATACAACAATTCTTATTCATTTTGATACAAAAAAAAATTGTCTATAAAAAATTTAAAAAATCGAAATCGTTTCGGTTCCGCAACTGATATTCGGTCAAAAAATAAACATTTTAATAATAAAAATTTTAAAACTCCTAAAGGATATTTTAGTAATTAAGTAGAGAAGTAGATAGAAACAGTCGATTAAAAAATCTGAGCGATGGCTCAATATGCTCCAAATTCAAAACTTTAGCTCGACTACACCTCGTCTACAGCCAGACAAAGCTTTAATAAAATCAGTTTACCCTTATAGAAAATATAATTTTATTATGGGGCTGGTAAAAAAATGCTTTTAATATTATTTCATACATAGGAATAATTCATTATATTGACTAATTAATTGGCTATTTCATTACCATTACTTTAAAAATAATGCTTAATAAATAATGCTAATGAATTATTTTTCATTACCATTATTTTCAATAATGCTTATGATCTTAAGTAAATTGTGGAACAAGATTAACGTGAGTACCTGCCTACTCGGCCTAACCTCACGGTGGTCTTACCACCGAGTGAAACTTAGGCGCAGACTAGCGCCCCCATTGTGTAGTATAACAACACTTTACGATTGCCACCAATCGCTTTTTGTGTGTGATACAGTCACAATGAGTAGCAATTTATATAATATGGCAAGCCTTTCCAAGGCAAGCCTAGATCCACATTATAACCTCTTGCTTAGGAGTTTGGAACTCCGTCTGTTGAGAGTACAACAGCACGCTTGATCGACCTTGCACCTTACCTACATACATAAATCGATCTTAAACCACAACCACCACGTGTACCCCCGAAGGGTACCTCACCAATAACCGGTCACAGAGAGGATAGGCTCTCTGTGGGGCCACCGATTCCCGTGGTACCAGTCCTTTGGGCACTAGTCGGGCCTCGAAGAGGACCCGTATGTTTTAACACAAAGACCTTTTCTTCCAGATTCAGGCTGTAGGAACCCTAGCGTCTGGTGTCCCTATTTTCCCCGAGTGAACCGCGTCAAAGCATTTGCCATATTCCTGCAGTGACAATTGGAACCCCCGGGGGTGAGCTTAAGTAAAATACTTTCAATAGTAATTGTTAAAAAAAACAAACTACAAAATCATTAACCAATAATTAAATGATTCTAAAGCATTATCATTAACAGCCGCATTTTCTCACAAACAAATAACGATTGTATAGTGATAAATGTCAAACCTAGTATAGCAGTCATGAAACAGCGCTGAGTTGTTAATCATGTCGCACCATTCATTAGATTTAGTTTTTTGTTGGTGTCATACAAAAAATTTTGCAACATTTTGTACAATTTTTATTGTTGCCATATTTTCCCTGTGAAAGTGGCGCTTAAGAACGTCCATGTGATAATGATCTTTCTTTAATGCCTGGAGTGAGCTAGAATTTCAGAGGGCTTATCCCTCTGTTTTTGTGCGGATTTATCTAAAGAGGTGTTACAAACAACTCGACTCGCACACCGTGATGCTAATTTTTCGTCTCTCTGCCGGGATTCGATCAAGGGTCTTTCGGTTTGAAGATTGGTACTCTTAACAACGCCACCTCTGGAAAATGACAAATACCCAGCAAGACTTCACTTTGCACCACATCATATGGAGGCATTGCTGCTAGGCAACGATAGATGAGAGTTCCATATTCCAGGCTACAGTGGATCATTTACTTAGCTGGACAAAAAAAAAAAAAAAAAAAGATTAACGAAAAAAAGCGAGACGAAAACGATGGGCAGGGTAGAGATGCTTTGCCCTATGTCCATATAGAATTAATAGCGATAATAAATTTGTGTTTCATAAAAAAATTATTTTTTCATCAATTATTATTATTAGTTATTATCAAAGGCCCCCAACCAAAAAAAGTGGTTAAAATGAAAATGCATTGGTTTGCTAAATATTTAGCAAAGTGACATTTTTAAAAGCTGGTATGTTACTGACTTAAAATTTTTTACATATTTTGTTCTCGTTGTTTTTTCTGATTCTGATTGAGATTGTCTATGTACTCACAGACCCTTAGGGGTTTACGTGGGAGCTCTTGGTTATTATACATTACTATTTCATTGGCAAAAAAAAAACAATTGTAATTGAAAAAAAAAAAAAAAACAGTAGCATTAAAGGTACACTTGAGAGATGTCAATTACAGTTTGTAATTAATTACACTTGCAACTACGCAATTATATGTAATTGTAATTGGAATTTTTCAATTACAAGTACATTCGACTATTTGTAATTGAGATATTTTCAATTACACAATACATGTAATATGCAATTGAAAAATTACATTTACAATTACTTATAATTTGTAATTAAAAGATTCCAATTACAATTACATGAAATTCTAATTGAACAAAATCCATTATGATTACATGAAATGGAAAATTGTAAAGAATATAATTGAATTTTGTTCAATATCAAATAATGATTATTGCCTAATTACAATTACTAGTAATTTGTAATTAAAAATTTCTAATTACAATTGCATACAATATGTAATTGAAAATTTTTAATTACAAATTACACGTAGTTGTAATTAAGTTTAGTCCCTAATTTAACTTACAATTGCGTGTAATTGAGAATATACAATTACACATTACCTGTAATTTTAATTGTAATTAAAATGTAATTGAATCCCTCTATGTCTCCTAAATGGCAGTTAAAATTTTTGTCATTGAAATATTTTCCAATAATGCAAGTAAAAATTCAATGCCAATGAACAAAATCCCAAATATTTATCTTACAACTGTGCAGTAGCCATTGCTGGTGCATGCACACGCACCCTAGTGTATTTGACTAATATCTCGCTGTGCATTTAAAGAAAGGTGTGGTTAGGTAAAAGTATAAATAAAAATGTCACAATGAGTTTATTTCAAAACCAAATATTAAAATTTAACTTGTTTTAATTTTATGTGCATTATTGTAAAATATATTTTTATATGAGAATTTGCATTTTTTACTTTTACATTAAAGTTACTTTTGTTGCATAACTTAAAACTAGAAAAACATATTTTGATTTAAAAACTTTTATGATTTTGTTAGATAAATTAATCTCAGTATGATCTACTTTATGAAAGTTTACTGAAGTGGAAGAGGGGCCCTATTATCTGTGATAATTGCTAACAAACTTTTCGAAATCAAAACTTTTGTATTTTTGTAGACAAGTTTGAAAAGTTCATAGTTCTTTGCACATAAAAAGAGTCAATAATTAACGTTTGTTGGCACAGTGGAATAGAATGAAAAAGTGTTGGCTCTTAATCAGTCACTTCTAAGGGGTACGTTCGAACGAAATGCTACTAGAAATCTTATTTTAGTCGAAACTACCTGAAGCTGCCTGCATTTTTGCGGATTTAAGAAAATTTTGTGGCAGTAAAAGATTCTTGTCGAATGGAGAGAATTCATGTTAATAATAGAAGACAGAAGAGTATAATGAAAAAATATATTTTTTTTATAATTTTCAAAAATCAAGAAATCCATTCAAAATTTTAATAAAACCGGACCGGTATTGAAGTAATGAGAAGTTCGAATCTTTAAACGAGTATAATTCACTAACTGGTCGAATAAAACAGAAGTATCACAACAACTATCTCTTGGTAGGTCCTAACAAGGGATTTACCATTGTATTGAAAACTAGCTGTGCCTACACACGTTGTGTGCGTTCTCACAATATTTTGTTCGATTTTGCTTTGAAAGAAATCCACACCAAATTTTAAGACTCTTACGTATTCACTTAATGTAAAGGTACCCATCCCCTTTATAAAATTCTCTAAATTATTTTAAGCTCTGTAAAAGACAGTTAGAAAACGAGTTACTCATTATTTTAAAACAGCGCCATCTGTTGCGCAACTGTATTTAAAATATCACACTTTTAATTCAAATTTTGCCATTATTTTAAAACAGCGCCATCTGTATATCTCTGTATATATTTAAAATATACCGCATTAAAAAATAAAATATGCCTCAAATTACCCTTTAAATAGGTAAAAAAAAATCGACGTACTTTCACTGCTTTTTCTCCACTTTGTCTTGGAAATAAGATCTTGTATTGGAAAAAACGTATCCTATAAGGATACTAAGGTACCTCCTCACAAAATTTTGTTAAAGTCCATCGAGCAGTTTTTACGTGATGTGAACACGAACAGAGTGATAGACAGAAAATGATTTACTGTTTTATTATATGTATATACATACATATTTGTAACTCAGAAAGAGAACAAAAAAATGGCTGCCTTTTAAAAACTTATTATGTCCGAGGTCCACTTCTAAGAGGTATGGACAATGCCTCAAAACTCAAATACTCTTATCGCTAATATCCTTCGCTAATATGTATCCCCTCAGGACATATTGTAGTGTCTAAATGGAGGCACCATTTCCCATCTCTGGGTCCTGAAACTATAAGAACCTTCATGGCCAGCCCGAAGGAATTTCTTCAGTTCTGTGACCCCCTGGGAGCCCCTTCGTGGAGTAACGTGTTGATTGTTTCGACGATTTATTCCGCTTCTTCAACAGAGGCACCAAATTCCGTGTCAGAAGTTTAGCTAGTCTTCAACTCATAAAATAACTGATAGCAATTTTAGAACAGCGTCAGTCATGTTTTAAAATTGCTTCTTTTATATCACACCAGCGGTCTAGAAATTTTATTTATATTTGAATTACACACTGTGTAATTTTTTATACGGAAAAACTTTTGCGGCTACCTAAGCGCTACCTAAACGGCGTTAAGAATCATTCCTAGGAAGTTCATATGTTCTAGAAAGTTGTTTATTGAGATCTTAGGTTCATTTTTGTAGTTGATTGTTTCCTTGAATTTTGAACAGTTTGCTACCTATGGACCTGAACAGGGGAAAAAAGGTACAAAAAAATTGAATTTTTTAAAGTTTTTTGCGATTTTGACCTTGAAGATGAAGTTTTTTTGATTTTATATGTTCACAATTTTTGTTTTTTATGACAAGAGCTACAACTTTGTCTCAAAGAGTATATCAAAATTCCAAACGGTTTGCAAAATATGAGCTTGAGTAAATGATCATTTTTTTGCAAAACTGACATCGAGGCCCCACATCTTTGAGGGCCCATAAAAAAACCTGGAGGACTTTGGGCAAAACTGGGAGGCAGGGGTCTTTTTTTTTAGTCTTTTATCACGTAGTGGTGTCCGTATAAGGTTATTTTTTCCGTGTTGCACTGTGTTATTGTATTTTCAATGTATTTAAAGCAGACTTGGATGTCAATTACAGTTTGTAATTAATTACAATTACGCAATTATATGTAAATGTAATTTTTCAATTACTTTTAAATTTAACTATTTGTAATTGTAATTGAGTTTTATTTCTGTGGCAATAAGGAATAAGTGCTTAAGTCGACTTAAGCAAAAATTAAGTTACTGGCACCTTTGAAATCTCCGTATTTCAAACTACCCATGTGCAAATTTTCAATTATTTTGTAAAATTTTTCAGGAAGTTATAGCAAAATTACTTTCTGCTTATCTTTTTTCAATGTCGAATCGCATTTGGAAAAAAGCTTAAGAAACTACAAGCTATTTTTGGAAATCATAAAAACTTTTTACACAACTTATTAATTGCAACGCCTAAGTACTTTTGGTACATATAAGATATTTTTCCAAATCATACGTTTGACTCCCATAGGTAAACTTTAAAGATGAGTTATTTTTTAAAAAAATTTATTTTAAAGTTTAAAATTGCTCTCCTACAAAACTTAAAAATCAGACTTAAGCACTTTTTCCTTATTGCCACAGATTTAATTACATAGTTAAATTTAAAATGTAATTTGTAATTGAAAATTTTCAATTGCAAATTACATGTAATTGTAATTGAAAAAAATCAATTGTAATTACATGTAATGAAAAATTTTAAAAAATATAACTGAAGTTATTTCAATTGAAAGTAATGATTATTGCCTTATTACAATTACAATTACTTATAATTTCTAATTAAAAAATTGCAATTACATCTAATTGTATTTGAAAAACATTAATTATAATCACATGAAATGGAAAATAGTTAAGAACATAATTGAATTTTTGAATTAATTACAATTACAATTACTTGTAATTTATAATTGAAAATTTCCAATTACATATACATGTGGTGTATAATTGAAAATGGTCAATTACAAATGACAAATAGTTGTAATTGACTTTAGTCCCTGATTTAAATTACAATTACTTGTAATGTGTAATTAAGAATATACAATTACACATTACCTGTAGTTTTAATTGTAATTGAATCTCCCCAGTCTGATTGAAACTAACAAAAATTTCTCATTTCCTTTTTTTCTAAAATAAAAAAATACTTGATAAATCCAGCCAGTGTTGGACATAAACATTTATGTTTCACGGTTTTCTTAAAATAAGTAAATTATTTCGAAAATATTTTGATTTTGTCCCACTGATTGCTCTCTATAACATTCGTATTTAGTCTTCCCACAAGTCCTTGAGAATTCATAAAATTTGTAATAAGCAAATCAGCAGTCGTTGTAGTGTCATTCATGTATCTCTTCTCTAGTTTTTTTCCTTTAATTTAATAAATTATTGTTGTTGTAGGTATTGTGCTTTTAGTAGTCACTAGACGAAAGGTACAAAAACAAAAACAATATAAATATTATTGTTATTATTGTATTGTTTGCGTTGCAATTACAGACATGTTATCTTGTTGTTGTTATTATTCATGTTATTATTATTATTATCCTTTGATATAAAAATATCCTCTTTCTGTGTAAATATTTCCATTTTGAAAGTTTGTTTATTCATTGCTAGCTTGTTGTTGTTGCTGTTATTGTAGTTGTTGTTAAAACAGAAAACAAATGTCGGTATTGTTATTTGAACCTGACTGAATGAATGAATGAATCCTTTCGGCAAATTAAACTGAAACACAAACTAAAAAAAAGGTATTGAATAAAAGGAATACTCGCAAAAGCTTAAAGTCTTATAGTTGGAATAGCTTTACCGCTTGTGTTTGCTGTTTGTTTTTGTTGTGTTATTTTTGTAATTGACAGCTGAACTGAAACTGAAGGAACTATTAATTATAAATAAATAATATACACATGAATTTAAGAGTCATTCTTACGCTTTGTTATTTCCAAGGCAAACGTGATCTACATGTAAATAAATCTGAACTACACTTTACATTGAAAAATATATTTTTGTTTAAATGGTGGTTTTAAAGGTTGTTGTTGGTAGTCTTTAAGAGTTTTAAAGATCTTTGTTAGTCTTTAAGGGTATCAAAGGGGGTGCCTCGGTGGGCTAGTAGGTAGTGTAGTAGTGGAGGTTGTGGTTTCGATTCCCACCAAAGCCGCTGAAATTTTTCAATACAAGGTACTGCATACTTTAAGGCATATTTTATTTTTGTAAGCGGTTAATTTTAAACACGGTTGGGCAACAGATGGCGCTGTTTTAACATAATGGCAAATTAAATTGAAAGCGGGATACTTTAAACACAGTTGCGCAATAGATGGCGCTGTTGTAAAATAATTACAAAATATGAATTACTTACTGCCAAATAGCCAATTGGAATTATATTTGAATTTGATTTGTATTTTTACTTTGTGGAATTACATTGTTATTAAAAAACATTTCAAACACCTTTTACAGAACTTTAAAAGAATTTTAGAATTTTATCAAGGCATGGGTATCTTTAGATATACTTTTATAGCAAAATCGAAAAAAATATTGTCAGGACGCACACAACGTGTGTGGGCACAGCTAGTAATACATACAATTTTTATGTATGGATATGCCACCTTGTGCTCAGGCCTTTGGCTCTCGTCCCAAAACTGAACTGCCGGCGTAGAACGATAGTGAAAACAGGGATTAATTTATAGAAGCGTTAATCGTTAAATATTTTTGTGGAAAAAACGTCGTAGCGTCCTAAAAATATTTTGTGTGATTTTGCTTTGAAAATAATCCATACCAAATTGTTTGACTATTTTATAATGCTTTATTATATATATAGTGTTACCCATCCCTGGATGAAATACTTAAATCTATATAAAATTCTAAAATAATTGTAGAGCTCTGTAAATAGTGTTAAAAATATTCCGCTGACAAAAATAAAAGGTGCTATCGAGTTTGCAGTACATTTTACACGGTAAAATGGCACACTTTCACTGCTTTTTCTCTACTTTCTCTTGAAAAGGAGAAATTTGGAGGTAACAACGTATCCTATATTTGAAGCAAGATACTAGGGTATCTCCTCACAAAATTTGATTAAAATTTATTTAGTAGTTTTTAGGTGATCCGAACACAAACGGACCGACAGAAATTCTAAAAATTGTTGACTTGTATTCCATTCCATTTCAATTCAAATAACTGCACCAGCAACAAAATTTTTAAAAAATATTTAATGTACACAAATGGTGCTGTTGTTGTTTTATTTTAGACTAGCTGTACCCACATTCGTTATGTGCGTCCCGACAATGTTTTGTTCGATTTTGCTTTACAAGTAATCGACACCAAATTTTAAGACTCTTATAAAGTTACCCTAAATAAAATTTATATAAAATTCTAAAAATTATTGTAAAGCTCCGCAAAAGACAGAGAGGAAATAAGTTACTCATTATTTTAAAACAGCGCCATCTGCTGCACAACATTACTTAAAATATACTGCTTTCACGTTTTTACGTGATGTGAACACAAATAGAAAGACAGATAGACGGAAATGAGTTGCTATTTTATATTATATGTATAGATTGTCCAGTTTAGTTATAAAAATTACTTTTCAAACTGACATTTTATGATTTTTCTTAAAAAAAAACTTGAGTAAATACATCAAGATTCGGACAAGCAAATAAAACTAATAAAACAAAATAAAAAAATAACAGCCAATAAAGGAAAAATACTCTTCACACAACTTTTCAACATTTTATTTTCCAAGTGCCCAGATTTATTACATAAAGACATGTCAACAAATAATGTTCATCAATTTTCAATAATGTCCGTCATTAGAGTAAAAATTCAACAAAAAATCTAGGGAAGTGCAAGAATGAAGGAAGAATGGCAAATATAAATCGGACAAAGGAAGTCTTTACAGCCAGGAAGAAAGAGCAGGAAGAAAAAACATCATAGAACCAAATAGATTGGAAAATATTTGGATATTTACTCGCATTATTGATTTTATTTTGTCAATAATAACACATGATTACACCAGATGATAGACGGGCAGGCAAAAACAGAGATACGAGGGCAGTTTGACAACTGCTCGTGACTTTTTGTATCTCCAGTAACTTCTCCACCTGCATCTATCGTTTGTTTTTAATAGCAATTGAAACTAGACAACCAGCTGAAAGCGTTTCCGCGACAACGACCCACACACGGCCAAAGATTATCAACTCAGCAGCAGCTGTTTCAACCGACAGCTTTTTTTTTCAGGGAAGAACTTTTGACAGCAACAGAGTTAAAAGCCTGTGAAAAATTAAATTTTGGGTGCTGATTAAACATAATTTTTATTTGAATAAGCATCACCGAAATCAAAGAAAAGGTACTATGCACATTCGATTTCAATGTTGAAAAGTGGTTCACTGAGTTTCGCTATAGTCGTACATATACAAATTATGCCAAACGTTCTGTCGCCCAATAGAGATAATTTTTTTTAACAAAAGTAACAGGCAATTAATCACTATATAAATCGTGTTATTTTCTTTGAAAAGGCATAGGAGTATATCGGGCAGATGGTTAGTGATAGTAAAGCCTCACTTACGGCAACACTGTAACTGCACGTTTTGTTTATTTTTAGAACAGTGTTGCAGCGCCTCTGGTGTTATTTAGGAGTATTAATTTCAAGCTAATTATAGCCAATTTATAATTACTTTTCTTCGCCGGCGATTTAATGCTATATGGTGATATCGGTGAAGGAGAGCGCTTCGATATGTATTAAAAAGAGGCTTAACACATATCAGAAAAATCGATGTTGCCACGGCTGAGTATTGAATTCGTAACCATGCTTTAGTAGTACTAACCACTACAGCTACAGAACTCTCTGAGTTAGCGCGAAGGCAGCCGCTATCAAAGCAATACATGTGTAAAGTCATTATGGAATCGGGCTGCGAACTGCTATCCCAAATTTTTCCTTTTGCAGCTTTTTCTGTTTGCAAATTTAAGAAATGGCTGGGTGATAAGAGGTTTGGGTCAACCGACGAGAAACAAACGCCTAGTTTTAGGGCCTGAAATATATTGTAATTTCGAGGAATAAAAAAAACTAAATAGAAGCTGGACCTAATACGTCAATATTAAATAAACCATATTATTGGCCTAAAACATAATATATTTTTTATCCAAAAAGTTAGCGAATTATTGAATTGCCCTCGTATGACGACATGCAATCAAATATAAAATATGTAGACACTTCTGCTCAGACAGGCAACATGATGACGA
Organism: Phasia obesa; assembly: GCA_949628195.1. NCBI lineage: Eukaryota > Metazoa > Arthropoda > Insecta > Diptera > Tachinidae > Phasia > Phasia obesa. The sequence goes on from OX451217.1 coordinate 23,123,815, forward strand.
TGGCATTAACTTTGACCTTTTAAACAAATACTTTGCGACATCGCACATTTGAACACAGCAACAAACAAACGTTTTTAATGGCCATTTTGTGTTTAACGATTTGATCGATAAAAAAATTTTTATTATTTTCACCAGACTTTAAATTTGTAAATGACGCGCCACAATGTCGACAAGTTTAATTTCATACCGTGATTATGTGAACTAAAATGATGATGGCATGTCAATTTTTTAATTGAAATTAAAAATATTAGTCACAATTTTACAGCAAATTTGTCAGCGTAACCATAGTCGATACAAATCAGTCTAATTTTATTTACTATTGAATGAAGGCAAACTTTGGTAACTGTGTAAATCTCGAAAAATGGTTAAGTAGATCATGCGATTTAAAGCTCCAGGAAATCTTTCGAAAGGAGTATCTTATGTGGTTATTTTATGCTAAAAAGGGGCCGAAAAGGGATCCATGAAGTTAGTGGTCTGCTTTGGTATCCCCCTACAAAATAAAAAAATAAAAAAAACCAGCCTGTGTATCAAAATTCCTACAACATTTGTTGATTGTGTTTAGGATAAAATATTTGTATAGGAGGTCTTTAAATAAATTTAAAAAAATAATAAACCGTGAACAAAAAATTCATCATATCTCTTTGTCTAAAACGATTAAACTTAGCTGAAGCATATTATTTACTTTCATTCAAAATATTAAATGATTTCTTGTTTTCTTTAATAATAATCTGCTTAAATATTTCAATTACGACAAGATTAAAAGAAAGCGAAGACGATAGATACGGACCACCTTCAGTAAGCGCTTATAGTAAAAAGTAATAGACAAAAAAATCATTTCAGAAAAATTGGGATGATGATGATGATGAGGAAAGATGTGATAAAAACCAATTGCAATGACGAAATTTGAGATTTATTACAGTTTCATTAAATTATTTTCTTAACTTAAGACCATGACAACCTTTTTTCTTAGTTTTTTTTTTTTTGTAAAACAAAACATCGTAAGAAGACCGTAAGAAAGCAATAAAAATAGAGAAATTCAGAGAACGATTTCAATGCACTTTAATACATTTTTCTTTAATTCAAAATTAAAAAAAAGAACTCCGCCAAAGAAAAATTAGATATGTCTCATCTTTGTACCAGATCTCTTGGTTATGTATATACATATGCGATTGTTCAAATATTTGATATCGTAAAGGTGACCATATAAACAATTATATTTCACATAATAAAACTCGGCCAAAGATTGTCAAGTCAGCAACAGCTGTATCAACCGGAAGTTTTTTTTTCTCAGGAAAGAGATAGATAGAGGCACAGCTGTCACAACAACAACAACATCTATTAATACAAATTAGTCACACAAATCTGCTGGCTCGTAACCATAGTAAACGATCGTGGGTACATTTGACTAAAAAGGAGTTACATTTCAAATTTTGGTAAAAATCCAGAGAAATAAATCCATAATGATGACATCAACCGTAATGAAATTTTTTTCCCGGCACTGAACCTAATTAAGTATAATTTAGTGTTAAGATGGCTACCGGGGTGTGCTGGGTCTATTAGTCTATTAGTTGAGGGTTGTGAGTTCGATTCCCACACAATAATCTGGTATTTTTCATTACAAATTGTCAAAAATATCAAGAAGGTGTTTGGATATAATCTGGGTGCCTACAAATGGTTAACTGCGTTAGTGACAGGTTACGGACCATTCAAGTATTATCTTTACAAGTTAAAAATAGAGGTAAGATGATACTTGCCTGGAAAAAGGTTAAGATGGCAGAGCACTTTGTTTGATTGTCCAGAAAACATACAGGTTTTGAAACACACAGCAGATATATAAATATGAAATTTAGATGCTGTGGAGAGGAGAGTACTATCGATAGTATCGATAGTTTTCTTTCGGTTGTCTATCGATTGATAGTCTTTCAATATCGATAATATCGTAAAATTTTAAATGGAAATACGAAGTAGTTAACGTCAGATTTGTAGCAACTTATTCGACTCAGATTGTAATGCACAAATACATATAAAGTTCACTTAAATTCTTAAAATTATTTCAAATAAAGAGCGCCACATTATTTAACTGATAAACTTTGTCCATATGGGTCCATTTTTTACGTTTTTGATTTTTCGATTTTAATATATACTCACAAAGCTCTTGAAAAATATCGAAACTATCGAATGGGCCTACTATCGATAGCTTTGCAGCTCTAGTGGTGAGGAAGAATTTCGTCATGTATCAGTCGCCAGTCTGTACTATCTACAGTCGAGAGTAAAAGGCTAGTGAGACCACGACACTCAATGAAAGTAAGGTAATCGTAAATTACTAGTCGGATACCAGAAATCATTGACGAACGAAGGGGATGGGAAAAGGGGCCCACACACGTTGTGGGCGTCTTAGACATTATTTTGTTCCGTTTTGCTGTAAAAGTAATCCATACCAAATTTACGTACTTACTTTATATAAAGGTACCATCCCTGTATAAAATTCTAAAAATTCTAAATTTGTTAAAAATTATTGTTAAGCTCTGTATACGACAGACAGGAAATGAGTTACTCATTATTTTAAAACAGCGCCATCTGTTGAGCAATATTGCTTAAAATATACTGCTTTCAAAAATAAAAAGATCCTTAAAGAATGCAGTATTTTTAAATTGGTAAAAAAAATCGGCTTACTTTCAATGCTTTTTCTTCACTTTCTCTCCTTCAGGAGAGGATACTGAGGTACCTCCTCCCCAAATTTTGTTAAAATCCACCAAGTAGTTTTTACGTGATGCGAAGAGGAAGAAAAAGACAGACAGACTGACAGACAAGAAATGAGTAACTGTTTTATTATAAGTATAGCTACAATAAATAAAATTGATGTTGCGTCTGCATAGGCTCCCCGTGGCGGCGTTGCCACAAAACCACAGGCGGCCATTAATCACCCAAAGGTTTTTATATGCAATTTTTTTTTAATGAATATTATGGTGGACTTTTTAAAATCCGTAATACCTAATACTCAACAATAGTTAAAAAATAAATATCGATATATAGCTATTACGAATAGGGGTGATATATATCGCTTATTTCCTCAAATATTTGTCTAATCTGTGCAGAAAACCTTTAGTTTCTAATTTTATTTTTATTTTGTATTTGCAAGTGTATTTGATTTGACAAATCAATTTCAAAAAGAAATATGAAACTTTTCTTTTACAACATTTTTATTTTTTTATTGCAACATTTTGTTGTCAACGAAATGTAAGAAATTATTACATGCTTTCCCGGTGCCGCCAGAATAGATCATGGAAGACAGTCAAATACGTATTAAGATATTAAGGAAAAATAGACGAAGATACATGATTATTTCGATTTAGTTGTTGTCTGTCTAAAAGTAAAACAAATATTGAGTGTTTGTATGATGTGAGTGTATGTTTGACAATAGCTTATCTTTGCCACAAATCTTTAGTATTTTTAGTTACAGGGTATATGTTGTTGTGGGTTTTAATGTTGCCGTTTCACGTTGCAGCCTTAGTAAAATTATTACTTTACAGTCAGTTTGAGCAACAAATGAAAAGGTAACAAAGGATGGAAACAAAGACATTGTTATTTATTTTCTTTACATTTTATTTCAAATTATCCTTAAGAAAATTTAATATGTTATTGACAGCGGTTGAAAATTTTTTTCCCGAGTGTGCTCGAAAGACTTTTTAAAGATTTAAACTAAAAAAATACTAAGGATGAAATTAATTTAAAAAAAAAATCGTTTCCTTTGAGAAAGTCCAATACAAATATAAGTTTGTTTTTATTAATGAACATGAATATTCGTATGATTTTGCAAGGATAACTCTTTGTGTTCGCATCATGTAAAAACTGCAGGATGGATTTGAACAAAATTTTATGAGGAGCTACCTTAGTATTCTGGTTCCAATATAGGATACTTTTTTTCTGCAAAAATATCTCATTTCCAAGAGAAAGTGGAAAAGCAGTGAAAGTACGCAATTTTATTTACCGATTTAAAACTACTGCATACTTTAAGGCATCTTTTATTTTTTGAAAGCAGTGTTTTAAGCAATGTTGCGCAACAGCTGACGCTGTTTAAAAATAATGAGTAACTAATTTCCTGAATTAAAATTTTATATAAATTTTAGAATTTTATCCAGGGATGGGTACCTTTATATAAAGTAAAAACGTAAGAGTCTTAAAATTTGATGTGGATTTACTTTCAAAGCAGAATCGAACAAAATATTGTCAGGACGCACACAATGTGTGTGGGCACAGCTAATTATTTATAAATTAGCAATGTAAATTTTTAAAGACACAAACACACAAAAAATATAGATTTTATATTCAATTCTCAAAAGTCAATTGGATAGAAAATTGTGTATTTCGTCAAATAATGCAAATCACAAAAAAAAATTAAATAAAAAGAACTAAAAATAAATATTTAAATACAAAAAATTGCAACAACAAGCAAGTCCACTTAGACAGACATTTGAGTTAGTTTGTTGAATGTTGGAACAACAGTCACTCCTCGTACATCTCCTGCTGCTACTTTCAATGATTAAAAACTTTTCTTTTTGAGACGAATGAGTAAACAACAGGCAGGAGTTATTGAAACTTTTTTTTATGAAAACAATGTCCGTTGCTGTATGTATCAGTTTTCATAATTTAAAAAGTTTGTGCAACAACATTTTTATTTTTGTAAGCTTTTAACAAGCAGATCCTCAAAGGAGTGAGAGATTTTAAATAATAACAAGAACAAGTAGGATTAAAAAAAAAATATTTAAACTTATGGATGAAAAATAGCAACATGCTATTTTTATATTGTAGTATCTATCTACTTTCTATACACTCTCGGACCATACAATTAGATAAGAGTGTGTGTGAATATAAATACGTGTTAAACTAGCAGAGACAAAAACCATTTCTTTAACATAGCTCATTTAACAGTTAACAGAGCGCTGTTAATCTCTTTTTCTTTCGGATCTTTTTTTCGGATTTTCCATATTTAAAAGCTTATGCCAGGAAAAGATGACTAAGGTCCTACTAAAAAACCGAACGGGAATAATGCTTCAACACATGCTTTATGGTACTATAACAGTGGAATATATAAAACTACTTTGGAAACATAGAAAATCAAGTTTAAGAAACGACACATAATGTGGGATTTCTTTGGGAGTTTCATGACCATTTTTGGATAAATATGGAAGTACACTTGTAGTACACCATATACAAATGGTAGACCAAGGGCTCCTAAAAGACACCCCATTAGTCGGATTTCTGAAATAATTTTAGAACTTGAGAAAATTAAGGTTTCAAAAATGTGTTTTTTAAAAAAATTTCTTTAGAAGTAGTAGTACACCATATACAAATACCATAGACCAAACATACGGGAAAGAACCAAAACTATGTAAAGTACATAGAAGAATTGGGCCAAACTCTTTTCTTCCAACATCAACCATAAGATCTTAAGCTGGTACCAGGAAAGTATCTCAACGGTAATTTGAAGTAAATTTTAAACAAGAAAACTAAAAAAACATTATCAAGAAACTTTATTTTAATTGTCTTTATTCTTAAACTAGCTGTGCCCGCCACTTCGTCAGCGTCCTCGCAATATTTTGTTCGATTTTGCTTTGAAAGCAATCCACACCAAAGACCCTTACGTTTTTAGTTCCGCCTAAAACTATGCTGCATAAGGGCTTATGTATTTTTTACTTTATAAAAAATAAAATATGCATATCCGGTTACTTCAAATGCGTACTTTCACTGCTTTTTCTCCATTTTCGCTTGGAAATAAGATATTTTTGCGAAAAAAAAGTATCCTCACCAAATTTTGTTAAAATCCATCCAGTAGTTTTTACGTGATGCGAACGCAAAGAAATGCAGACAGACAGACGAAAATGATTTACTATTTTATTATATGTTTAGTTTATAAAATATTTGAATTTTAACTTAAATTAGTTAAATTAAAAAAGCAAAAAAAAAAACATAATTAAAAAATTAATAGAATCAATTAATTATTTAATTCAATTTTAATCTGAAACCAATTAAGACCTTTAATTGGACTAAGCACATTTTTAAGTTTCAAAAGAAGCCTTCAAGTGTCTCGGTTTTCTTAAACGGTGTAAAATATATTTCACCTCATCTTACATCCGGCCAAAAATGGAATACAATAGGCCGGTACTCCAAAGTCTGTTTTGGAACTACTTGACCGCATGCAGGAGAGGACGAAGAAGCTCATAGGTGATAGTAGGGTATCCAACTCTATTGACTCTCTTGAACATCGACGCAATGTGGGTTCTGTTTCGCTGTTTTATCGCTACTACAATGGAATGTGCTCTAATGAGATTAGGAAACTAGTTCCCTGTCTAGAAAATGTGCATTCCACTCGTGCTGGTGTCTAAAAATTAAATTTTCCCAATTTTTCTTTAATATTATCACCTAATTTGTAATTTCATTTATTCTTTGTTAGAAGGAATAGAACGAACTCAAGGTTGACTACAAATTTCATTGTATGAAACTAGTTCCCGATATCCGCACGTTTTTGCGCAAAACACGCTTTTCATTAAGAGCTCATCCATTTGTGGTCGATTGGCCAGTGAATGGCACAATGCATTACAGAGAAAATTCGTTTTTTAAGCCGTACAGTTCGCTTGTGGAATCATCTTCCTACAGAGATCTTTCCTGTAAACTACAATGTTGGAAAATTCAAATCGAATGTCCACAAACATTACTCCCTCTATCCTCCTTCCCACCTAACCTAATTTCCTAGTTCTGGTTCTGGAGTGCTGGTCCGAAATAAAAAAAAAATATTTTTTCTGTGTGATTAAACAAAGTCGCAATAAGATTAAAAGCTCAAAAGAAAAAAAGAAAATAGTTTTATTTTTTAAGTTTTTTTTTTCAAAGGCACTCTACCTGTGAAGCTTTTTGCTTGTCCCAGACACTTTGGAGGGATTTGAACCCGCAACCCCCAGAATAATAGACTAGCCGCCCACTACCAATCAGTCTATTAAGGAACTTAGAATTAACATAACAAGTTAAAAACCGAAAATTGTTTTCTTAAATAAATGCAAAATATTTTAACCCTTGAAATATCTCTGGCACTTGCATCCTTACTGCTCTCGTAAACAAAAAAATTATTTAAGACAAGAAAATCCTTAAATAAACAATAAAAAGGTCAAAGTTTATTCTTATTATTTCTGCTACTAAAACTTTTAATATTAAATTTTAAATCATTTTCCAACCAGACTTTTTTTTTGATGCAACATTCCCACACACCCACCCTGTTAACACACACACTCCCAACAAACTCCACACATTTGTAAACAATAAATAGAAAAAATAGAAAAACCATTTTTTTTGCTTCCAAATAAAAAAAATAAAAAAAATTAATTTTACTCCACAAAAAAAGCCACCTCCTCTTGTTTGGTTTTTATTAGATTTTTCGTTCTATTGTTTTATTTGTATGTAAAGGATTTGCCTGTACACACAAACTTTAGGGAAGTTATCTTGGAAAGCCTAAAAGGGATTACAGAAAATTTAAATAAAAAAACGTTTATAATTTAAGAAAAAAAACTTTTATCAGAGAGTTTCCCAAAGCGTAAGAGAATTTAAAATGTAAGGAATTTATTGTTTAAATTTAAGATTAGAGTAATGGAGTTCAGTAAGTTAAAAAAAGTTTAAGAACTTTCTGCCAAGAGCAGCAATTAAAATTTTTTTATTGGCTATCAGAAAAAAATATATTTTTCTTGAAAGTACGTTTTTAAAAGCTGATTTTTAGAAAGTTCTTCATTTAATAGCTAGATATTTGTGTCTAAAAATATTTTTCAATGTGTGTAAATATAAATACGTATTTAACTAGCAGAGACAAAAACCATTTTTTTAACATAGCTCATTTGACAGTTAACAGAGCGCTGTTAATCACTTAACAGCCATCTTTTTTTGGACTTTCCATATTTAGGAGCTTATACCATAGAAAGATGACCAGGTCCAACTAAAAAACTCCAAAACATGCTTTATTTGGACAGTGGAATATATAAAACTACTTGGGAAACATAGAAAATCGGGTTTAAAAAACAAAATACATAATGTGGGATTTGTTTTGGAAGTTTCATGACCATTTTTGGACAAATATGGAAGTGCACACGTAGTACAGCATATACAAAAAGTATACCAAGGAGTCCTAAAAGGGATTTAAGAAAATTGAGATTTAAAAAATGTCTTTGTAGTGTGCACTTCCATATTTGTCCAAAAATTGTCAGTAGCCTTCTCAATTTTCTCAAATTACTAAATTATTTCAGCAATACCATTAATGGGGTCTCTTTTAGAACCCTTTGGTCTACCTTTTGCATATAGTTGACTACGTGTGCACTTCCATATGTGTCCAAAAAGGATCATGAAACATCCAAAATATCCCACATTATGAATCGTTTTTTAAACCCGATTTTCTATGTTTCAAAAGTAGTTTTACATATTCCACTGTTATAGTACCATAAAGCATGTTTTGGAGTTTTTTAGTTGGATCTGGTAGAAGCTCCTAAATATGGAAAGTTCAAAAAAAAAAAACCGACTGTTAAGTGATTAACAGCGCTCTGTTAACTGTCAAATGAGCTATGTTCAAAAAATGGTTTTTGTCTCTGCTAGTTAAATACGTATATATTCACACATATTATGTTTCAAGATATTTTCTTTAAAATATTTTTAAATTCATTTTTTAAAAGTTACTTTTTATTAGGTGTTACGTTTATTACACTTTTTATGAAAATGTACTTTTTTAAAAGGTACTTTTTTTGAAAGCTGCTTATTTAGGGGAATAATTTTCAATTTGTTTCATACAAAAGCTACCTTTCTCATAATATACTTTTCAAAAGATACATTTTTAAAAATGTATCTAAAAAGGTATTGTTTGACCTTATAAAACGTAATTTTTGAATATTCTTTTTATTTTAGAAATATCTTCTATAGGGTTTATTTTTTGTTTAAGTTATTTTCTAAGGTACCTTTTTCTTACCATGATAATTTTTGTTGAAGTACGTTATAAAAAAAAAATACTTTTAAAAGAGCTTTATTATAGAAGGTACTTTGTTGGAAAAATACTTTTTTTTACGATAGTGTTTTTTAAAAGCTCCTATTTTATAAACACATGATTATAAAAGGCACTTTCTAAAACGCACTTTTTCAATGTTATTTTTTTTTTAACAATTTTTAAGTCTATATTGTCTAAAAAGTACTTTTTTAAAGATTCTTTTCTTCAGTTAGTTTTTAAGGTAGTTCTTTTAAAGGCAATGCTTTTTCAATATTTTCTTTTAGTATTGTTTAAGAAGCTACTTTTATAAAAGCCTTATTTTTAACGTACTTTGTTTAAAAAGTACTTTTGACGCTAGTTTTTCTTAAAAGATCCTTGTTTAAAAAGTTATTTTTTAAATTAAAAGCAATTTTTATAGGGTATTTTATAGAAGAAGTTCTTCTTTAAAATCTTTTTTAATTTATTTTTCAAGAATCATACTTCGATTAAATGCATTTCTTAACCACTTTTTTTTAACGTTGTTTCAAAAGTTATTTTTATATAAGCATTATTTTTAAGGTACTTTCTTAAAAATGTACCTTTTAAGAAAAACCATCGTATAGTTTTTTCTAAAATATCCTTTTGTACAAAAATTGCTATTTGAAAGGGGTACCTTCTTAAACCTTATCTTTTAAAGTCCTTTTATAGTTTATTTTTTCTAAAAAGTACTTTTTTTAAATTTCTTTTTAATTATTTTTGTAAGGTACTTCTTTTAAAAGCATTTCTTTTCCATGATTTATGTTGAAGGTAGTATTTTAAAATTTATTATTTAAGGTACTTCGTTCAACAAGAACTTTTTAAAGTACCTTTTAAAAAGTTACTTTTTATAATGTACTTTCTAAGAGTAAACGGTATTTTTTTAAGTACTTCCATAATTTTTTAAAGGTGTATTTTTAAAAAGGTACTTTGTAATATCCGTTTTTTTGGAAAACATTTTTCAATATCCTTTTAAAATGTAATTAGCTAATTTTTATAAATAGTACTTTCTTTAGGAAGTACTTTTAAACATTTTTTAAGCGTACTCTTTATAAGGATTTTAGGTAATTTTCTAAGTTTTATTAACTTAAAATAACTTTAAAATTTAAATTTTTAAATTACACTTTTCTTAAGTAGTACTTTATTAAGAAGGTACTTTTTAAAAAGGTTTTAGTTTTTAAAGGTAATATGTTTTATTGACTAAAGTTTTTTTAAGATGTTTTTTTGAATGATATTTTTTTAAGAATATTTTTTTATTTATTTTTAATTTAATCTTTTTATTTTGAAAAAGTACTTTTTTAAAAGATACTTTTTAAATAATAGTTTTGTTAGGCGTATTTTTTTTATAAGATTCGTTTTTTAAATAAGTCTGTTAAATTTATTTTTTTTAATAATTTTTTTATAAAGATGTCTTTAATTTAGAGGGATTTCTCAACCAAAATGTTACATTTTGTAGGGCACTTGTTTTCGAGTTGAATTTTTTAAAAAGGGTTTTTATTTTTAGAAAGGAATTTTTTGATAAATTTTTTTTTTGAGATACAATTTTAAAAAGTTATTTTTTTTAATTTACTAAAATGTATATCATCAAAAGGTATATTGTTAAAAAAGTAGGTCTTAAATAAACTTTTTTGAAAAGTACTTTTTAAAAAGCGTACTTTTCTAAACACACTTTTTCCAATTTTTTTTAAATAGCTAAATTTTATTCAAGTTCGATTTTCATATTCCTTTTTCAATACTCCTTTTTTTTCATATTTTTCTCAAAAGGTACTTAAATTGGTAAGTTGGTACTTTTTTAAAATGTATTAATTTTAAAATTTATTATCACCAGTTAAGTTAGCATGCAATAAATTCAATTAAATATTGTTTTTTATTTCTCAATAAAGAGTTTTACTACTTTTTAGTCCTCAACAAATACAATTAAAATGTCTCGACTTATTTATGAAGCGGGATATTTAACAGACATGAAAACTACTGCCAAGAAAATAAAATTTATTTATCAAACAAGAAAACAGTGCCAATTAAAAATACAAGGAATAAACAGAAGAGTGGAAGAGTGAAAATTCATAAAAAAATTACATAATTAATGACCAATAAAAGTTTTAAAGTTGTGCTAAATAACTGCTAAAGACACCCGCGCGTGCATACGAATATTAAGGAAGTGCTGTTTTTGTTTCTTTTAAAGTAATGAAAAAATTGATTTATGTTCGAAAAAAAAAGCAGAAAAAGTGATTGCATTTAATAACAAAAAAAAAAAAAATTTGGTGGAACTGCTTACTGACATCCAAACAACCCAGCTGCTGAGTGTAGCCTACATTTGAATCATAAGTACTTGTCATTTTTTACACAATGTGACACCAAAAACACAAACCACAGTTATTTAATAAATTTACTTTCATGCATGTGTGTGTGTGTGTGTGTGTGTGTAGTTAGGGTAAGAATTAAGCAATATATCATTTTCTAAAACTGCCATATCCTTGAAATAAGACCGACTTAACCACTGTTACACAATCATAAGATGATAAAATATTTACATTCGTGTGTAAAATAAAACTCTAACAGCTGTTGGTTAAGGTCATAGATACATTTGTGTTTAGTTTCCAGTAGGAAATTAATTTCTGTTTTCAGATCTTAATGGAAAAGGTTCATTTTGTCTAAAGTGCGAATATCTATCTATACATATAAAAAAAATAGTAACTCATTTCCGCTTGTCTGTCTGCTATTCTTTTGTGTTCGCATCACGTAAAAACTTCTGGATGGATTTTAAAAAAATTTTATGACGAGGTACCTTAGTATCCTGATCCCAATATAAGATATTTTTTTTCCGCAAAAATATCTTATTTCTAAGAGAAAGTACAGAAAAAGCAGTGAAAGTACGCCGATATATTTTTAGCGATTTAAAAGTACTGCATACTTTATGGATGGGAGGATTTTTAGCAAAAGTTTGTGAAGACGTACCTTAGTATCCTAATTCGAATATAATTTATTTTTTTCCGCAAAAATATCTTATTTCCAAGAGAAAGTAGAAAAAAAAGCAGTGAAGGTATGCCGATGTTTTACCAATTTAAATGTACTGCATACTTTATGGATGAATGGATTTTAGCAAAAGTTTATGAACAGGTACCTTAGTCTCCTGACTTTCATGGGAAAGTAGAGAAAAGGCAGTGAAAGTACGGCGATATTTTTAACCGATTTAATGGTACTGTGTACCTTAAGGCATCTTTTATTTTTAAAAGAAGTATATTTTAAGAAATGTTGCGCAACAGATGGCGCTGTTTTAAAATAATGAGTAACTCATTTCATGTCAGTCTTACTTTACACTAATTTTTAGAATTTTATATATATTTTTTTTTTCATAATTTATTTGTTGTATCTGCAAGGAAGGTACTTGAAATAACAAGTGCTTTCAAATCTAAGGTAAAATAAAGACAATAAAATTGTATGTTTTACGGTTACTAATATCATATGTGAGCTATTCTTATGATTTTCGGCTAGGAGAACCTAGATATCTCCTTCTTAGTCGAGTGTATCCACGGTCTTGTCGGATGTTGCGAGCCAGTGGATTTGGGTGAGTTTCTAGCTTTTCCAGATAAATTGCTGCATGTTTCGCTATTTATAAAAATTTTAAAATTTTTTTCCAGGGATGGGTACCTTTATATAAAGTAAATACGTAAGGGTCTTAAAATTTGGTGTGAATTACTTTCAAAGCAAAATCGAACAAAATATTGTCAGGACGCACACAATGTGTGTGGGCACAGCTAGTTGTAAAATATAATCTGTGTGTTCTCACACAGATCGAAAAACCCTTCAATTTTTAGTTTTTTTTTGTACTTGCTGAAGAAGACAAATTATACATACTTTGTGTAGATTTATGTTTAAAAAATTAAAGTCATTCACGAAAATCGTGTCACTATCGGGAGACCCTTTTAGTTTTAGTAATTGTTACAGCGGCCAACGTATTACACTTTCTATGAAAATAATAATAGTCTATCTGTTACGATCCCAACACCCTTTAATTTTGAAGAATTGTTACAGCGACCGTGGTAACATATTTTCTGTAGAAATTTCAACAGTATAACTATAACGGTTAAAAAAAAGCAAGAACATTTACGTGCAAATCATGTCACTGTCGGAACACCCTTTAATTTGTATTATTTGTTATGTTGGCCAAAATACAAAATATTGTATCCCTTCTGTGAAAATTTCAAGTCTGCCTATTATGGGTTAAAAAAATAAAGTCCTGTACAAGTATGTGAAAAAATGTCACGGTCGGAAAACCCTTTAATTTTTAGGTGTCTTTTTTAATCTTGTTTATATAGCAAACATGGTTTTAATTACTGTATAAATATCAAATGTGTCTTTCACTTTCGGCACACCCTATACGTTTTAGTAGATGTTGTTATGACGGCCACAGTAAAGCAACTTGTGTAAAAATTTCGAGAGCATACCTTTAACGGTTCCATAGATGGAAGTCGCTGATAGACGAACAGACATTATTGCAAAAACAATATGGTTCCGTTTTTATCCTTTGGGTAGGAAACCCCAAGTAGAACTTAAAAAAACATGTAAAAAATCCTTTCCTTTTGTTCAATGTGCGATTTTTTAAAATATAGTTCCTACGGGTGAAATTTTTATGTCAGGCTTAAGTCCGTTTTATTCTTTTTAAGTTGAAAGAATATTTTTTATTACAAATTAATAAATTAGGAGATTAGTTTTAATGAGGAAATGGGAAAATTTTATTACTATAGCAGTACTTACTCGAAAATTTATTCTGACAACGATTTTTCGTACAAAAATTTCCAGCAGGGTAGTGGTGTAGCGTGGTAGTAGTAAATAATAGTATTATTGTGCATGTGTTCGTTCGTTCCAATAATGTGTAAAATTGTCAGTTACATATGCTAGAGACAATTATAACCAACAGAACATCTTCGAATGCAATATATTTTCCCTGCTTTTTGGGAAAAATATATTGCAATATTAGTGCTTTATGTTTCAAACGAATTTATGGTTTTCCTAATGCCTGTATAAGCAAGTCCTTGTATGTGTAAATAAGTATTCAGTATCTATAAACGATAAAGTCTGAAATATACATTTTTATTTTGGTGGTTGTTTAAAAAGGGCGGAAATGCTAATTTGTTTCGGTTTGTAGACGAAGTAATGGCAATAAATGGAGCGAGTAAATTTGCTTGCAGTTTGTTATAGAAAACAATTAAAACAATTGAACAGATTTTAATTCCATAAAAAGTTAAGCAAGAAACATGAAATTATATGAATGTTTTTAAGAGACAACACTACATGGGCAGCTTTTCGTTTGTCTGCAAAAAACACCCAAAGTCTTTGGAGGGAATCGAAACCGCAACTACCAGACTGATAGACTAGTGCTCTACCAATTAGTTTATCGAGGCACTCGAATTGGGAGTGTATTGTGCGTTATAATGGCTTCCTCTAGGTTCTTTCTTCTGAGAATTTAAAGCTTCTATAGATATTGCTGCAACTATGTATGTCGGAACGGGAAATAATACCTCAGATGAATTAAACACAACTCAAGGTCAGGGAGATATAATAAGTCCATACCTATTCATTATACCCCTCGATGACACCTTTTAGATCTCAAAAGAAAGAACGTAAACCAGCATAATAGGATGCTTGCATACCCGGGACTTTCAAAGCAATTTTAATCTCTTTGTTGACGAAATGGCCAACCGTGGATTCCCTACACACATGTAATGGTTAAATGATTGAAGGTTTCGCTAAACGCGATTGATCAACTTGTTTCCTTTTTGTGGCCAGATTGTTGTTTGTGCGCGACTAAGCACGCCGGATGGGAGGTTCTCTACAACTTTCTGGCTACTTCGACACATAAAAAAATACTAATCACACCAGACTATGAAATCCACTAATGAAGGGGGCACGTAAATAAACCCCCGAAATTGGATACCTCGGACATACATTTTTTTGATAATGTTTATTTCTAATTCAAATGTTAAGTTCTTTTCGTAACTCAGAAAGTCCTTGAAAATATTTACCAAAAGTGTGTTTACGTGTCTGGGTTATCTCTTTTTGTGAGCTCACCTTAACTAAGTATATCTGAAGTGTGGACTAATTTGCGATCGAATCGTTATTTTAAGATATTGTCTGCAATTTTAATAAATTTTTGATATTTTTAGTGGTTCATGAGCAACCGAATTATTTCCAAATTAATAAGTTTTTTAACCATCGCATAGAGGGGTATTTTGCGAATCTAGCTGGATATTAGGCCAAAAATTAATTTTGAGAAATGTACAAGGTATTTTCAAGGCCTTTGCTCGAGATTTGTTGTCTTAGGACACTGATAAAATCAAAAAAATTTAATAAATCGCATACGTTTTTAGTGACTTTATACGATTTTAGTGACTTTATATATTTTTTTGTGGCTAAACGAATAAAGATTCTGTATTAATTTTTTTTCTGTGAAAGGCAATACTAACAGCTACTTATAATGGGTGATTTTTTTGAGGTTAGGATTTTCATGCATTAGTATTTGACAGATCACGTGAGATTTCAGACATGGTGCCAAAGAGAAAGATGCTCAGTATGCTTTGACATTTCATCATGAATAGACTTACTAACGAGCAACGCTTGCAAATCATTGAATTTTATTACCAAAATCAGTGTTCGGTTCGAAATGTTCAAATGTGACAAATTTTGTTCAGCGATGAGGCTCATTTCTGGTTGAATGGCTACGTAAATAAGCAAAATTGCCGCATTTGGAGTGAAGAGCAACCAGAAGCCGTTCAAGAACTGCCCATGCATCCCGAAAAATGCACTGTTTGGTGTGGTTTGTACGCTGGTGGAATCATTGGACCGTATTTTTTCAAAGATGCTGTTGGACGCAACGTTACGGTGAATGGCGATCGCTATCGTTCGATGCTAACAAACTTTTTGTTGCCAAAAATGGAACAACTGAACTTGGTTGACATGTGGTTTCAACAAGATGGCGCTACATGCCACACAGCTCGCGATTCTACGGCCATTTTGAGGGAAAACTTCGGAGAACAATTCATCTCAAGAAATGGACCGGTAAGTTGGCCACCAAGATCATGCGATTTGACGCCTTTAGACTATTTTTTGTGGGGCTACGTCAAGTCTAAAGTCTACAGAAATAAGCCAGCAACTATTCCAGCTTTGGAAGACAACATTTCCGAAGAAATTCGGGCTATTCCGGCCGAAATGCTCGAAAAAGTTGCCCAAAATTGGACTTTCCGAATGGACCACCTAAGACGCAGCCGCGGTCAACATTTAAATGAAATTATCTTCAAAAAGTAAATGTCATGGACCAATCTAACGTTTCAAATAAAGAACCGATGAGATTTTGCAAATTTTATGCGTTTTTTTTAAAAAAAAAGTTCTCAAGCTCTTAAAAAATCACTCGATATTAACTTTTAGAAAAATTTTATTTTAAATTTTTATCATCAAAATTTTTTTTCGAAATAAAAAAAGATTTTCATGTTCATGTTCATGTTCATTTTTTTTTTTTTTGTAAAAAAAGAAGAAAAGATTTTTGAGAGTGAGAGCCATCACGATCCTAAAAATGTTATATATCACTATAAAATATACGATCTCTACTTTTGTACTGTAGAAAACAAAAACTTTGCTCTTTTTTGGGCCATTTTTTCTGCGATTTTTTTTCCAAATTTCATCTTTTTCTGTTTTTGTTCATCTTGCATAGGTAGGTAGTTACGAGTAATAAACCTTTGTGTCGGTCATAAAATGTTTTTGGTTTCTAAGTTGTTTTAATTTAATTATTACTATTTTAAATTAAATTTATCGTTGCTAGTGTAAATTATTTATTATCTATAAATTATAATAAAACTGTGATTTTCTGCCTGTCTGTCTGTCTGTTTGTGTTCGCTTCACGTAAAAACTACTAGATGAATTATAATAAAATTTTATGGAGAGGTAGCTTGGTATCGTGTTTCAAATATAGGATATTTCCCGTAAACAAAAATCTCAAGTAGAAGTTGACATAGAACAAGTAGTGAAAGTACGCAATTTTACCGATTCAATGGTACTGCAAACTTGACAGCAACTTTTATTTTTGTCAGCGGGTACTTTAAAGCACTAGTATTTACAATAATTCTACAATAATTTTGGAGTTTTATTCAAATTTTAGATTTTTATATACAGCCTATGTTTCTGAGTAATTACCCAGGGTTGGGTACCTTTATATAAAGTAATTACATAAACCGCATTTTAAGCACTTAAAGTGGATTACTGTAAAAGCAAAATAATGACGCAGACGAAGTGGAGGGCACAGCTAGTTATTCTCAGATAAATTACACAAATACTATAAAGTAATAATTTTAAAAATGACTTTTATTAATATTCTTCTCTTTGAAATAAAAGCTTAAAACTTATAATTTTTTGGAATTAAGCAAACAAATTTTTTTTTTTTTTTTTAATTCACTGGACTTTTTGTGTGGTGCGATTGGAGGGATAGGTATCCCCTTCCCTTAAAAACTTTAAAATTTTATATTTATGGTATTAAGGCGTACGTAATCCATTTCTCTTAATAATTACATTATTTTTGCAAATAATATTTTATATGACCGCCCACAAAAGGCGGAGGCGCGAAAAATGGTAGTTTAGAATCTTCAGGGCCCAAGTTTAGTTTTTTGGATATTTGCTGACTATAAAAGTTGCATTTGCTAAACAAAAGTATGGGAAAACTTAAAATAAAAAAAATCAGAGGTAGGATTAGTTCTTCTAAGGGGAACTTTTTTCTCCTTATTCCGATTATTCTTATTTTATAGCTTTAACAGCCTATGACTATAAGAGATTTTCCTGCCAAGCTTTATTAATCTAGGGTCATTCAGTAAATTTTCAGAGCCGATATAAGCTAAAAAAGTAATGTCCGGCTAGATTGGCAAAATACCCCTATGTCCACCGTTTAGGTACAAATGATAGAGTTGCCAGATCTGACAACCGAATGAGAATTTGATTTCGGTAGGAAAATGAAAGTGCAAATAAATAACCCATAATTCCAACTATGTACCACAAATTACAATAAAAAATTCATTATTATTTTTAATAATAATTTTAATTTTTTTTAGTTTATTTATTATTTATTTTGTATCTTTAATATTTTTGAACTAAAAATAATTACAAAAAAAGTAATTTTCAATTCTTTAATATCTTTCACACTCATTATTTTTAATAACGAGTAGATTATTATTTTAAGTATAAACAAAAAATACAAATAACTTTTAAGACTCACCTCCATATCTACAATTTGATTTATCTGTTGGTATATTACCATTTGGTTCCAGTCTATCCAAATATTCTTCGGAATTGTAACCATTGTAGGGAACTTTGTTACCGTGATTGTGACTATGACCACCTCGATGATGGTGATGATGATGATGGTGGTGGTGTGTGTCATCATTATCTTCCCGGGATATTGCTAAAAAGAAAAGACACAAAAATTTATCATGAATAAAAAATAACTTTAACTAAAATATCAAATAAAATTTTACTAGAAAAACATTTTTGGTAGAAAGTTTTATTTTTTCAAAATTTTCTTAACCATAAATTGTAATTCAGAGAAGCAAGCTTTTAAAAGTGGCTTTTATGGTTTATCTTTGCTTACATGCACGCACACGAAATAAAATTAAAAAAATTTACAAACTTCTACCAACTGGCGTTTACGTCGTCAAACCACAAAATTCAATTTTATATCCTTTTATTGTGATCCCAAATAAAATACTTCTCATTTTAAGAGGAGGTTTGTTTGCTGCCTGCTATTCAAATGGCTCACATAGATCCCTCCTCACATAGAAACTCATAAATTTATATCCCATCATTATTCGTGTACTGTTGTACACGAATTCTTGTTAAGTATGTCATGTGTAAGAATTAATAACAAGGAGAGCAACAAAGGGTTACTAAGGATAAGTCTTGTTCACTGGTTGTTACTGTCATAAAATTTTAAATTGACTGACAACAACTTATTGAATGAAATTAAATGGAAGAAAACATGTTTTAAATTTATCAAACAATCAAATTGAAAAAAAATTTGTTAAAAAAAAGAAAAAGTTAGTTTTTTTAGTCAAATTAATAAAATTTTTTATATACTCCATTAGATTATAATATCGATACATATGTATAATAAAATTGTAACTTATTTCCTGTCTGTCTGTCTTTCAATTTGTGTTCGCATCACGTAAAAACTACTGAATGGATATTAATAAAATTTTTTGAGGAGGTACCTTAGTATCCTCATTCCAATATAGGGTACTCTTTTTCCATAACAACATCTTATTTCGTAGAGAAAGTGGAGAAAAACTTGTAAAAGTACGCCGATTTTTTTACCGATTTAAAAGTACTGCATACTTTAAGGCATCTTTTATTTTTGAAATCGGGATATTTTGAACACGTTTACTCTATAGATGGCGATGTTTTAAAATAATAGCAAAATATGAATTCAAAGCGGGATATTTTGAACACGGTTGCGCAACAGATGGCGCTGTTTTAAAATAATCACAAAAGAGGAATTACTTACTGCCAAATAGCCAACTGAATAGAATTTGTATTTGATTTATATTTTTACTTTGTGGAATTACATTATTATTAAAATATTTTAAACGCCTTTTACAAAGCTTTACAACAATTTTTAGAATTTTATATGAATTTTACAATTTTATCGAGGGATGGATACCTTTATATAAAGTATGAGTTTAAAAATTTGGTGTGGATTAATTTCAAAGCAAAATTAAATAAAATATTGTCAGGACGCACACCACTTGTGTGGGCTTAGCTAGTCTGTAATAAGCTGATAACTTATCTTTCAAAGTTAAAACCACTAGCATTTTAAAAAGGTTTGTCTTTAATACAATTGAATTTTTCTAATAACTTCATAAATTCTATAAATCCATTTTACATATGTAGTATGTAGCAGCCTCTCCATCTAATTGCCAAGTGATGTAAATCCAGGGGTTGTCCATTAACGCTGGTACCATTTACAAGGCGTAATAATCTCAGACTCATAAGGCCGCCTTTAAACTACCGCCTTCTCAAAATATGTGACACAGTGCAACGTTACTATTGAGCTCTCGGATGATATCAAATATCTTGAGAGCAATTCCCTTTGAAAAAAACTTATTTTCTCGACTATCAACAAGGCCATGTAGGCCTGCTTAAGGCTCTTTGGTAAAATTGTGCCTAAGTATGGAGGCCGAAGGCCATCCAGGTGAAGTCTTCATGGCCCCAGTAATAAAAACATAGATTTGGCGGTAGAGAGAAAATACATGATACTATTTTATAAGGTTTACCAAAGGCCAAGTCTGTGCCTCTATTACTGGGGCCATGGAGACTTGTCTTACGTATGCGGCTATGCTGCACATTCCGCCAATGAAAATAACAGTGCAAATAGAAGCGTGCAAAAGTGCTTTAGCGTATCAGCTAATATTTAACCGAACCTCTTGTTGATAAGCTTATTTTTGATAGGCTCCGTTAGGACAGATGTGTTCAAGATTAACGTGGGCTCCTGCCACGGTGGCTTTATCCCACGGTGCTCCAAACACCGAGTGAAATAAAGACGTAGACTAGCGCCCCCATTGTGTAGTATAACAACACTTTACGATTGCCACCAATCGAAATTTGTGTGTGATACAGTCACAATGAGTAGCAATTTATATAATATGGCAAGCCTTTCCAAGGCAAGCCTAGATCCACATTATAACCTCTTCCTTAGGGGTTTGGAGACTATCCAAACTCCGTCTGTTGAGAGTGCAACAGCACACTTGATCGACCTTGCACCACATCTACATGAATCGATCTTAAACCACAACCACCACGTGTACCCCCGAAGGGGACCTCACCAATAACCGGTCACAGAGAGGATAGGCTCTCTGTGGGGCCACCGATTCCCGTGGTACCAGTCCTTTGGGCATTGGTCGGGCCTCGAAGAGGACCCGCGTTAAAACAACAGACCTTTTCTTCCAGATTTAGGCTCTAGGAACCCTAGCGTCTGGTGCCCCTATTTTCCCCGACTGAACCGCTTCAAAGCATTTGCCATTACTGCAGTGACAATAGGAACCCCCGGGGGTAGCAGACCAGGTGTGTTCTACTGGCGTTTAGATCCAAATAAATATAGGTTACTTGCTTAGCACGCTACTAAGCATGTGATTGATGGGGTTGTATATAAGCCGCTGACGACAATATTATATAATATAAAACTGTTTACATTTTATTTGATGCATATAAAAGCTCGTATCACAGCGCGCTCCATCGTCGTGATTTGTCAAAAGCAATAAATTGTCAGCAAAGTAGAGAATTAATAAAATAAAATGGCACTAATAACAGCTTCTAATCAATTCTTTTATTTAATACCAGTGTGCCTCAGTGAGCTAGTAGGTAGTGTGCTAGTCTATTAGTCCGGGGTTGTGGGTACGATTCCCACCAAAAACTCTGGTATTTTTCACTAAAAGTTTGCAGGAAGACCCAGAAGATGTTTGTATATAATCGCTGGTCACAAATGGTTAACTGCTCTAGTGACAGGCAACGGACTCACAAGTATTACCTGGCCAAGTAAAAAATCGAGGTAAGTATTGTCTTACATACTGAGCCTGAAAAACACAGGCAGACACATTTATACATATAAAAAAAACTGTAACAGGATCATTGCTGTACATGAAATAGTTTTTGAAAATTTTGTTGCTGTTGCAGATAGTAATCGAGATGGAATACAAAACAGCAATTTTTTTACAATTTTTTCCTGCCTGTTTGTCCGTTTGTGTTCGCATCAAGTAAAAACTACTGGAAAAATTTTAATAAAATTTTGTAAGGAGGTACCTTGGTATGTCGTTTCAAATATAGGATACATTTTACCCCAAAAAACTATCATTACCAAGAGAAAATAGAGAAAAAAAGTGAAGGTATGCAATTTTACCGATTTAAAGGTAATGCAAACGTGACAGCACCTTGAATTTTTGTCAGCGGGATTTTTTAAACGCTATTTAAAGAGCTCTACGATTATCTGAGAATTTTATATAAAAATCAGAATTTTATCCAGGTATGGGTACCTCTCTATAAAGAAAATACATAAACCATAAGTGAAGAACTATAAAAGTAGGAGTCTTAAAATTTGCTGTGCATTACTTTCAAAGCAAAATCGAACAAAATATTGCCAGGGCATAGCTATTAGGTATAGATGCTGTGGTAGCCTTAGGTAAATTTTTTTTTCTAAAGACAGCACTATTTCTGCGAAGCTTTTTGCTTGTCTGCAGAAAACACCCAGAGTCTATGGCGGGAATCAACCCCGCAACCGTCAGACTGATAGACTAGCGCGATACCAATCGGACTATCAATGCACTCAATTACCATAGTCTCTGTGATGTATCAGTCGCTAGTCTGAAATCATTACAGTCGAGAGTAAAATCCTAGTGACTGCACGAAACTCAATGAAAGTAAAGTATTCGGAAATCACAAAGTCAGAAATCATTGAGATCAAATAGATACTTGGGGGATTGCTTCGATATCCCCTATTACAAATTAAATAAAAAATGCAAGAGTGTTGCAACACTGTTCTCTGCTCTACTATCACTTCCCCGAAGTGCTCCTAAGTGTTGTTAACCTTTTTTATTTAATATCAAAATTTATTACATTGATGACAACATGTCATTAATTCAATCTATATTTGTCATTTATTTAATATTTCTGTGTCATTGCATTGATGACAGTTTGTGATCGTTGTCAGTGATAACAAAATGATCAACTGATGTCAAGATTAACATCACCAGGATGACAACTATTGCGTCATTAAAAACAAACACATTTGTACTAGTATTTTTGTCAAATTACATCAGCTTTATAATAGTTTTTCTATCAGTGTAAAAAAAAGGATATTTAAAATTTAAATAAACTTTATTCTGAAGATTATGTCGTAGAAGGTATTTGAAGAAGATTTCTTTCTTTAAGAATAGCTTTATAATTTAAGAAAAAAGAACCCAGTTTTCATAGACTCATATAAAACAAAGTAGACTTCTTTCTGAAGTTTTCATTAAAGTTTACAGCTTTACGTTTTTATATTTATTTTATTCCTTTTATAATACAAACTGTCTGTTATTACAGCTTCTTTGTACAAAGAGCACATATTTATTTACTTTAGTACTTTAGCCTGTAGTGGTTCGTTCGTTCGTTCGCTCATACAAAGTAAGTGGATTAAATGTTACGCAAAGGAAAAGGCAAAAAACGAAAAAAAAACTTTTAAACAGTCGCCATTAATACAATGTCATAGGGATAAAATAACACATATAAACGTACACACACACACACTTGCCTTCACATCAAATTTCACATAAACATATATTGTCCTTTGTCAATAAACCTAAAATTATGCAATAGAATTGTTGTTGAAAGCAAGAAGAGAAGAAAAAAAAAACTGTGCCGCCACTTGTGAAAAACAAAAAAACAAACAGTAAATTTTGTTGTTTTTTCCGAAAAGGCGGACTTTTCCGCCTCCCTTTAACAAATTCATTGACTGCAAGTTAAAAGTTTTTGTTATTGTTTTGATATCCCTTTGATGCTCAAAGGTTTATACACCGCACTTACACTTACACACACACGCACACATATGCAAGTATTGCCATCATCGTTTGGCTGTTTGGTATTAACTACTAGTTGATAAATTCGGATTTGGAAACTCAAAAAGCTTGTAAATAACCAGTCAGTTACTGTTACAAACGGAATTCGTGCGAATGCATGAATTGAACTAAAATAAAAATAAAAAAGGAAAAACTTAACAACTAAATCGTTAATAAAGTAGTAGAGTTGTCAGAATGGCTTTGTTTTTATTAGTGTTTTTTGTTTTTTTTTTTTTTTTTTTTTTACTTTAAGCCACATGAATAATTTACAAAATTCGTAACAAGTATTTGTGTTTAAACCAACTAGTGTTTAAATCCCCATTTTGCATGCGCCAAATTAAACCGTGAATTGTATATTTGATAATAAATATTATTTATCCAGTAATGCCTGTGTTAATGGTACTTTAGGAAAGTTTTTTTTTATTTTTTGCAAACTTTCATGGTCAAAGGCGAATACAAGTAACACTCTATACACTGTTGATTTTGTAAAAATCTGTGATTTGTCCATTGCTTTACTATATAGAGGCTGGTATTCTTAGGGATAAAGGGATACTCTATACCTTTCATTATATACAGAATTTAACGCATACGATTCATTGGCAAACGTATAAAGTGAGGCTATTTAACTAACTCTTAGCTGTCAAATCTTCCTTTTTAGGGTTGCCAACAATTTACTGCAAAAATGGCGGAAAGTTCAGACCGGGACGTTAAATTCGGCACAACCTTTATAAATTTATTGTGTATTATTTTTAGGGAGGATACCTAAGTAGACAAAATTTATGGCTCCATTTTCGACCACCTTTCTTCCTCAATAATTTCTGGTTATCGACTGGAAATTTACGAATACCTTACCTTTATTGAGTCTCGTGCTGTCACTAGCCTTTTACTGTCGACAGTAGCGATTCCAGACTGGCACTGATACATATCAACATTCTTCCTTATCACAGAGTCTATGGTAATTGTTAAAATTTGCCTTAGGCTAAGTCTCCACATCATCTCGATATAGTATGTGTCTGTCCGTAGTCCAAAGCCTTATTCCAGGCATCGTCTTACCTCAATTTTTAACTTGGTCAGATAGTAGTTGCGAGTCCGTGACCTGTCACTAACGGAGTTAAGCATTATTTTCATGCTCCTTCTTGGTCTTCCTGCCAACTTGTAGTGAAAATTTCAAAATCGTTGTATGGTTAGGTTTTCTTTTATTTTTCTTCAAGTTTTAAGTTGTTTTCTTTACTATGGCTTGCGAGATCCTAAGCACTACTATGTATACTACCAATGACTTATAAAGACCTCCATACAATAGGACTATACTTAATGTCAGCTATCTTTAATAATTTATCATTAGAAACTATTTCTGCTCTATCTCTTTCTCACTACTTTCGAACAACTCTCTTATTTTCTCTATTGCTTAAAATCAACGAAGAAAGTCAATAATTGTCATAGAAAAGCGGTAAAATGTATAGACTTATAATTTTTCCACAAGTTGTATTAATACGGCCGCTGTAGGCAGCTATACTACAAAATTATAGGCCGGTGCGATAATATCAAGGTTTTCACGTATGTGCCCTTGTGTTTTGAACCGTAGAAGGCAGACACTTGATATATTTACACAATAATAAAAACTGTGTTCGCTATATATAAAATAAAACTAAAAATTAAAGGGTGCCCCGATAGTGGCGTGATAGTCACGTTGAAGGCCTCATTTCTAAACTTTTGAGGCTATGAACCTTGCCGCTGAAAGATTTAGACATACAAAAATTTAAATTTGATCCGTTTTAATTTTATTTTAAAACTTCAGTTTGTAGTATAATAATTTTCAATATTAAAAAAAGGATATTATGGTTCGATATAGACACGTTTAGCACACGTCATTGTAGGTGTTTAATTGTCGGTGAGGAGCGAGCAATCGTTAAGGAATTGACCGTCTCATATATACAAGATGATATTTTGGCTTATAAAATGAATCATAAGAAAAATTACACCGGGTTATGGGAATGGGAGTTATGGGAAAACGCCGAGTCTTGTTGATATGTCCAGCAATTCCTACTAAAATGTTGATTTGACCAAGTACTGCACTGATATAGACACTTACTTTTGCAGAGCAATGCGCTGCTGTTTTTGTCTTTAGATTTTCACTCGATTCATATATAAGATCGCTATTCCGCCTAATTACGTATGTCGTAGTCGAATTGTGACAACTGTCGTAGTCGAACCCGAATTTACATTTTATGGGCATTATGTAAAACTTTCGACGTGAGTGTTTTTGTAGTAGATTAGATGCGCTCATTCATTTACAATAACAGATCAGCTGATAGAAGAAACATCAGATTCAATAATTTTTATTTGCTATTTGTTTTTTAATAAATAAAATTAATAATTATTAATATAAATGTTAAGTGTTGCACATTTTGCATCTTCTGGTGAAGAAGAACATGAGAGGAGCCAGGAACTTATAAGTTTACGGAGACAACTAAGACACCGGTCTGACATATTCGATCTTCCAAGTTCCGTGTAGAGTGTTTTATTGTTTTTCTAGCTCTGGATTGTTCTAAAATTGAATTGTCTCCTGAACCGTTACTATTTCAATCCTCATCATTGGTTTCTAAACTATCGTGTGTTTCCACATGACACATCAATTGTTTGTCCACTCTTATGGGTTTCTTTGTTACGGCTATATGTCGCGTTTTGAATACCGAAGTTTACTCGTTTCGGATTTATTATGGAATCAAGCTGTAATAATCCCGACACTGCCTCATCTAGGGCTGTTAAAGCTTTTTGTGTAAAGGGACCACCTCCAGTTCCACAATTTTGTTGCTTATTGAATACAAGCTTCTTTTTAACACTTGTCTTCATGTCAGCCCCCCAGACTTTCATCCATCCCTCGGAGTCGCGTGAGGGAGGACCAATGCTGTTAAACTTTTCTTGAATTGTGTTCCATTGCTCCTTTATTAAAACTTTTTCTTGGTTCTTGTGGTACCCTTTAGCAAGGTGTGGATTTTGTGTCATAAAATGAACAAGGCTTTCAAATTGCTTTGGTGTTGTTTTTTTTCAGTCTTCAATAAGTAAAAAGAGATTATAATTATAATTTTGTTAAATATTTAATAAATATTTTTGATGAAAATTCTCTTGCGTTTTTACACCCATTTTCTGTTTAGTTTAATAAAAAAAATTAATAATTCGACGTTGTCACCAGCAAAATACACTACGACTGTTTTTCTCGAATTTCACAATAAAAAACGGCATACAAAATATCACAATTTGTAATAGAATTTGACGGAATCGTATTTCAGTCTCACAAACGACATGAGTAATGCCATATTTAAAAAAGCGACAAAGATTCGGCGTGACTACGACATATGTAATTAGGCGGATTACAAATTACATATAGTTTACTCTAAATTATCGAGCATAGTAACGAAGACCTTGACTCGTAGTAGTGAGAGAGTTTGGTGGGAATCGAATACACAACCCCCTAGAACGATAGACTAGCACACTACCTACTTGCCTAGCCGAGGCACCCCGTATACAAGTATATAAAAAAAATTTCATTAGAAAATATAAAATTTGCTTTACCTTTATTCTTGCTAATCCAGCTGTCTTTTAATCCTTTTTTGTTATTAGTAGGTCTTTAATAGTTGCTCTTTTTCAAAACTATTTCTGTGCCGATGTAATTGTAATTGCAGACTTTCAATTACAAGTAGATTTAATTGTAATTGGGCAATAATTATATTCTAAACAATTTTCCGTTACATGTAAATATAATTGAATTTTTTCAATTACATGTACATAATTGTATTTGGAATTTTTAATTACAAATTACAAGTAATTGTAATTTTCCAATTACAGATTACATGTAATGTATAATTGAAAAAATCTCTATCACAATTACATATAATTGCGTAATTGCGAGTGTAATTAATTACAAACTGTAATTGAAATCCCCCAAGACTGCTTAACACTGATGAAGCATACAGCATTGAGTCTAACGGATATTAGGATCTCCTTATATACTATTGGGCTACGTGGTCCATTGTAACTGAATTGGACTAGCTACAACATGGTCCTATGTAATGCAGTTATGGATTATGTTATTTTCTAACAAGAGTTTGTTGTTAGACGACAAGTGTTCGCGTTTAAACGATTGCATAAAGTGTTGCCAAAGCTGTACAGTTCGTGCAGTTTGTTCCATCGTGTAGTGACATAGGGTAGTTTTGAAACTACTCCCATGTAATGCTAAGCTTTGTTATATGGTCCAGCCCTAGGACATCGTAATGTTAAATGTATCATGTTTTTTCTATACACCTGGGTTACCTTTGGACTAGTCCTAGTCCCTTCCTTATGGAATATAATTTACATACGTGTGTGGACTAGTCACGTTATCTTCAGGGTATATTTAGAGTCTCAGATCCACTTTTTCTGACCCAACTTGAATAGAATTGCGCTGTAGTTCTTAAGCTTCCAAATGAGTTCTTACTGCTTTCCATGCCATGTCTTGTTGAAACAGACTTGAGAAATCGTGCTTTCTCTGCAAGCAATACATACTTTGTTTTGTAGACAAAAATTGATTTTAAGCACTAATAACCATTTAGTCTTAATGACTAAGTGTAGTGCAACAACCAAAGCAACAATGAAAAATTAGAGATTTGTTTCCACTAGATGTTTTTCGCTAAAAAGCAAATAAATTGTCTATGCAAATTTATAAAAATCCAGCTTCATGCAAATCAACTCTAGTGTTAAAATTTATTTTTTATTTTTTGTTTCTTCATTTACAATTTGTGCTCTCGTTACATTTTTCACGATGTTGTTTTACAATTTTCATTCTGTTTTTTGTTTTTGGTTGTTAACAGAAGAGGATTTCCTGTCGCTCTATATTTTTTAGTTGTATTTCATTTTGTTATTGTATTAATTCTCTGGCATCATCATCATCATCATCAGCATCAGCATCATCATTGTAGTTTTTATTATAGAGTAATTTGCATTTCTTTTTTTTTTCTCCCTCTCTCTTTGGGTTTTGGTTTTTTGTATTTTAACCCAGTTTAACTACCAACATCTCTATACAGATTTTTCTTTCAATTGTTTTGATTAAGTTGTGACATTTATTTAAACAATGTTTTATTTCTTTTATTGTATTTATTTGGGGGCTAAAAAAAAACTCTTTATAAAGGAATCAGGAGTTATTAAAAATCTCTATATTTAGTTAAGTCGTCTCTCCCGGCCTTTGCTTTTAGCTCGAGTTGTAAGAATTCATTTCGGTTCTTATGTTTTTGGGTTAAACAATTTTATTTATTTTTATAAATTGCTTTAAACGGATATAAACTCTTAGTACATTTAGGACCACTCATGTATAATAAATGCAATTTCATTTATATTTTGTTAAGCATAAAGATTGTCTCTATGATATTACAAAGAAGCATATGGATTTAAAAAAGGTGAAGGCTGCAATTTCCCAAACCTTAGGTTGTGCTCCCCCACAGACCCAATATTTAGTTCCCACCGAAGTCATTATTATACTATTATCATACACTATATATCGTCGCGTTTCTTCTTAAACCACGTAAGGCCTTTTTTTCGAAATCGCCTTTTTGGTTTTTATAGTAGAAAATAACATTTGCCCACCAGACTCATATTCATCTTAACAAGTTTGTATGACAAATAAATGACTTTTGCATGCAAAATATAATAGTTTTTATATTTCAAGTTGGAATTGATAAAGTCTCAACCATTAAATTTTTTGTATTTGAGATTAAAAAAATCCGGCCAATTGGAGCACTTTTGGTAAAGTTAATTTTTTGCAATTTGCAAACATTGCAAATTGAA
>OX451217.1:23153465-23302133 GCA_949628195.1 Phasia obesa
AAAAAGGTGAAAGGCTGCAATTTCCTAAACCTTATGCTGTGCTCCACTACAGCACCAATATTTAGTAATCATACACTCAGGCAATTAGTGCCTATATTAACTATGTTACTTGCTATAGAAAGAGATAGTAGATAAGACATATGGTTGAAATTAGACAGTGAAGCTTGACTTGTGGCAACACTGCAGTTACACGTTATGAATATTTTTAGAATAGTGTTGCAGCGCCTCTGGTGTTATGTAGGAGTATTAGTTTGAAGCTAACATAGACAATTTATAACTATTTTTTATGGTAGTAATACAACGCTGTGATACGTATTATTATCAAGAGAATAATACATATCAGTAAAAATTCATGCTGCCACAGCTGAGTATTGAACTCATGACCATGCTTTAGTAGTCTAGTATATATATATACCCCCGGGGGTTCCAATTGTCACTGCAGGAATATAGCAAATGCTTTGACGCGGTCCACTCGGGGTAAATAGGGACACCAGACGCTAGGGTTCCTAGAGCCTAAATCTGGAAGAAAAGGTCTGTTGTTTTATAACACGGGTCCTCTTCGAGGCCCGACCAGTGCCCAAAGGACTGGTACCACGGGAATCGGTGGCCCCACAGAGAGCCTATCCTCTCTGTTACCGGTTATTGGCGAGGTCCCCTTCGGGGGTACACGTGGTGGCTGTGGTTTAAGATCGATTAAGTAAGTAAGGTGCATGGTCGATCAAGTGCGCTGTTGCACTCTCAACAGACGGAGTTTGGATAGTCTCCAAACCCCTAAGCAAGAGGTTATAATATGGATCTAGGCTTACATTGGAAAGGCTTACCATATTATATAAATTGCTACTCATTGTGACTGTATCACACACAAAAAGCGATTGGTGGCAATCGTAAAGTGTTGTTATACTACACAATGGGGGCGCTAGTCTACGCCTAAGTTTCACTCGGTGGTAAGACCACCGTGAGGTTAGGCCGAGTATGGCAGGTACTTAATATCAAATATTAACAAAAACTTATTTGTAGTGACCATAGTAATCATTAATCAGTAATCATAGTAATCATTAATCATTACTATGGTCACTACAAATAAGTTTTTGTTAATATTTGATCATTAAATGGTTACTAAAATTAAAAAATGCAACATGGTTGGTTCTAATTATATAAATTTTCAAATGACAACCACAGTTTTGTTAGTATATTGAAATAATATTGTAATTATTTTTATATCTGTCTGTCTGTCTGCTTTTCTTTTGTGTACGCATCACGTAAAAACCACTGGATGGATATTAACAAAATCCATATTGGAATCCTAATTCCAATATAGAATACTTTTTGTCCGCAAAAATATCTCATTTAAAATTAAATTTTCGTTTTAAAACTGGGATATTTTAAGCACGGTTACGCACCTTTTATTTTTGAAAGTGGGATAATTTAAACAACAGATGGCGCCAGTTGAATAAAATTTGTATTTGATTTGTATTTTTGCTTTATGGAATTACATTGTTATTAAAATATTTCAAACAACTTTTACAGGGCTTTAGAATAATTTTTAGCATTTTTTTTATAAATTTTAGAATTTTATTCAGGGATGGGTACCTTTATATATAAGGTAAATACATAAACTATAGCTAAAGCACTATAAACGTAGAGTCTTACAATTGCTGTGGTATACTTTTAAAGCCAAATCGAACAAAATAATGTCAGGACGCCTAGGACGTGGCGGGCACAGCTAGTATATTACACTATATATTTTTATTACATTATAATTATTTCTGTGTCCTTTTAATTAAAAAAAATTGCTAATAGTTTTTTCATTAAAAATACAAATTTTTATTCGATTAATCGACGAATATGAATCGAATAATGTTTATTTTAAATTGAGAAATTTTATTCGTTTAAATAAAAATTATTCTTAAATTATCGAATAATATATATATTTTAATCTTAAATTTTTTTTTTTTTTTATCTGCTCTAACTGTATGAAATTTGAATTTTTAAAAGACAATTAAGAGATTTTTAGAAAGAAATATAAAATATCACGTCTGAAGCTGAAAATCTCAATGCAAAAAAAAAAATACTTCATATAAAACCTTCTAAAAAAAGATGAATTTATTTTGTTAACGTTTAAGTTCAAGCAGAATCTTCTACATTTGCGTTAAGCCTGTAAATTATGTGACAGAAATTTTTTCTTTTCAGGCAAATTTATTCTATTACATTCATTTTTATTTTTATTATTTTTATTTGTATAAATTTTCTTTGTTTGTTTGGGGAACTTACTTACGTTTTCTACTTTGCTTTAAGTTGATTTATAATGGTTCTATTTGTTTGACTTTTATTGTGTTATTTGGAAATATTTGAAATTCTGTTTAGAGCTTAACAATTCAGTTAAGGATTTTCTGTACCTTTTTAATGATAAAAAAATATTTATTTTTAAAACTGAATTTTCTCGTTTACACATTTTTTGATTTATGATATAAATGTGTGACTGCAGAGAAATTTATGCTGGTTGGCTGTTGGTGTGGCAGGGAACAATAAAAATTAATTTGGAAAGAAATCCAATATAATTTTATTAACTTACTTTGTTTTTTTTAATTTAATTTTTCTCTATTAGTTTTATTATTAAGTAACTAATTTCTATATATAAATTTATCGTTTCTCATTATTTTAAAACGACCTAAACTGCAAAAAAAACTGTCACCTGATGCTTTAAGATTTCTGCAACATTTGCCATTTTATTCATTACCCATCCGGCCAGACATTTTATATTTAGCCAAACACACCTTATCGCCATCAATTTGCCTTAATAAGGCATTTTCTTATAGCCTGTCGTTGCCGTTGTTAATGTTTATTGTCGTTGTTTCCTCTATATCCTTTAACACGAAAAGGACTTCCTGCCTGCCACAACTACTACTAATGAAATAAAAAGTATCAACCAACAGCAGAATGTCATTAAGTATTTGCCAGTAAAAAACTATAATTTTCTAGCACTTTACATCATGCCAATAATGTCGGTCAACTGGTGCTTTTGTAGCTACTGCTAGGACTGCTTAAGTGCTTCTTTTTTTTACTGGCGTTTTACTGATGACCCAATTAATTATTGACTAAAATAATGAATTTTATATTGATGTCAATTTTATGCAAGTATAAGTGGCCATTTAGTTATGACGAAGCTCTCATCAATCGAGCGAGGCCAGTGTGTCATTATTATTATCAGGCCAGTATTTAAGACTGAGCAGCCCATCATGTCTGGGTTTGTAAGTTTGTCTATGACAGAATATTTAATATGTTTGCTAAATTTATCCGCCTGAAAGTAGGTGTAGTTTTTTCACTCGTGTCATAAAATGGGGCTAATTTCGCATTTAATAATTAATTTTATTCAAGAACTACCTTCAAAAGCAACACAACAAGGCTGTTAAAGTTGTGAGTATTTTAGTTAGAAATCACATCAGGGAAATAATTGAAGTAATCCTATGAATTTAGTTAAGGAAAATACAATTCACTTAAGCTAATTTAATAGTAAGAGTTAAAACTTTGGAAAAGATTTCTAGATTTTTTATAAAAACTTTAACAAAATTTTGATTTTTGTTTAAATAGAGTTATTAAAAATAAACATGGCGAAACTGTTTTAGCATTTTGTGAAAACAGTTAAATAAAGCAACGTTGAACGGGTGATACTAAAGTTAATCCATATATGTTTGTTGCTTCTAGTGTTAAAAAAGTGGTAACCGCCAACCAACCCTGCAAAAAGCAGACAGTTTGTAATTAATTACACATCCAATTACGTAATTTGTATATGTAATTAGAATTTTTCAATTACAATTACAATTACATTAACTATTTATAATTTTAATTAAGATTCTATCAATTACACATTACATGTAATTTGTAATTGAAAAATTAAAATTACTTAAAAATACAATTACAAATTACATGTAATTGTAATTGAAAATATTCAATTATAAGTACATGTATGTAATGATTTTTTTTTTAAGAATATAACTGAATTTTGTTCAATTGCGTGTAGTAATTATTGCCTAATTACAATTAATATTACATGTAAATGTAATTGAAAATTTCCAATTACAGTTACTTGTGATTTGTAATTTGAAATTTCCAATTAGTTACTTGTAATTTGTAACTGAAATTTTCCAAATTGTAAAAGAAAATGTTCAATTACAAATGACAAGTAGTTGTAATTGACTTTAGGCCCTGATTTAAATTACAATTACTTGTAATGTGTAATATGTCTGACAAAAAGATCTAAAGTTTTGCAATGTAGAAATCAAAATTCTACAGGAGAGGCGAAAATTAAAAAAAAAAAAAAAAAAATGCTATAATAGGAAAAAAATAAATTTTCTAAAAATTCAACACAAAATAAAAACAAGTAAGAGAGAGAGTACTATATTCGGCCATTCCGAATCTTATATACCCTTCACCATAGCAATGCTAGATATTGTGTTACCCTCTTATGTTTCTTTGAAAAGTTTTTGTAAAATTTTTTTTTAATAATTTTTTGAAAATGTTTTGTAAGCTTTTTAGTAAAAATTAAATTATTTTTTTTGTAAATCAATTTTTAAATATTTTGGAAAGTTTTTTGAACGAAATGTAATCAACATTTTTTTTTTCAATTTTTTAATTAGGACTTTCCTGCAATCTATATTACTTTATAATGATCAGACTAAAGCAAAAAATTCCATTAAAAATATTTCCTTATATTAACGGACAACGTTTAATCAACTTCTCTATTTATGGGGTCGGAAATGAAATATTGTAAACTTTCCAACTTTGGTGAAGGGTATAAAAATATCTTAAATTAATTTAAGATCCAAAATTATTGGAAAAAAATTATAACAAAAACCGAAATTTCACCAAAGACAAGACTCTCAAACAAAATAAAATAAAAATTTATAGTATTAAAATTTCTTCACAAAAAAAAATTAATATGAAACAAAGAAATTAAATTCACTAATAAATAAAAAAAATAAACAGTAATAAAATTTCTTCACAACAAAAATAAATTTAATAAATAAATAATTATCCCGAAAATCAAAAATCGCCGAAAATTGATTATTTGGCAAAAAAATATAACCATAAATCAAAATTTCACCAAAAACTTATAATTCACTACAAACTGTAGTCACGTAAATATGTAAAATTGTTAAAAGAAAAATCTAATACAAAATAATTTGAAATTAATCTATACATATAATATAATTCTTGCAAAAAAAAAAACCGACTACAAAACAAATATATGTGCATCAATTCTAAACTAAAAATTTAAAGGGAAGTAATCTGTAAGAAATAGTACTCAAATCAAATAATTTAATACTTGTTGCTCTAACGGACATAGTAATATATGTACGTTCTGTACATTCAAATGTCTATCCGTAACGGTTAAGCAGATAAGCCATATACGACAAATTACGTCAGATATGAGGACACACTTTATTTTTTTACACTTATTATTACTGACACAGCAATAAAAAGTAACGGTTCCAAATATATGGCAATATGGGTTAAACAATATCAACTAGGGGACACCCTTTAATATACAATTTTAAATTAAACACTTATTTTAAAGGACAGATTCTTTGTAAATTTCAAATGTCTGTCTAAAACGGTTCAAAAGTTTGGCCATATGCATCAATTTACTTCAACTATTGAGACACCCTTTAAAATTTTAAATATTTATAAATGTTATCATACGGGACATAGTAGTGGAGATTCTGTCTAATTTTCAAGTGTGTGTCTATAACGGTTCAAAAGATAGGGCTAGATAGGTACAATTATATCAATTATGGGGACACCCTTTAGTTTCCAAATTTAAATTATATACTTGATGTTATAAAGGACTTAGATATATAGGTTCTTTGTAAATTTCAACCATCTCTCTGTTACGGTTCAAAAGTTTTGCAATATACATCAAATTACATTAACTATTGGGACACCCTTTAACTTCTAATCATAAATATTTAATTTCTGATTATAAATATTGGACATTCTGTCCAATTTTCAAGTGATTGTCTACAATGGTTCAAATGGTTCATATATTAAAATTGACGTCACATATGGGGACACCCTTTAATTTTTAAGTTTATTTTTTTTATTAATTTCTGTTATTGGCAGCAATAGTAATAAGCAGTTTTTTAAAATTTTAAAAGGGTGCCGTCTACGGTTGATAATACACGTAAAAAACACGTATGTTGTATGGGGACACCCTTTAATTTTCAAAATTCTGAACTCCTTTTAAAATGGGACCAATCTGTAAGCATTTCCTTTCTAATAATGAAAAAATTTTTAAAATCGGTTCAGAAATGACTGAGTTCTGCGGGCACAAACATAAAAAAAAAGCAACATTCAGACGAATTGATAACCTCCTTCTTTTTTTGAAGTCGGTTAAAAACAGTAACTCATTTCCTGTCTGTCTGTCTTTCTCTTTGTGTTTATATCACGTAAAAACTATTGGTTGGATTTTCTAAGAATTTTGTGAAGAATTTTGTGTGTATACCTTAGTATCCTGATCCAAATATAGGATACCTTTTTTGCCGCAAAAATTCCTTATTTCTACGAGAAAGTGGAGAAAAAGCAGTTAAAGTACGCATACTTTGAAAGGGGAATATTTTAAACACGGCTGCTGTTTTAAAATAATGACAAAATATGAATTGAAAGCGGGATATTTTAAACACGGTTGCGCAACAGATGGTGCTGTTTTAGAATAATGACAAAATATGAATTACTTACTGCCAAATAGCCAATTGAATAAAATTTGTATTTGATTTGTATTTTTACTTTGTGGAATTACATTGTTATTAAAATATTTGAAACACCTTTTGCAGAGTTTTACAATAATTTTTAGAATTTTATCAAGGGATGGGTACATTTATATACAGTAAATAAGTAAGTCTTAAATTTTGGTGTGGATTACTTTCAAAGCAAAATCTAACAAACTATTGTAAGGACGCACACAACGTGTATGGCGGAGCTAGTAAAAAATAAATCAAACAATTTATGTGCGCAATAAAATTTTTTTAAAAATTTAAGTGTAATTATAATTATCTTTTTTAAAAGCATTTTTATAAAATAAAAACGAATTTATGAAGACCGTGGGAACGTATCGTATCCCATTCGTTGCCAATTGCAATAGATAAATCTTTTTGATGCATAAATAAAGACTTGTGTCACAGCGGCCCCCTTTACCAGTATCTATCAACAACATTTAATTGTCGCCGCAGTAAAAGAATAAAATGGCTATATCAGCTTCAAATCCATTCCCCTGCTTAAATTAGAGGCGCTTTTCAAAAAATAAACATTAAAAAGTTGTGAATTGAAGCTAACCTAACCTTCTCAACACCTGTGTTTTTCACTGTCGCTTTTCAAAGAAGGTAATACAATTGATTAGTAGGCAATAATTGCTCGAGTGTTAACTCTTATTCTTTTATTGATTATCAAATATTTCCATATTGATGACAACTTGTCATTAAATTGATCTCTGGCATTTATTTGATGTATGTATGTTATTGCACACACACACACACATCGTAAGGATGACAAATGTCATGGGGTTGTGATAAACGAAGACACTTTTCATAGTATTGATGTTAAATTACATCGGCTATATGGTGGTTTTTCTATTGGTATACAGAAAAAAATGTTTTCACCAATTAAAAGTTTTAATTGGTTTGAGGTTAAAATTTAATTAAATAATTAATTGATTTCATTATTTATTTAATTAAGAATTTTTTTGTTGTTCTGTTTACAACAAATATATATTTGAATCATTAAACAAATTCATTAAACTTTAATTTAAAACTAATTAAAATCTATTATATTTCTCTATAATTTATAAAAATATTAAAGAATTAAAACTTATAATAGATTTGAATTAGTATTAAATTAAAGTTCAATTAATTTTTTAATTGATTCAAATATATGTATATTATATAAATATATGTATATTATATAAACAGAACAACAAAAAAATTCTTAATTAAATAAATAATGAAATCAATAAATTATTTAATTAAATTTTAACCTGAAGCCAATTAAAACCTTTATAAAAATATTAAAGAATTAAAACTTAAAATACGCTTCCGATTCCGCCTTTTATTCTTCTCCAAATTGCAACTAAACCCTAAACTTCTAATTAAGTTTAATGATATTACGTTTTGTTTCTTTGTTTGCATATTTAAAGTTCTATTGTTACAAAAAAGAACAGCTACATAATCCTTAACGACACCTTACACTTTACAAACACACACTTCTAATAATCCTCTTTCAAATTAATTTATAATTAAATAAACAAAAACTATTACGTTTATTCAAAGCAACTGAGTACACACACTCAGCAAAATCATTAAAATTGAAAAGGTGTGTAACGTAATATCAATTGACATGTAACATCAACTTTAATGGGTGTGTCAGTGTTTTGGATCGTCCTTTTGTTGTCGATGCTTTTTTTTATTAAAGCACAGTTGGGAATAGAAAAACAATACACACCCACCTAAACACATTTTTAATGTTCAGTTTGTTGTGAGCTTTTTGCAACTGGTGTTAAAATTAAACCAAAATACTTTTTTCCTTTTTTTTTTGTCATAAGGCCCCATCTTTCACCAATATTCATTACTATTCTTTTGTGTGGGGGTGGGGGGATACTGAAGCAGACCACTAACTATTTGGGTCCCTTTTTGACTCCCTTCGTTCCTCAATGATTTCTGGTATTCGATTGGTAATTTACGAGCACCTTACCTTATTGAGTCTAGTGCTGTCACTAGACGTGTACTCTCGACTGTGATGATTTCAGACTCGCGACTAATACATGGCTACATTCTTCCTCATCACAGAGTTTATGGTAATTGCTAACATTTGCTTAAGACTACGATCTTCATAGCATCTCCATTTTAAGATGTTTCTGCCCGTGGTCCAATGACTTTTTATGTTAGCTTATTTTCAAACAGTCTGCAAGTATCGCCTTTTCTTCGATTTTTAACCTCGCCAGATAAGACTTGACACTACGTGACCTGACACAAACGCAGTTAACCATTTGTAGGCACCCAGATTATATCCGAGCACCTTTTTGGTCTTCCTGGCAACTTGTAGTTAAAAATTACAGTCTATGATGGAAATCGAACCCACGACCCAATATTTATCGCTTGTAAGGGGTGATCCATTTCGAGGTTGCCTACTGTTTTAAAGAAAAAAACACACAGAAAATTCAAATTCAATGGAGAATGTTAAATAGTCGGTTATCATGGCACGATAACGGTCGCCATTAAGGGTTACGTTCGCACCGGCATTATTTTTAAAGAAATATGGACCGATGATTTCACCGGCCCACAAACCACACCAAACCGTTATTTTTTCTGGATGAAAACGGCAGCTCTTGAATCTCTTCAGGTTGCTCTTGGTCCCACCAAATGCGGCAATTTTGTTCGTTTACATACGCATTGAGCCAGAAATGGGCCTCATCGCTAAACAAAATTTGCCTCGAAAACGTTGGATCTTCTTGGAACTTTTCAAGAGCGCCTAGAGCGAAGCAATGTCGCTTGAGAAGGTCGAGCGAGGGCTTGCACAAGCTGTATTTTGCTTTCAATTTAAAATCTCCCTGACAATATTTTTTGTTCAATTTTGCTTTGAAAGTAATTCACAACAAATTTTAAGACTCTTACTTTTATAGTGCTTCCCGTATGTATATTTAGTTTATACAAAGATACCCATCCCTGGATAAAATTCTAAAAGTTATATAAAATACTAAATTTCTAAAAATTTTTGTGAAGCTGTGTAAAAGGTGTTTTAAATATTTTAATAACAATGTCATTCCACAAAGTAAAAATACAAATCAAATACAAATTTTATTCAATTGGCTATTTGGCAGTACGTAATTCATATTTTGTCATTATTTTATAACAGCGCCATCTGTTGCGCAACGGTGTTTAAAATATTCCGCTTTCAATCCATATTTTGTCATTATTTTAAAACAGCGCCATCTGTTGCTCAACTTTCTTCAAAATATCCCGCTTTCAAAAATAAAAGGTTCCTTAAAGTATGCTGTACCTTTAAATCGGTAGAATAGCGTACTATCACTGCTTTTTCTCCACTTTCTCTTGGAAATAAGATATTTTTGTGTTAAGAAGTATCCTATATTTAAATCAGGATGTTAAGGTACCTCCTCACAAAATTTTGTTAACATCCATTCAGTAGGTTTTACGTGATGCGAACGCAAACAGACAGAAGATATGGTACTGTTTAATTGTATGTATAGATGTAACTGTCAACCCCAAAACGTTAAAAAAAATTTTTTGCTAAAGGTAAAAGTTACTAAATACAGATTTTACTCGGTTATAATAAAATCTAATCTAAAGTCTAATTTATTTCTTCAAGTGTTTTTCTAAGGAGTCAAATCCAACAAAAAAAGGTCTGTAAACTAAATTGCAGCATATTCTTGAAAGTGGTAAATGTTACCACCTTCTGTCTTTAAGTAACTTAAGACTATAGAAAATATCAATGTTAAAATAAAAACTAAGCAGGAGGATCCTTGACAAAGCAAACAGCTCCTTCTAATTACAAAAAATAACAAACCTTAAACACCAGCTCTTTTTCTCATACGAACTTGCTTTGTTTCTCTTGGTTTTTGTTTTATAATTTATTTTCAATTTAATTATAAACAAAAATATAAAGAAAAGAAAAGGGAACAAACTTTTGAAAACTGACTATTACAATTATGACCCCTGAAGTTTACTGGTTATCCTTTGGGTTTCAGAATATATTTAGAAACTGCATTCAAATACAGAGCAGCAGGGAAGCGTAACAAAAACGACGAACTAAAATAGTTAAAAATACAATGTCAACTTTTATGAAGTTGACATTCTTTGCTTATACAAATAGAAACTTAATATGCATAAAATTTTGTTTGAATTCAATATGCTGACTAAGGTAAAGGTACAATTTAATTTAATTTTACAAAGGCATTAAAAGGATAAAAATATGTTTTCCAATTTAAATGTATTTAATAAGAAATAGGGAATTTTACACTTTACTGCTCAAAGGAGATTAAGGAATTGTTACTGGTCACATTTCAAACAAAATATTAAGGGAGTGACCTCATGAGTTGATTAAAAAAACCCTTTAAAAAAAAAAACTTACAAAAAACCCTTTTAACAAATAAACTTAAAAAAATTACAAAAGCAATTTTTAAGAAGGCCTCTCTTAAAAAGAACCTTGTTTAAAAAGTACATTTAAAAAAATACCTTTTTATAAAAGTACCTCTTTAAAAAAGTACCTTTTAAAAAAGTACTCTTCCAAAACTAACATTTAAAAAAGCAGCTTTTGAAAACAATCTATTAAAAAATGCTAGATTTCAAATACATTGTCAAAAATTGTTGACTTGGAACGAGCCCTCATAAGTTGTTAAAAAAACCCCTTTCGAACAAAAACCTTCAAAAGAACCTTAGACAAGAAAACTTAAAAAAATTACAAAAGTAATTTTTTAATAGTATTTTTTTAAGAACGCTTTTTAAAAAAGTACCTCTCTTAAAAAGTACGTTTTTAAA
This sequence comes from Phasia obesa, assembly GCA_949628195.1. Lineage (NCBI taxonomy): Eukaryota > Metazoa > Arthropoda > Insecta > Diptera > Tachinidae > Phasia > Phasia obesa. The sequence goes on from OX451217.1 coordinate 23,165,006, forward strand.
AAGTACTTCCTTAAAAAGTACTTTTTAAAAAAGTACTTTTTCAACCCTAACTTTAAAAAAACAGCTTTTGAAAAAATCTATTCAAAAAATTAATTTTAAAAAGTTTCTTTAAAAAAAACCTTTTTAAAAGTATGTATCTTTAAAAAATAGCTTTTAAAAAAGTTTATTTTAAAACAAAACCGTACATTTTAGGGAGAGGGAGAGAGTACTTAAAAAATACTTAAGAAAAAGCACTTTTACAACACAAATAATTTCTGCAAAAAAAAATATTTTATTGTCCGTTTGAGGTTGCTGAGTTTCATTGCTCTTAAAATATTGCATTTGATATGTGACCATAATCAAAGCAAAAAAGGTATAAAAATTAAAAGAAACCGAATCCAATGTTTCGCTACGGCTAAAAGGGGATTCTGGTCGAACCACTATCCGGCTTCTGTTGCTCCGCACTAAAACAATTAGTACTAAAACGGTCAGACCTAAGTAAAATAAAAAGGAAATAAATATTAACCCCAGACAACCACCTCCCCCAGAAAAGAGCCCATCGTTCTCTCTCACTGGGTTCCGTTTGGTCGCACTGCAAATTATATTACGTTAGAATAGTCCCGCTCCTGTTTCCCAGTGCCAACCTGTGGGTCTATTGTCCACCGCTATGTTTACTAAGATATGATAGTTAAAAGAAAAAATACTTCCTGAAAAATGCCGAAAGTTTGTCAAAAGGTAAAATAGTACTTTTTGAAAAAAAGTGTCTTTAAAAAAAGTACTTTTTCAAACGCTTTTGTTTTTTATATTCTTTTTAATACTTGTTAAAGAAAATTTACACAGAATGCTAGGTGTAAATTTCAAGTGTCTGCCTTTTACGGTTAAAAAAAAGGCCAAGGCAATATACGTGGTTCTCACATCATTTTTGGGACAACCTTTAATTTTTAGTATTTGTTGTTATGGCATTACCTTCTGTAGAAACTTAAAGAGTCTCACTATTACAGTTCTAAAGATAGAGTGCTGTGACAGATATGTAGCGAAAATGTTTTCCTTTTTACCCCCTTTGCGTACGAAGACCTAAAAAACTATATATTTAAGTATCTTAAAATAGGTAGTGAAAAATTTAATTCCTAAAAAAGGCTTTTCCAAAGTTGTATTTTTTGAAAAATGCACTTGATTTTGAAAAAGGCACCTATCGAAAAAAGTACATTTAAAAAAATGAAGGTTTACAAAAAGTACTATTTAGAAACTACAAAAACACTTTGGTGAAAAAATCAAAAGGCTCCTTTAAAAAAGGTAAAAGTTAAACAGTTTTCTAAAAGTACATTTTAAAATTCTATTTAATTTCAAAAATACTTTTAAGTAAGGGTATCTTTTAAAAAAAGTACATTTTTAGAAAGTACTTTTTGGAAAAATAAAAATATTTTTTTTCTTTAAATTTTAAAATTCTATTTAATTTCAAAAATACTTTTAAGTAAGGGTATCTTTTAAAAAAAGTACCTTTTTAGAAAGTACTTTTTGAAAAAAATAAAAATATTTTTTTTTTAAATTGCGTTCTATAAAGTACTTTTTTAAAAACGTACTTAGTGCAAAAAAAAAAATAGTATATGTATATTGAAAAAGAAGTACCTTTTAAGGAATGTGTCTTTTTAATAAGAATCTATTCGAAAAAGTTTTTAATGAACAATAATACTTTTATGAGAAACAACGTCACCTGAAAAAGTATATTTTCTAAAAGAATTCTTAAACCATTTTAAGCATGCTGCTCTTAACAAAAGTTATCTAATTAAAAAGTACTTTTTAAAAGTAATCTTGTTTCTCAACTCTTACAATCCTGTAAAAGAAACACTTATGAGCTCTATTGAATATAATTTTGCTCATTCCAAAGAAACTTTGCAGCAAACAGTCCTTTACGTCGTCTGGTCGGTCATACAACTTTAATTTCTTTTTATGTCATGTTATTATTTTCTTCTTAACAACACTAAGGGAAACTTTGTTAAATCTTTTCTACTTTGTTGTTAAAAACTAAATACGTGCTTTGGATTTAAGCTACAAAATAAAAAATAAATATATTATTAAGATTTTTTAGCTTTCAATTTGAGCTGAAACTTATACATAGAATTATATTTTATCCAGATTAGCAAAGGGTCTAGTGATGACATTTGTTGTGATTTGATTTAATTTAGAAATTTTGTTTAAAAGATTTATTTGATTTGATTGTATTGTTAGATTTGGAGAAATTGTATAAATTGTGTGGCCACAATACGAGTAACCAGCCATGGTTTAGACACGTATATTATTCTTTAACCTCTTTTGTGAGATTTTCCTGATGATTTCATTCAATTTATTTTTATTGAACATTGACAGCCTGTCAATCGAGTTTGGATCAAGCAATTTGTTAGTTTTTCTTCTTTATCGTTTTTTTTTTCTTTTATTTTTTCTGCATGTGAAGTGGAAGGTGATGACAATTATTTTTCATCTTATTGCTGTGGCTTTTCCAAATGTCCGTGCTGTATCGTTATTTTTGTTTAATAAATCTTGATTTTATTCCGTCATGTTTGTGAAATTTTAGCGCTAGAGTGAAAAACTAAGACAGTCTGTCAAATAAATTATTGACACAATATGTCGCTGTCATAGTTTATTAGTTTTGTATTCATTGTGGCAAGTTTTGCATTGAATTAAGTTAAGAGTCGGAAGGATTGAATAGAAAAGTTAGTTTCAAATAAGACAATTGCTTTTTGCTATTGTTAAAAAAAAATATAAAAAAGTAACCCGAAAGTATGCAATATTTGTTAATTTAAGACAACTCTCAAAATATGCTGTAGATGTTGAAATTAAAGCCTAACATTAAATTTTATGGTTAAGGGTCCCTTTACTGCGTCAGTCTGTTTAACGGCGTTTAACTTGAACCGAAAACAATTAACTTTGGCCTGGGCTATAACAACAAAGAATAAAAATAATTTAAATAAAAAAAAGACGTTTAAATTATCACTTTGTTAAATTTTTGTTCAATACAAATGACTTGCATACCTTTAGGATGGATATAAAATAAAACAAAAAATTGTACAATTTTGTTAAAATTATAATGAACTAGTTGTGCCCAAATTATCTTAATCGATTTTGCTTTGAAGGTAATCCACACCAAATTTTAAGACTCTTATTTTACTTTATATAAAGGTACCCATCCCTGGATAAAATTTTAAAATTTATACAGAATTCTAAAAAAATGTTGTAAAGCTCTATAAAAGTATTTAAAATATTGAATATTGAAATTTTTATTAGTCGAACTATTTATTTTACATACAGATGAAATTTTAAATCAAGCTTAGGCCCCTATTACAGTTTACAACTCAACTCTACTTCAGTTTTAATTTTACAATTTGGTATTATCAATTACAACTCAACTTGTCAAAAATTTTTAAATTGGATTTAAATTGTGTTAAAACTCTGTTGTAGTTTCACCATTTACAACCCTGTGTTAGTACGTTTCAAATTACAACTCATCAGTAGCAGTTGTCTATTAAGTTGACTTTTAGACAACTCAGTTGAGTTGAGACAACTCAGTTGACTTGTCTAAAAGACAACCAAACTATTTAACCAACCAAGCTCAGAGAAAGGAATACGAGAAAACTATTCAATCGTCAGTTGGTGAGAACGAAGTCTACCACTACATAAACCTTCCCTTTATTTTATTATTTTTACTTTTAATATTTACCACCTTATATTTGTTGTTGCCTCAGCCAACCTTCGGTTAGCAATGAAAGCTACTTTTTTTTTTATTTGTTTTTTTTTTCCACATTCAAGAAGAGAATACAATATCAACAAGAGAATAATCTGGTTATTATTTGCAAACGGCATATGGTTGGTGTGTGTTTTTCTTGTTGACTTTAACTGGGTACGAAAATAAGTGTTGGTTTGTGTTTTTCTTGTTGACTTTAACTGGGTACGAAAATAAGTGTTGGTAACTAAATAAGTGTTGGTAATTTCTACTACTTTCATATAATCCATACTAATCAATACTTTTCAACTGAGTACTCAATAGTAATTGATGCTTGCGTTTACATAACAGCAAGGGAAATTTATTGCCGTAGTCATCAAATATTCTATTAAATTTATTTCTAAAAAGTATCGACTTTTCTGTATTAATTACTCAAAAAATTTATCAAATACGAGATACTAGGTATTCGGTACCCACTACTCAATACTTTAATAGCACTATTGGTAACTGCGTAAAAACCAAAAGGAAAATTTTGAATATTAAATCTGCTTATATGTATGTGTTACTTGTAATGTGGAGTTAAATATGGTACGTTAGTACCGGATCCTTCGTGCCTAAATTCGCCACGCAATAACAAAAGCTGTCGCAAGGTATCATTTCACCTTTTGTTAGCCACAAATTATTATCGAAATAGCCAAAATCCACCAAAGGATTTAATATTTTTAGTCGTAAACCAAACTGCATAAATTAAGCAACGAGATGAAAAAATATTTATGGGTCTTATATATACCCAGTGTGCTCTAAGCCGCGTGTGCTCTAAGCCCCTTGTATATCTTGTTAAAATTGAGTAAGCATATGGACTAAGTATTAAAAATTCTTATAAGTTCAGCCCAAGGTTGAATTCCTTTTAGGTGCTGAGATCTCATGACTAACGATAGAAATTCAGGTTCATGTATCGAAAAACGTACGAAAAAGTATAAAAAGACTTCCTGTGCACTAAACCTCCCAACTATTATTTTAATCTTATTTTTATAGCCCTCACCACAGGGTGGTATACCATGTATATAAGTTTGTAATTCGGAGTGTAATTTCTACAACATTCATTTCCGACCCCATAAAGTATATACATATATTCTGGATCCCAATACATAGAAAAGTAGACTAAGCGATGTCCGTCTGTCCGTCTGTCCGGGTAGTAATGTCATTTGCCAATGCACCAGACGAGATACAGAAGATTTACGCCCATCAATCTGCCAGGCATAGTTTCGAAAATTCTGGGATTACAATTCAGCAACATAAGATCATTCCTTAGGAGGGTGCGGTCAATAAACCACGCACACTTTTTTTATCTTTAGTCTAACCCTTTTAAAGCAATATAGATTGCGGGAAGCAGTCATTAAAAATGCTTGACTATTTTCAATGAATATGTAATTGCTTAACTGTTGCTTAGAAAACGTTTGCAGCAAAAGTAAATAAAAGAAGAGCAACTCATTTGCTTATGCTTGCTATGTGTCTCTTTCTGCAGCAAACCAATCAGCAAAGCAATTACTTTAAAATCATTTGCTGTTGCTTAAGCAATAAGTTGTTCTTAATTTTTATTTCAGCAAACGATTTAAAAAAAAATTGCTTTGCTGATTGCTTTGCTGCAGAAAGAGACACATAGCAAGCTTAAGCAAAGGAGTTGCTCTTCGTTTGTTTGCTTTTGCTTCACTTATAACAAAATGTTATAGAAATGCTGAGGAATTCAGATTTTATTTGCTGAAAGCAAGGCAAAGATTTTACTGCTGTTGCTATTTTCAAGGAAGCAATTCAAACCCTGGCAGGAAGTTCCAAATTTAAAAAAAAAAAAAATAAAAATTTTTCCATCAACAACTTTTTAACAAAAAATTAAAAAAAAATTTTGAAGTTTTCAAAAAAATTATTAAAAAAAAATATAAAAAATATTTTCAAAAAATTAAATTACAAAAAATTTTATATTATAATCAAAGGCCCCCAAACAAAAAAGTGGTTAAAATGAAAATGCATTGGTTTGCTAAATATATAGCAAAGTGACACAGACTTACATTGCTGAAAGCTGGTACGCTACTGATTTAAAATTTTTACATGTTTTGTTCTCTTTGTGAGATTTTGGTTGAGATTCTGTAGGTGCTCACAGACCTTTAGGGGTTTGCGTGGGGGCTCTTGATTACAATCTACAAAAAATTTAAAAAATACACAAAATTTTTAAAATAAGTTTATAAAAAAAAATGTATCAGAAAAATTTTACAAAACAGTTTTAAAACCATTTTTACAATAAGATTCTCAAAAAACTGTTCAAAGAAACATAAGAGGGTAACACAATATCTAGCATTACTATGGTGAACGGTATATAAGATTCGGCATGACCGAATACGGCACTCTTACTTGTTTTGTAAAAAATTCTTTGTTAATCCGGAATTAATCACAGTTGTAAACAATTTTTTTTTTTTAAGTTCTGTTAGTTGTTTCGTTACGGCGCACGTTGGGTTGAAATTCCCATTAATGGTTCTTAATTGGAAATTGAAAATTTGTATTTTTAAAAAGTAATCTATTTCAGGTTATAGTAAACAAAATTATGCATCACTAATTATCTTTTTAATTTTTCTATGTTATCTACTTTTCGAGTTGTGCGTTGTCAAAGTTGAAGTTTTTTAAGGTTTTGAGAATAGTGGTAAAAACTGAAAATAATAATTTTTTTTAATTAAATTTTTGTATTTTATTAGCATAAAAGTAATATTTTTTCAATGGAACCTTTAACTTCAGGTATTTAGAAACTCAAATGGTTCATTCTGAGATAACCGGCCAAATTGCTGTCCTTGTATATTTAAACTAGGATAAATAAAATATATTCCACTTTATTATAAACTTTACAATAAAACATGATAGGTTCTTTGTAGTCACTTAAATATTTGTTTCATAAATTGATGGATTCTTCAAAAAATTGCCTGCCAAAGTTTTAAAACGTCATTCCCCTGGCTGTCCCTAACACTACTTCCCCGTAAATTTTTATAAATTTCTAACAAAAAAAGTAAATAATTATTTAATTAAATTAGTGCAAAGAAAAAAATAATATTTAATGACTTGTTTTGTCTAATAATGTTTAATTTTTTTTAACAATTATTATTTTTATGGATGATTACCTTTTGTCCCTCAATGTACACATCATTCCCCTGTAATATATTATATTCTCTTAAACTCAAATTTTCAATGCATTGTTGATTTGCAATATTTAAAATTTGAAAGAAAATTATATCAACTTCGGTTATATGTGGCAGGTTTTTCGCCAACTATGCTAATAAAACGAAGTCAGCCGCGTTTTATCGTTCGGAATAAGCTGTCACACTTACGTTCGTCATTCCCCGGTGTTGTTGTAACCAAAACGTTTAGTACAATTTGAAATTTTGTGTGTGTTTTTTTAATGCTTTTTGATTTTTAACTTCAGATTGAAACCAAATTTTCGAAGGTAAGTACTTAAATTAACATTTTAAAGAGTTTTGTGACTATTCGTCATTACCCTGCCATCATTCCCCTGCCATATGGACTCACTTACAGCCAATATTAGATCACATAGCTTCGACAACAAAAGCGACAAGTGTACATTTTTTAAGTGATGGGCCAGCAACACAGTACCGAAACAAAACTATGTTTTATTTTCTTGGCAACAAACTGCACGAGCTATATCCTCCAATGAAAAACTTTACATAGAACTACAGTGAATCTGGTCACGGAAAAGGTGCGCCCGATGGTATTGGAGGAACTGTTAAAAGAACAACGGATCGTCTTGTTGCACAGGGTACCGATTTGATGGATTTTAATATTTTATTTCAGAAACTAGAAGAAAATTGCCCAGGAATTCGGTGTTTTGTAATAAAAAATGAAGATATTGAGGTAAAGTCAAAGGAAAGCGAGTTTAAAAATCTTTCACCATTTTCTGGTACTTTAAAAGTTCATCAAATTTCTGGTAATCATCAGTCTAGTCGCTTGAAAATGAGAACTTTAAGTTGTTTCAGTTGTGAAGATTGTCATCACTTTGAACTAGGGATTGTCGATTATCACCAACCAAGGTTAAGGCTAACTTCCTGTAGCTCAAATGATTCTTTTGGAAAGTTTGAACCGTCAACTGCGGAAAAACGTTGGACATACGCGGATGTTTACAATTCGAGCGAAGATGAGACCAATAGCACTCGACAATTAAAAAGTCTGAAAGCTGCCACTTTCATTGCTCAAGGTGTTAAAGATAAAATCCAATATAGGTAAAAAATTAATTTTAACCTTACCTAATACATATAAAATTTTTTTATTTTCTTAACAGACCTGCTGCTATTTGTCAGAAGGACTCTAAAGATGAAAAAGTACAAATTGCTAAAAATTTCCATGCAAATTAGGCGTTGACAAGTAGACGTTTTTAAAATAAATATGATAATCTTCTTATTAGTTTAAAATAATTTATGTAAAATAAGTGGTTTTTGTTATTTTTATAATTTTTAACTAAACTGAATTAAAATGGTTGATGGAAAATTTATTGATTTCATTTGTTATCGTCATTTCCCTGCTCAACACGTCATTACCCTGGAGGGCATATTTTCAAAAACTCGTATAATTCATTTAAAAATTAAAATATTGATGTGTACCTTCGATAATTGAGTAGCCATTGTTAAAATGATTAAAGCTACCTATCTGTTGTATTAAATTTTGCAAAAAACTTAAATGCCAAAAATGATTTCAAAATTGGCCCGTAATCTCAGAATCAACCAAATATGTATCTCAGTTAAATATTTTTATTGTAGAAATATTTTTTTGAAAATTGGTGTAAAAACAATAATTTTTTCACTTTCAAGTAGAAATTCAAATCCGGTTTGGGGAAGGTTGGGTGTAAAAAAAATTTTTGGAATTTTCTATGATATGTCTACTTACAAATCATATAAAAACATTTTGCGGGTTTTTTGCGATAAGAAGGAAAAAGAAATTGTTTTCTATTTCAACATCAAAGAAAAATTCGTGTATGCTTAGCAACGCACTCACTGCATTAATCATGTATGTAAGTAAGTATGTACATATACATGTAGTTTTATATAAATTTGTAATACATGGTCCGCAGATTATTACTCATGCACTGTTACCTATTGCCCAGTTATCGGAGGAAGCACAGGAAGCTCGTGATAAAGATTTCAAATCATTCAGAGAACATTTTTCACGGTAATGCAGTCGTGAAAAGTCCAATGATGATATTTTCAATAGAGTTTTGATAAGCTCTGATCCTATAATTAGTAATATGGGCAAACATTACAAACATAAAATTAGCGTGTTACCACAGCTGGTATTGGACCTTCTATTATTATCTGAAATTTCTGAAGCAAATAATTCCGATGATATTTATTTTTGTGACAGCGAATATGAAGATTAATAGTATTGAACATAAAATGTAAATTTATATTAATAAAAACTTTTTAATAAATACAGATTAGTATGGCCTATTTCCGGGAAAATTTTGTATGGGGGCTATACGAAATCATTTACCGATTGCGTTGAATTTTTGTATGTTGAGTTAATAACCTAAAAAAAATAAATTGTCCAAATTTCATTCATTTATCTTTAAAAATGGAGCTTCCAAAGCAATTTAAATATTCACACGAGCTGACAAACGAACACCCATGGCGTTTAAAATTTTTTTTTTCTTTTTTTTTTTCAAAAATGATTTTTTTAAGTAGTCATGACCCACTTAATGATTTTTGTTTAAGTAGTAATAACCCCATTAAAAACTAAGAAACGAAAAAATAAGTGGAATCTCTAACTCCTAAATTAAGAGCCGTTTTTTAGCAATTTCAACCCAATGTGCGGCGGAGCATTTTATTATGCACGACATAATAAAATGGTCAGTGCCTGGATAATGTTTTTTTTTGTTATTTTGCTTGCAATCACAATTTATAATTTGGCATCAAACGAGGGGTTATTAATTAACCCAGACACCAACTATCTTTATTGTAGTATTTTACTGTTATTAATGGTCCTTCGAACCGATAAAGTTACCTTTGTATTTACTTAGTAAATATAGTGCTTTAAGGATATGTAGGTTTCAGCAATTAATTTTCAAAATTTTGCACCAAAAAATACCACCTTATGGAAGCGTTTTTATTTTATTTTTGTAATCACATGTTAGCTCTGTGAACCTCAAAGCCATTAAGATAAGAGTGTCGTGCGCTGTTGTAATGCTCCACATTTTATGAGCCTAACTATGAGCCGTCAAATTGTTTTGATATTTCCTTATCTGCCAAAAGTTCTGAATCTTAAATTATTGCGTGATTTTTAGTACTTTTTTTTTACTAAACTCTATGTTTTTAAACAGAAGTTATTTAAAGCATAATGTGCCTAAATTTTAAATGAACAGTACAGGTCTTGAAATTCTCCTAAAACTGTGCTCTATAAATTTAAATTACTCTATGAATTTTTATTTGTTTTATTTCTTCCTTTTTTTTGAAATCCCCTTTTAATTTTCATTCTAAATGTCGTAAAAATTTCAATAGCCATCTTTTATGCAACAAATCCTTTTTTTAAAATGAACTTAACTGGACCTTTCACACACACACACACATACATACACTCTTCAAGCTGCCGGTGTTATCAAACCAAATAGAAAAGAAACAGAATCGATATAGAAACCATTCAATACAATTTATGTAATTACATCACATTTTATAGCCATTTCCTTAACATTGCTGCATTCAAGATCTGACTAGGAATTCTGCTGAAACTCTCAAAGTTCTTGTAACCTCAAAAGCAAGAAAGAAAAAATAAACAAAATGAACCTGAATCTCCTCCGGTAGCAAATAAAATTTACAAATATTAATAAATATTTAAACATACTACTGCCACGCTGGCTTGCTACGGAAGAAAGGATTATATTTTTTGGGGGTTTGAGACCAACACCCAACCAACCAACCAACCAACCGAACATACATATGTATATTTCAACCATTATACGTAATAAACATAATCAGATACACAAGAAATTTATGTTCGTGAACTACAAATGGGTTTGTTTAAGGATTCTCTGGTTATGTTTTGGTGTTTAACCTCAAAATATAAATGAATTCATTACATTTACAAGTCATAACATAAACATTTTATATTAAACTTTATGGTCCAAATAACAGTTACAAATACAAATACAACTGCACTAATATATGAGTATTCAGCCAACCAAACGACTCATAAGCAGAGTAGTAATGTATGCTCATCTGTGCCTGGGACCTGGTGATATAAACAATAATGAATACAATCTAAATGCATGAGTTTCTAGTTACGAAACTCGATAATATGAATGAATGTTTTATTTGTCTGCTCAAAGATACAAATTTAATTTCGTGTAGTTGGTAGTTGTAGAGATGGTCTGATTTCGTTGAATCTGTAACGCGAGAGAAGTATTGTAGTTATATATTATTATAAAGGTAAATGTGCAATGTACTTGCCGCTAAAGCTCAGAAACGAGTCCTGGTACGATAAAGAGAGTTTTTTACCTGAAGGGCGTGCTTTTGAAAATGTACGGATTTTTTTTATGTGTTAAGAATAGACCACAATATTCTACAACATTCTAGAACATCTGGAAACATTCTGTAGTGGAATGTTACAGATAATCCGGGCAAGTTCGGATTATCAAAGAACATTTCAGATGATATATATTACTAGATGTGCCCACACACGTGGTGTGCGTCCTGATAATATTTTGTTCGATTTTGCTTTGAAAGTAATCCACACCAAATTTAAAGACTTACTTTTATAGTGCTACACGTATATTTTATATTTATTTTATATAAAGGTTCCCATCCATGGATAAAATACTAAAATTCTATAAATTATTGTAAAGCTATGTAAAAGGTGTTTAAAATATTTAAATAGCAATGTATTCCATAAAGTAAAATACAAATCAAATAAAAATATTTATTATTTCAATATAACCCCCCAATGTGCTTAAGTCTGACGACTCTAAGCAATATAAAAATTGCTTATACAAAAAAATTTCTGTAAAATTTCTATAAAATTTTTACAAAAAATTTTCTATAAAATTTTTACAAATAAATTTTCGATACAAATTTTATAAAAAATTTTCACAAAAAATATTTGATAAAATTTTTACCAAAATTTTACAAACAATTTTTAAAAAACTTTTTACAAAAAATTTTCGACAAAATTTTTAAAAAATTATTCCCAAAAATTTACTATAAAATTTTTACAAAATTTTCGATAAAATGTTTACAAAAAATTTTCGATAAAATGTTTATAAAAAATTTTCCGAAAAAATTTTTACAAAAAATTGTCAATAAAAATTTTTACAAAAAATTGTCGATAAAAATTTTTACAAAAAATTTTCGATAAAAATTTTACAAAAAATTTAAAATAAAATTTTTACAAAAAATTTACAATAAAATTTTTACAAAAAATTTACAATAAAATTTTTACATACAATGAAATTTTATAATCAAGCTTAAGTTCGTTTTTATTCTCTCGAAGAAAGAATTAATTAAATTACAAATTAGGTGATAATATTAAAGAAAAATTGGGAAAATTTAATTTTTTAGACACCAGCACGAGCGGAATGCACATTTTCTAGACAGCCACGTCCGTCATCAGCACTCTTGTATCTAATCTACTTAGGGTAGTGGTTTAGTTGTAAGCATCATCTATTTAACCAACCAAACCCAGATAAAGGAATACGAGAAAACTTGTATTCAATTATCAATCGTCAGTTGGTGAGAACGAAGTCTACCACTACCTTAAAGCTTACCTCTTGTTGAATATTTTTAATTTTAATATTTACCACCTTATATGTATGTTGTTGTTACTTCATTTTTTACAAAAAATTTTCCGCAAAAATTTTTCGATAAAATTTGTACAAAAAATTTCGACAAATTTTTTAGAAATAATTTCGATAAAATTTTTACAAAAAATTTCGATAAAATTTTATCAACAAATATCGATAATATTTTTATAAAAAATATCGATAAAATTTTTACACAAAATTTACAATACAATAACAAAAATTTCGACAAAATTTTTACAAAACATTTTCGAAAAAAATTTTAAAAAATTTAATAATGAAGTAGAAATCATAAAAGTAATAACCGAATGTATATTATTGTGAAATTGGGAAACATAACAGAGTAAGGGAATATTTAACATTACTATGGTGAAGGGTATATCAGATTCGTATCATTTCCATTTGACATTTAAACTTATTAGTCAAACTACAAATGAATTATGCAGTTGAACGCTTTTGTTTTATTTTCTCGGACGAATGCTTTATGCGAACATACCAGCAATGTTGTTGGAACTGAAAGACAAAATAGTGGGGACTATTGCTTAGATAGGCTGGAAAAAGTATATGTCTCTTGGATTGTCCTACATTTGAGCCAGTAATGAAGCTTACAAGCCCAAAACAATTTTCATACACTTATGCCATCGCATTGTTATGCTAATAAAGTCACTTGCATATACCCGCGGTATCCTAATTTGAGGCAATGTGGCACCTACTTCCTAAGGGCTCAAAATTTCGAATTTAAAACTTAGTTACTGCGACATCTCTTCTATAGCCATGGGTAATTTCAATAAAACCAGAAAACCTCATTTAGAAATTATATATCTATTTGGCTAAAATTTTTTTTGTTGGTGAAATACCCCACTGTGAGAGCTATTATGAAACGAACATAATTTTCTGCTCATGCAGAATAATTTTAAATATCTTATGATTGTAGGAATATAATATTTTCCTATTTTTATTTACTAGTGCACAACATATTAAATGTTATTTTAAGGAGTTTTAGGAAAAACAAGTATAAAACTACTAGCAAAGTTGCAATACAAAATAATTCAGGTGTAAAAGCACTTAGTACATTTTAAAATAACTAAATAAATGTTTTTAGCATGAAAAAGTAATAAATGGAAGTGATATTAGTGTAAAATAAAAAAAAAAAAAATTCCTAAACCACACTTCTGTACAAAATATATTCAACCAATTTGATGAAAGGAAAAAAAATAGCATTGCTTCGACCAAAAAATACAAAACCAAAAAAGCTTTTTGAAAACCAAAAATTGGCAAACTTTTCCACAACTATTGAGTAGATTGGAAAATGATATTATTAAGACTAGGAAATTTCGGATTTTCGGAGTCAATAAAAGGTTTTCCAAACAGAACATTGATACCTCCGAAGATGTATCATGCAAGATTTTTCTTTAAAAAAAACTAATTGATAACCATCCCGTATTTCCAAGTAATGATACTCGAAAGCCGTAGCTTAGGCCTAAATTAAAGAACGGTACCATTAGCCTTTTGTTAGAAAATATTCAGGAATTTTAGGTTTATTTTGGCCAGGTGTGTTGTTCTTCATCCTCCCCAACACTCAAGGTAAAGGAATGTATCGTAATTCATTTATAATTTATACAATATTTATTACACATCTCATAAAACACTTATTATATTGATTGCACACTGTGTAATTTTTTAAGTCATGGCAAAATAACCATATACGGACACCACTACGTGATAAAATACCAAAAAAAAGACCCCTGTCTTCCAGTTTTACCCAAAGTCCTCCAGGTTTTTTTATGGACCCTCAAAGATGTGGAGCCTCGATGTCATTTTCGCAAAAAAATGATCATTTACTCAAGCTCATATTTTGCAAACCGTTTGAAATTTCGATATACTCTCTGAGGCAAAGTTGTAGCTCTTGTCATAAAGAACAAAAATTGTTAACATATAAAATCAAAAAAACTTCATCTTCAAGGTCAAAATCGCAAAAAACTTTTACCTTTTTTCCCCTGTTCAGGTCCTTAGGTAGCAAACCGTTCAAAATTCAAGGAAACAATCAACTACAAAAATGAACCTAAGATCTCAATAAACAACTTTCTAGAACATATGAACTTCCTAGGAATGATTCTTAACACCGTTTAGGTAGCGCTTAGGTAGCCGCAAAAGTGCGATTTGCTAGTCCAGGGCCATCAACATTATAAACGACTTTGGGTCGCCGAGGCCCATACACGAGAGTTATATTTCATTTTCCGTCGGATATAGGTGATATAAATAGTATGAAGATCGGATGGAGTGAAGTAAGTTTCTTTTACACCGTTTCAATTTAGAGACTTGAAAAATAAGTTTAGTCCATCGAACATCACACTTGATTTTGATGCCAAGAACATCAAAAGCTTTCGATTGCTTAATATTTATATCACTCTTAATAGATGAAGCATCATTTCCGAACAAACGCCTATGCGTAAGCATGCAACATTGACAATATTCGGATATTGTTGCGAGATCGCGATTGAGCGTATCATTCATAAGAACAAAACGAAACAAAAAGTTTTAAGAAAAAAAACGTTTCGCAAACGTTTTAGCTAAATGATTTGCTCATAATGTTAGAGAATGTATCAATGCGGTATTATAACTTTTATGTTTGAGAGATATCAAAAGACAGCTTGTAAATTTTTGTTGTTCATTGGTGCTTTCTTCAACTACAATAGTATTAGAAGACAAACAAAATAAAAAGCTATTTAAGAAAACAAAGCATATACAATCCAAAACGTTTCTGCTTTTGTTTTGTTTTCACTTTCTGTCATTCAAAAATTATTTGCCTGAGATTTGCTCGTAATAAGTTTATATCTTTACAGGAAACGTTTGTGAAACGTTTTGTTTGTTTTCATAAACGTATTTTTATAAATTTCCTTTTCCCTTTAGCATGTTCCTTAGCTTTAATACGATATAATATGCCAATACTTTTACTATTATTTCTAGATTTATATTAAATACATCAATGCAATTAAAAATAATAATTAAATCAAATTTTAGCTTTAAGCTATTTTTCTGTCATTTTGAAAAAGATAATTAACAAATGTTTACAGGCATTAAAAATAACCGGATTGAATATTTTAGCACTTTTTAAACACAAATTTACTTTAACAAAGCAAGCACATCACAGTGACAATGAAATAAGTGCAACTCTTTTGGTACAACAAACAGTTTCACACTTAATCTTCTTGCAGCCACCTTTAACATAACAAATCTACATTTAAAAGCCATTAGTTTAAAGGATGATATTGACAACAAATAAGTAGCAGGATGGCATGTTTGCCATTTGTCTACTGCTTATTACATCCTTGCGATATCTCTCCCTTTTCTCTCTCTTGACACAAAATTGCCTTAAAGCGAATTGCGCAATTGTTATTTTCTAACCAATTTTGACTTTGAAAACCCTTTTATGAATGAGAAATGGAAATTATTTGACTTTTTCTTTGTCAAAAGAAAAAAGAAAACAAAAGGTGTTGAAAAATCTACAAATAAGGACCAAAATATTGGGGGCTGAAGTGACTTCTGCACCATGATTTCAGTTCGTTAAATAAAACAGGATTTCCTTTTTTGCCAAAATAAATTCTCAACTATAAAGGAAATACTGACTGACGCGTCATCATCATACATATGAACGCTTCAAGTCTAAAGTACTTAAAAGCTTTTATTTTTTGTATGTGTTAGTGTGCTTTGTTAACCCGACACATGTCACACACACATTATAAAGTGTAAATTTTTTTCGTTTTGTCTACAGTTTTGACTGCAGGCAGTATATGGTTTTTAATCTGAACCTTTTTGAAAGAAAAAGAGTTCACAGGAAATCATTGCTAAAATTTGGAAGCACTTAAAAAGAATTAGTTCCAGAGGGAAGTGAATTTGCAAAGAAATGACTCAAAATAAATTAATACAAATTGAAGAATAAAATAAATAAAGACTTGAAACATTTTATAAGTTTTTTAAGCTAATATGACAGCTTCCATCCGAAATATTTAATAAAGTCAAAAAAATCTGGAGTGGCCTACATACAAACGACTAAAATAAACTCATACATAGAAAATTAAGCCGCTCAGTGCACAATCCGATTAACTTCGTTAAACTAAAAATTTATATAAAATACTTAAATTCTAAAAATTATTGTAAAGCTTTGTAAAAGTTGTTAAAAATATTTTAATAACAATGTAATTCCACAAAGTAAAAATCCAAATCAAATACAAATTTTATTCAGTTGGCTATTTAGCAGCAAGTAATTCATATTTTGTCATTATTTTAAAACAGCGCCATCTGTTGCGCAACCGTGTTTAAAATAACCCGCTTTCAAAAATAGAAAATGCCTAAAAGTATGCAGTTCCTCTAAATCAGTAAAATTGCGTACTTTCCCTGCTTTTTCTCCAATTTCTCTTGGAAATAAGATATTTTGTGGAAAAAAAATATCATATATTGTAATCAGGATACAAAGGTACCTCCTCACAAAATTTCGTTAAAATCCATCCAGTAGTTTTTACGTGATGCGTCTATACATATAATAAAATAGTAACTCATTTCCTGTCTGTCTTTCTCTGTTTGTGTTCGCATCATGTAAAAACTACTAAATAGATTTCAACGAAATTTGGTGAGGAGGTACCTTAGTGTCCTGATTCCAATATAGCATACTTTTGTTGGGCAAAAATTTCTTATTTCCAAGAGAAAGTGGAGAAAAAGCAGCGAAAGTATGCTGATTTTTTTTACCGATTTAAAGGTACTGCATACTTTCAGGCATCTTTTATTTTTTAAAGCGGTATATTTCAAACACGTTTGCGCAACAGATGGCGCTGTTTTAAAATAATTGAAAAATGAATTGAGAGTGGGATATTTTAAACACGGTTGCGCAACGGAGGGCGCTGTTTTTAAATAATGACAAAATATTATAATTACTTACTGCCAAATAGTCAATTGAATAAAATAAAATAGCCCAACTTGGGTTTTTACGGAAAGAAAATTTGACCACGCCTACTTTTGTAAGTAGCTAGAGAACTATAGTAGGTAGATCCCCGAAATTTAGCACCAGTCACCCCTTTATTAATATAAATAGTTAAGAGAAATACAGGCTGGATCGAACCAGTGGGTGTAGTAGAGTCTATAAACTTTTCCAAGTAATCCTTATAGTAATGTGCATAGCCTAACAAGGCACAGATTGGATGGAGGCAGTAGGCGCGGTACCTCCCATACAATGTGAAAAATTATTATCATTCACCTAGAGAACTACAATAGTAAGAGTCTTGAAACTTTGCACAAGTAAGCCTCAGGCTAATGTGTATACTCTAACATAATATAGACTGGATTAGAAAAGAAGGCGTGGCAGCTCTCATGCAAAGTGAAAAATTATTATTGTCTATCTAGAGATCTACTAGAGTCTTGAAAATTTGCAAAATCTAGCAAAATACAGACTGGATTAGGATAGCGGGAGTGTTACCTCCCAAACAAAGTAAAAAAGTAATGCATCGAATAAGAAAAACATATAGGATCGGAACAGTGGGTGACGTCCCTTGCATATAAACTGAAACAGTTTTGTTGTCAGAATAGCGTGCGTTTAGTGCTTTGTGTATTTTTGGTGGATGAATGTAACGAAGTGCACCGGGGATAGCTAGTAATAGTAATAGCCATAATATACCAAAAGAAAATAAGTTTTATCAACTTTATTTAATTTTTTAAATTATACTTGTGTTTGGACCACCAGTTCTTTTGTTCTTCAATTTTATTGATTAAAAATAGAGAATAAATTCTTTTTGCCCTCTGACCTTTTATAGTACAAAAACGCACTACAAAGTCAGCGGAAAAATATTATATCACCTTTGCTGCTCTGTGGAAAACAACAAAAAAAAAAATAAAAGCTCAATGACAATGAAAAAATGCATTTTAAAACTCAGTTCAGAAACCTTTGAAATCAGTAAATAACAGAATTTTTCAACAAGGAATTTTCAAAGTGAACTGAATACTTATTCATGTGTACGTGTGTGTGTAAGTATTATCATGTAAAATGTTACAAATTGTATATTGATGGAGTTGCAAGTTAAACAAAACGAAGAGCAAAAGTGGTTTAAAACAAAACAATTTATTGCCAAAATACTACAAGAGGAAATACTTGCGTGCGTCAAATGAAGTATAAGCTGTCAGAACAAGATACAAAAATGCTTATATACTGCAATCGAATTGAATAAGATTTCTTGCTTTTATAAACAAACTAGCAGTGACCACACGCGTTGTGTGCGTCCTGACAATATTTTGTTCGATTTTGCTTTGATCCACACCAAATTTTAAGACTTTTACGTTTTTACTTTATATACTTTATCCCTAAATAAAATTTTAAAATTTTTATAAAACTCCAAAAAGTATCGTAAAGCTTCGTAAAAGCTTAAACAGCTTAAAATTAAATTAAAAATATAAATCAAATAAAAATTTTTATTCAATTGCCTATTTGGCAGTAAGTAATTCATATTTTGTCATTATTTTAAAACATCTGTTACGCCACCGTATATAAAATATCCAGCTTAAAAAATAAAATGTGCCTTAAAGTATGCAATATCTTTACATAGGTAAAAAAATCGCTGAAGGTAGGCACTGCTTTTTCTCCACTTTCTCTTAGAAATAAGATATTTTTGCGGAAAAAAAGTATTCCATGTAGGAATCAGGATACTAAGGTACCTCGTCACAAAATTTTGTTAAAATCCATCCAGTAGTTTTTATGTGATGCGAAAGTAGATAGACAGACAGGAAATACTGTTTTATTATATATATAGATTAATTAATCGCTTTAGAGCAATCAGAGCGACAGAAGGACAAGTACGTTAACAACTCGTAATCATTATGCAAGAAGAGCTTTAAACCCTGTTTCTGTTGGTCCACAGCATATTTTCTACTCGGTGCGAGCTCCTTGCATTTTTTATAACAAACTAATAAATTAATGTATTGAATAATTCAAAAATGTTCAATAACACTGGTCGGCAAGAATTCAAATAATTCTGGAGTGACCTACACTCAACTCTACCATACCCAATGGAAACGGATAGTTTTATTAATATTTTACATAAAGAATAAAAGTTCAAAGTATATTCGAATCGAAAAATTAATTATTTTCGGTTCGGGGTGTTAAGTAAACTACCCCTTGCCCCTTCCCGATTATGCCCAAAATTTATACAGCTCTTCATCTCCATAAACCAAAGGCAAATACTGAAATTTGTTTTAATATGTCATATGGTATGACCTGTAGACCGTTCACAAAATTTGGGGGTAAATAAACTACCCCTTGCCCTCTCCAGATTATGCCCAAAAACTATACAGCTCTTCATCTCCATATACCAAAGGTACATACTAAATTTCATTTTGATATGTGAAACGGTATGAGCTGCACAAACTCTCCAAAAAAGTGCCATACACACCCATCCACCCACAGACATCATCGCGAAAATAGTCAAAATAGATTCATTACACCTCAAAACGTATAAATCCGTCGAGATCTCGACCCCGAATTTTTTCATGATTACTGTACTTTACTTTATATACTACGTATGGTGAAGTAAAAAGATCGGGAGCTATAACCCTGTTGTGATTTTATGTGCTGAATTCAAATCTGATCACAGATTTTTTCTATCACGTCTAGTTTTCGAGATATTCTTATTTAAATAAAATAAAAATATTAAAATGTTAGATACGTAGTTGTTGTGATAACAATGGTCGGCAAAAAAAAAACAAAGTCGGGATCAAGAGCTTTGTTATATGATTTTTAAATTGACTTTTCTGTGGTGAATTCAAATCTATCACGTCTAGTTTTTGAGATATTCTTTTTTAAATAAAATGCTGATACTTAATACGTCTTTACTATAACATAATTCTTGCAAAAAAAAACCGACTTCAAAACAGATAGAAGGGCACAAATTCTAAACTAAAAATGTAAGAAGTAATCTGAAAGAATTAGATTTGAATCAAATAAAAGATGCGCCAAACTTAGAGGGAAAAAATGAAGACTATTTGAATGTCAAGCCTCTCCTCATTTCATCAGCATCCGTCTTTTATAGGGGCACCATTCAAGCCTCTGTCTACGGTTTCACAGATAGGGGCACACAGATCAAATAACATCACATATTCGGACACCCTTTAATTTACAATGTTAAATTAAAGACCTGTTGTTATACGGGACTTGACCAAAAAGATGCTTTGTAAATTTCAACTATCTGTCTATAACGGTTAAAAAGTTTAACCATATATATCAAACTACATGAACTATTGGGACACCCTTTACATTATAATTCCAAATATTTATACTTGTTATCATACCAGAGATAGTAGTGGACATTCAGCCTAATTTTCAAGTGTTTGTGTTTAACGGTTCAAAAGATAGGGCCATATAGACCAAATTACATAATTTATGGGGACACCCTTTAATTTCTAAATTAAAATTGTATACTTGCTATAGTGGACTTTGCAATACAGGTTCCTTGTAAATTTCAGCTGTCTGTCTCTAACAGTTCAAAAGTTTGGCCACTCACATAGAATTACATTAACTATTGGGACACCCTTTTAGTTCCAAATTCAAATTTTATACTTTTTGTTATGGCGGACTTAGCAATACAGGTTCTTTGTAAATTTCAGCGGTCTGTGTACAACTGTTCAAAAGTATGGCCATATACATCAAATTAAATGAACTATTGGAGCACCCTTTAATTTAAAATTTTGAATATTTATACATTTTATTATAACGGTCATAGTAATCGACATTCTGTAAAATGTTCAAGGTATTGTCTATAACGGTTCAAAAGATAGACCCAAATAGGTAAAATTATGTCACCTATGGGGACACCCTTTAAATTTTAAATTTATTTTGTATTCATTTCTTCTGTTGAGAGCTATAGCGACACGGAATTTTTTAAAATTTAAAAAAAAATGGTCCCTGAACATAAATATGTGAAATATGGTGATCTCAACCTGTTAAATTCAAATACGCTTTCAGTTTTTGCGTATCACGTACAACATTTTTTTTATGGGCTTGCCTAATATTTTCCCCTAAACAAGGCGACCACGCTAACTTATGAGATCACTATATTCCACATATTTATGATCAGGGAGCATTTTATTTGAAGACCAGTGTAATTAATAAAATATCCAATTTTAAGTGAACCGTTCTTTATTATGAATTGAGCGGTTGAGTTTAGTTGTTTTAGGAATAATTATTTAGCAGAATGAAAAGAAGGCCATATAGTTTATTATATTCCTTCCCTATTTTGCCTGCAGTGCTTTAATACCCCTTTAAGGCTGAAAACACTTTTCCACCATCTTAATCAAATACCTGTTAATGTAAGTAATCGTAAATTTTATTTTTCATTATTTTAATCCTCCCCCTCTTAAATGTCATGTTAAGAAAATTGTTTTCATAAAAAGCTTACAAGTGCAGATGATATAAATAAAAAAATGCACAAAAAAAAATAATTAAAATTTTAATTTAATGCAAAATGTTTTACACTTGTTAAACTCCGTATATCAAACTACATACGAGTATATGCATGTGTATGCACACATCCCTGCTTCTCTCAAAAGGTAAACGACAACGAAACTTTCTAGCGGTAAAAAGGAAGAGCCTTCTACAAGGCCTCTTTACTGCTGTAGTAGGCAAAAGGGCTGCTAGTCGCATTACATACTAAGATCTTTTTACACAGGTTGTCATTGCGGAGAATGCCCTATACTCTCGCTTTTGCTGGCGAGCGTTCCATAGGGTCACTCATAATTGTCTGATTGAATTTAATGCATTTTCTTTTATAGCAAAAACTAAAAAATATATTTTTGCAAATTTAATTTATGCATGATTTTAAATTTTTCTCTTATTTTTTTTTGGGAATCGAACACGCAACCCCAAACTGATAGACAATCACTTTCAGGATATCAATGGATGTTTACGTTTTGAGGTCTTCTGAATCCATTTTACCTATTTTAGCAATGATGTCTGTGGGTGGGTGGGTATCTGAAATTGAGAAATTTCAAATAAAATGCAAAAGAAAACTTGACGTTTAGGTGTGGTTTACATTCAACATCAGCCCATACAATTTAACCACCCATATATTCAAAAAAATATTTGTTTCCATGGTAAAGATGAGTGTAGTTCAATCCAGATTTTTTTAAATGCGACTTCTCTTAATAGAAAATTAATTTTCTTATAAAATGAGAGGTATAAAAATGAGAGGTAATTAAAATAGGACCTTCTAAGAGAAGGGATGTAGGAATGTGTAGCAGATCTACACATTTCTAAAAGCCATTTCCTTCTAAAGGAACGGAAAAATGAGGGATATCAAAGTATATACAAGGCCCGAAGTGAGAAGGCCTTTTCAGTTTTACCGCTGTGCTTTTAAGCAACTCGCACCCAAACACAATTTATTTAGTGATTTGCAAATATATATTTTAAGGGAAAAATCAACATTGTTAGTTAAAATGATTTGCGAAACAAATAGCATTAATGGTTGAAGGCAGAAAAGCAGAGAGAGTGTTTAATACCAAATTGTAAAATAAATTTTCGAAAATTTATTTACCCAAACAAACATTTCCACTTCCATACATACATACATACATACATACATATGCATGTGTATGTTTAAAAGAATTTAAATGAAATTGTTTATGGAAATGTGTGGCCATATAAATTTAATTCAATTGCTTCCCCGTTTGTTGGCCTTAAGTGTGTATTTGTGTGTGGCAAAAGCCTGAAGGTAGACTTTAGTAAATATTTAAAAGACTTTATATATGGATGTGTAGTAATACTAAGGATTAGTACTACTTAAAACAAGCATTGAAATTTATTGTATTTATTCATTGTTTTCAAAATGATTTACATTTGATTTTGATTTAAAGTTTTTTTAACCAGGGATGGGTACCTCTATATAAGGTAAATACATAAACCATAACTAAAGCGCTATAAAAGAAAGAACAAGGTGTGCACTTCAGCAACATTATATTATTTCCAAAAAAGCAAGAAGGCATAGCAAAGTTAAAAGAAATGATGTGTCGCTCAGAGAAGTATTTCACCCAAGAAGCTGGCCAAAATGGCAAAACTGAATTTTAAGAAATCTAAAGAACTAAGTACGCAGCTCGACAGACAACCATATTTTACATTATATTGTAAATTTTGAAGACTTTTAGTTGCGATTTGTAGCTCTGGACCCTGCTAAAGTCAGGAAAGTGAAGAAAATTATATGAGATTTAAATTTTTTTTTTCGGTTTCTGGATGTTTATATGATATTTTTTTTTGCGGCTAAGCGAATAAAGGATTAACAAATATTTTTTTCGCAGAAAGGTTTGACCAAAAGTTATTTAAAAAAGAAAAAAAAAAATTAAAATATGTTGAATATTCATGTTGAAACAATTCGTTCAAAAGCTAAAAAAAACAAATTATACAATTTTTTTTTTTGCAAAAAAAGGAAAAGAAGAGATTTTTAAAAGTGAGGCTAGCATGTCTACGAATTATGTTTGTTACCACAATAAAATTTGGAATCTCTTATTTTAGAAACAAAAAAAAAGTGTGCGCAAGTTTGCGCCATTATTTTTGACGATTTTTTTTTTAAATTTTCACATTTCTTCTATTTTTGCTCATCGGGCACTTTTTCTTATAACGAGTGATTTTTTAAGAGCTTGAGAACTTTTTTTTTTAAAAAAACGCATAAAATTTGCAAAATCTCATCGGTTCTTTATTTGAAACGTTAGATTGGTCCATGACATTTACTTTTTGAAGATAATTTCATTTAAATGTTGACCGCGGCTGCGTCTTAGGTGGTCCATTCGGAAAGTCCAATTTTGGGCAACTTTTTCGAGCATTTCGGCCGGAATAGCCCGAATTTCTTCGGAAATGTTGTCTTCCAAAGCTGGAATAGTTGCTGGCTTATTTCTGTAGACTTTAGACTTGACGTAGCCCCACAAAAAATAGTCTAAAGGCGTCAAATCGCATGATCTTGGTGGCCAACTTACCGGTCCATTTCTTGAGATGAATTGTTCTCCGAAGTTTTCCCTCAAAATGGCCGTAGAATAGCGAGCTGTGTGGCATGTAGCGCCATCTTGTTGAAACCACATGTCAACCAAGTTCAGTTGTTCCATTTTTGGCAACAAAAAGTTTGTTAGCATCGAACGATAGCGATCGCCATTCACCGTAACGTTGCGTCCAACAGCATCTTTGAAAAAATACGGTCCAATGATTCCACCAGCGTACAAACCACACCAAACAGTGCATTTTTCGGGATGCATGGGCAGTTCTTGAACGGCTTCTGGTTGCTCTTCACTCCAAATGCGGCAATTTTGCTTATTTACGTAGCCATTCAACTAGAAATGAGCCTCATCGCTGAACAAAATTTGTCGATAAAAAAGCGGATTTTCTGCCAACTTTCCTAGGGCCCATTCACTGAAAATTCGACGTTGTGGCAGATCGTTCGGCTTCAGTTCTTGCACGAGCTGTATTTTATACGGTTTTACACCAAGATCTTTGCGTAAAACCTTCCATGTGGTCGAATAACACAAACCCAATTGCTGCGAACGGCGACGAATCGACATTTCACGGTCTTCAGCAACACTCTCAGAAACAGACGCAATATTCTCTTCTGTACGCACTGTACGCATTCGTGTGGTTGGTTTAATGTCCAATAAAGTAAACTGAGTGCGAAACTTGGTCACAATCGCATTAATTGTTTGCTCACTTGGTCGATTATGTAGACCATAAATAAAAAGGATTAACAAATATTTTTTTTTTCGCAGAAAGGTTTGACCAAAAGTTATTTAAAAAAGAAAAAAAAAATTAAAATATGTTGAATATTCATGTTGAAACAATTCATTCAAAAGCTAAAAAAAAACAAATTATACACTTTTTTTTTGCAAAAAAAGGAAAAGAAGAGATTTTTAAAAGTGAGGCTAGCATGTCTACGAATTATGTTTAGAAACAAAAAAAAAAGTGTGCGCAAGTTTGCGCCATTATTTTTGACGATTTTTTTTTTTTAATTTTCACATTTCTTCTATTTTTGCTCATCGGGCACTTTTTCTTATATATAAAGTTTTTTTTTATTAGTTTAACTTTACCGTTTATAAAGTATTAAATAATATCAAATGAATATAATAAAGCCTTTTTTCATACAAAAAATACTGTTTTATAAGAACCTTACAATTTTCCAAATTTTTTTTAATTAGACTGTAAATCATATGTATGTATATGTACATACAGTCTGTCAAGAATGAGTTTAAACCTTTAAAATCAACATTTGTTATTTGAGTTTTGCGATTTATACCGTCTTTTATTCCTTAGGAATGTGGCTTTTAGAAAAATCTTTAAAATTTTAACTCTTTTGTTCTTAAATTTTTTTTATTGCATTTTGAAAACAAACAATTTTACGCACTTTGCATGTAAATTTTTTTTTTTTTCGCCTTTAAAATTTTAATAACTCCAAAATAGTAATAGATATTAAATAAATGTGTGTGGTTAGTTTAAGCAGAATTTTCCAGCGCATCTTCTAATCCTCCTGCTATTAAAATCGGAAAACACGTATTCAAGTTATGGCAAAATATATAAAGCAACCCAACGATTTAGGGGGTGAAGTATGCCACGACTTTAAAAGAAAATCCTTACGTACTAGAGAAAAACGGAAAACAGATTTGAATTAAGGGCATCAAAATCCATATAGTCCACATACTTTTATTTCTAGGGTAGAGAAATTTTTTTTTTGTTGGTTAGTGTACTTTTGTTGCGCAGTGTAATTTTTTCAAAATCTGCCACTAGACTTTTTATATCATATTACACCTAAAACTATCAAAAAACTAAAACTTTTAATTTAAAAAACACGTTTAATAATTTTGGCCAGCTTTTCAGGCCAAATACTCCTCTGTGTGTCGTATGTATGCCTTAAAATGACTCTTATAAGGAAATATCCGCTTGGCACGAAGACTAGAAGGTTGCTTATATACATCTTTAACCGAATAACTATGCAGCTAGTAGGCCATGCAAACTTTAAACATCATTTGACTAAGATCAGAGAAGACGAGATTTGTAGACAGTTCCTGCATGAAGCTGGGACAGTCAGATTCTTAATTTATGCGGATGATATGAATAAGTGTACTGAATATTATGTTTGAAATTACGACAGACTAACTATGTGCTGGGGAAGAAGGTCACTACAAATACAATCATTACAGTCCAGAGCAAAGTCTAATGAAGAAAGTCTTAAATCATCAATCGATTAACACAGATAATTATAATTGAAAAACGAATATATCAAAAGCAACCCATAATGCTTCAGTACTTCCACGTCACATATACATAGGTATATAAAAGATATGGAGACGTAGGACCAAGTAAACAATCGCTGAAAATGTTTTCATAAGGCAAAGAACAGCAGAAACTAAAAAGAAAGTAGCTGCGAGTTGTAACCTTGAAATCGATATTCTAAGAACTAGCAAATGGCCAGGCAACGGCAACGGCAAATACATAAAGCTTTTAGCAGAAATAAGTACGTATTTTTGATGAACTAAAATAATGCAAAACAAAGTTGAAATTTCTTCATTCTATATGATTTTCAAACACGTTTTCTTATGCTTCCTAAAAAACTTTTCCTAACAGCGTTTTAATTTCACGCTGTCTTAATTATTCAAAACCACTCAAAAGTCTCTGGGAATCGAACCCGCAACTTCAGATTGTTAGACTAGCGCACTACCAGCTCAGTCTATGGAGGCACCCATATTCTAAATAACCCTTACACTCTTTATCAATTTACTTTTAACGAATGCCCAATAATTATCAGTTGGACGCAATTGGGCACAACTTTGTTAAATAACACGTTCTCTTTAACCCGCAACTTCAAATTGATAGCTTGCAAAAGCAGTAGCTTTTTATCAAGTTGTCAATTTTCATAGTCTTACATTTGGCGTTGGCATTTTCCACGACTTGACGAAACATATAATGTTTGTCGACTTTGCAGCATTCAGCGACTAACTTCAAGACCATCGGTTAAGTCAGTAATCAGAGACAACCCTTTCATCAGCGGAATGCCAAATCGGACAAAACCGCCGCTATTCTTTAAAGTGAGCAGGAGTACCCTACCCAGCCACTTCTCACCATATTCACGTCAATATAAGATGACGTCGCAATTTAGGCCTGCACCCATACAAGATTTAAATGTAATGACCATAAATGACGTTGGTTGACGTCGGACACAGGAGCATTAGAACCTCATTTCTTACTGAAA
This sequence comes from Phasia obesa, assembly GCA_949628195.1. Lineage (NCBI taxonomy): Eukaryota > Metazoa > Arthropoda > Insecta > Diptera > Tachinidae > Phasia > Phasia obesa. The sequence goes on from OX451217.1 coordinate 23,192,775, forward strand.
AATCACTGTTAGCGTATTGAAAGATTTCTGGAAAAATATATACATATGTTGGTCAATAAGCAAAATTGTCGTCTATGTGATAAACCCTGACAGGTTCAACAGGTGACAATGCATCCACAACAGAATCCTTTTTGGTTTGGTTTCTATGTAGGTAGCGTCATTGGTCCTTACTTTTGCCAAATTAACGTTAGTTACGGCATGACTATCAATGGCAGGCGCTCCATATATATACGACAGCTAATTTGTTTTTGCCCCAATTAAACGATTATAGCATAGCAGACTTGGGTTTAAGTGACTCGATGCTATGTCGTGTCACTCATTTAAACATATGCAGTTTATCTTCTATATAAAAAATCAAATGTCGTTCGTTGGTAATCGCATCACTTGAAAACGGCTGCATCGATTTCGCAAATTTTTTATTATCTTTATGATAAGCCAACTTAGGTTTTTACGATAATAAAAGTTGACCACGCCCACTTTTTCGCCCACGTTTTAAGTAGCTAGAGAACTATAGGTATAGATACTTGAAACTTTGCACAAGTTACCCTCATACTAATGAACATAATCTAGCGAAATACAGACTGGATTGTAATAGGGAGCGTGGTACCTCAGATACATAGTGAGCAATTGATATCGTCTACCTGGAGGTCTGCAATAGGTAGAGACTTGAAACTTTGCACAAGTAAACCTCACACTAAAGTGCTTGGTCTAACAGAATACAGACTGGATTGGGATAGTAAATAGGTGTGTACCTCCCATACAAAATAAAAAAATATTATCCCCTTAAAACGCATAGTGTGGCAAAAAACAGATTGGATACGAAAAGTAGGCGTCGAACCTTGCATATAAACTAAAACAATTTTCTTGTGAGAATAGCGTGCATTTACGAGTTAAAAGTTAACCCTACTTTTCTTCCAAGTGTTTATTGTATTTTTTTGTGGATGGGTGTAGTGAAGCGCACCGGGGATACCTAGTTAAGTATATTTTTCTCTCACGGAGCTAATGTGAAATAGCAAACAAGAATTTGAAATTTGGTTCCGATAAACTCTTCTTGTGGGAATTCCTTAAGTTGCAGGTCAATGCCAATAAGCAATGCCTTTTAGCAATATTCTGGTGGTCTTAAATTCAACATAACCTAGGACATTGATATATTTTAGTAGGATCTATGCGGCTGCGACTTTTCGTATCCGCTGTGATGTGCGCGGTAGATATTTGACTGACGGTAGATATTTGTCTGACGCATGAAGGGGGTTCGAACGTACAATACTACCATAAAATTTAAATATAGTCAAATTTTGGACGATTTAAATTTCTTTTAAAGATTTTAACGATTTTTGCAGACTGACGATTTGGTACTTATTTTATCTGGCAACATATTTTATAATATTATTAAAGGCATACTTTTAGGCTTTACAAAAAACAATTTTCTTGTAAGTAATAAAAAGACATCTAAGAATGGGGTCCTATCGCCAACCTGTGGGTACAAAAAACTCATAAGTACAATTTAGGAAGACAATTGGTAAAATTTTTAAATTTCTCCTTGCATTCATGCTTTATAGAATATTTTATAAAAAAAGAGATGAAATGCTACATCTATAAAACATGTGACATAAAACTGAACTACTAACACCTGCAATTGCTTTATTAAAATGCCTTAACATAACATGGCCATTTATGCAGCAACGAATAATAGGTCTTTTCAATATAACACTCTTAACTAAATACTGAGAAAACAAGCTGTAGCATCAAAAGCACTTGCTGATACTTAAGCTGTCTTTCCTCTTTTTCACCATTTAAAGGCTGATATTAGTACGTACAAAGTCAGTTTTTTATTCTCGTATGTTCTAGCAAGCAAGCAACCCCTTTAACACCTTTCGTGAAGTGGCCTGTTTGAGTTTCTTTACTTTTTGGTTTTCTATTAGAAGTCGACCCCCTTTTAATTGTTTTAGGGGTTTAGTGGTGCAGGTTCTTAGTGTTTTAATATTCATATTCATATTTTTTTTTGTTTGGTTGCCAGCCTTTTTGCTAATATGCCTTCATTTAATTTAAGTGCTTTTAAGAAGTTAAACATGTGCGTGACATTGTAAAATTTTATTTAAATACTAAAATATAATTTTATCATCATCAGTTGAGTTTGAAGAATGAAGGCCTTAGATAACACCTACACTCGAACTTTTTTTTAATGTTTCTAGAGATTCCATATCATGTTATCGCTCTTGTTTACATTCTACAACTTAAAGTCCTTCATATTGTTTGTTGAACACACACATACAGACACACATGCACATCAACAAGAGCAACATTAGCAGAAGGAGCAAAAAAGGAAGAAAACAAAAATAATAACCAGCTAATGACGATGAAACTTTATGCCAACAGTCTATAGAAATTTAATTAAACAAGAAGTCGTCGAGGGAAATGCCAGCAAAGCAGGCATAAAAAAATATTCTAAAATGTTTGTTTGGTAACTTTAGAGATCCTTAAAACATACAAGTATCCTTTTCTTCTTCTTAGGTTGCGTCTGCTACTCCATGCACTCATGTACTTGAAAAAAAAAATATCATTTAAACATCTAAAATCGTTTTCTTTTTCGGTTTCCGTATAAAAGAAAATTGTTTGAGAAGATTTGCAAAGAAAGTGTAAGAGACCAGAACGAATGAGCCAAATTATAAGAAAAGGGCACATCTTAAGGTTTAATATGTGTTTGTTCGTTTGTTTTTGTGAACTGCATTTTTTTAAGAATAATATTGTTGTATAACTAGCTATGCGCACACACGTTGTGTGCAATATTTTGTTTATTTTGTAAAGCAAATCCACACCAAATGTTCAAGACTCTTGCGTATTTACTTTATCTAAAGGTACCCATCCCTGGAGAAAATTCCAAAATTTATAAAAATTTCTAAAAAATTATTATAAAGCTCTAGCAAAGTGTTTAAAATATTTTAATAACAATATAATTCCACAAAGTAATAATTTTTGCAAAAAAAAACCGACTACAAAACCGATAGAAGGGCACAAGTTATAAACTAAAAATGTAAGAAGTAATCTGTAAGAATTAAGTTTAAACCAAATAATAAATGCGCCAAAATTAGCGGAAAAAAGTAAAGACTGTGTGAATGTCAATCGTCTCCCTATTACTGTTCAAAAGTTAAGCTATTTTTACCAGCATCCGTATTTTATGGGGACACCATTCACGCCTCTGTCTATAACGGTTTCAAAGATAGAGTCACATAGATCAAATAACATCACCTATTGGGACACCCTTTAATTTACAATTTTAAATTAAAGACATGTTGTTATAGAGGTCTTGGCCACAAAGATTCTGTTTAAATTTCAACTATCTGTCTATAACGGTTAAAAAGTTTAACCATATATATCAAATTACATGAACTATTGGGACACCCGTTACATTATAATTCTAAATATTTATACCTGTTATCATACCAGAGATAGCAGTGGACATTCTGCCTAATTTTCAAGTATTTGTGTTTAACGGTTCAAAAGGTAGGGCCATATATATCGAATTACATAATTTAAGGAGACACCCTTTAATTTCTAAATTTAGATTGTATACTTGCTATAGTGGACTTTGCAATACAGGTTCCTTGTAAATTTCAGCTGTCTGTCTATAACAGTTCAAAAGTTTGGCCATATACATAGAATTACATTAACTATTGGGACACCCTATTATTTCCGAATTCAAATTTTATAGTTTTTGTTATAGCTGACTTAGCAATACAGGTTCTTTGTAAATTTCAGCGGTCTGTGTACAACTGTTCAAAAGTATGGCCATATACATCAAATTAAATCAACTATTGGAGCACCCTTTAAAATTTTGAATAATTTTATTATATAGGTCATAGTAATCGACATTCTGTAAAATTTTCAAGGTTTTGCCTATAACGGTTCAAGAGATAGGCTCAAAAAGGTCAAATTACGTCACCTATGGGGACACCCTTTAAATTTTAAATTTATTTTTTTATTCATTTCTGCAGATGGGAGCTATAGCGACAAGCAATTTTTTAAAATTTTAATTTGGTGCCCTTTACAGTTCTTAATACACATATGTATTATGGGGACACCCTTTAATTTTTAATATAATGAACTGTTTTTAAAAATTTTAAAATCGGTTCAGAAATGGCTGAGTTCTGCGGTTACAAACATAAAAAAGCAACATTCAGACGGATAGATAACCTCCTTCTTTTTTGAAGTCGGTTAAAAATACAAATCAAATACAAATTAAACTAATTCATATTTTGTCATTATTAGTTAAACAGCACCATCTGCTGCGTAACCGTGTTTAAAATATCCCGCTTGCAATTCATATTTTGTCATTATTTTAAAACAGCACTATCTCTTGTGTAACCGTGTTTAAAATATCCCGCTCTCAAAAATAAAAAAGCCTTAAAGTATGCAGTACCTTTAAATCGATAAAAAACGGCGTTCTTTCACTAATTTTTCTCTACTTTCTTTTCGAAATGAGATATTTTTATAGGAAAAAAGTATCCTATATTTGAACCAAGATATCAAGGTACCTCCTGACAAAATTTTGTTAAAATCCATTCAGTAGTTTTTGCGTGATGCGAACCCAAACAGACAGGAAATGAGTTTATGTGTTATTATATGTATAGATTATATTGTATAATTATTTAAATATTATGAGAACAATAGTTCGGCGATGCAAACAATACAACATTGTTATTATACTTAAATTATTTGCTTAACGCTTGGCAAGGTTTCTCTTTTCTTTTTTATTTCCTACTTAATATTAAAATAAAAAGCATATGAAATGTTGAGATGGCTAAAGTTTCAAATTATGGTTCGTTTATATCATTGTTGGAAAAGTTTAGAAAGTTTAACAATTTAAAGCGTGAAAATGAGTTTTGTTTGAAGAGTATACTTAAAGTTTTATTATTAACGGCAGCCAAAAAGTATGCTTTTAATAATTGTATAAGCATTATGTTTTTTTTTTGCTTCTTCTTTTTATAATAAAATTTTTAAAGAATCTTATCATTAAGTTTTAGCAAATAAAGTTTTTATTTGTTTAACTTGTAGTTTCGGGCAGGAAGTAACTCAGACTGGGTTTGTTTGAAAAAAAAAATTAAGGAAAATTTTAATATAATGCTACTTTGTTAATAAGGTGTAAGTCTGCATACAGTAAATTAAGTATTAAAAATTTTAACAGTTTAAAAATTGAAATAATCACCGCTATCGCGAATAATTATTCCCTTGAAAAAAACTCCCAAATCTATCTCTATCGTGAATGAATTCTACCGTAAAATACAAGTAAACTTGTTATTGGAATCATTCACAATAGAGAATTTGGCAGTTGTTTTTTTTTATGGGAATAATTATTCGAAATAGGGATGAATATTATTTATTATTTTGCGACAGTGATAAAAATTTCAAGGAGACGGGTATTATCATCAGACCTTTTTCTTAATGGTCCCTTTTCGAACCCCATCCGCTCTCAATGATTATAAGCAACCGAGTGCTGGACATTTATACATAATGTGAGCTGCCCTCTCAGACTCTTAAAAGCTCAATCAGCAAGTGTTATCTTGTTCGGTTTTCGTCTCGGCTAGATGATATCGTGCCTCGATAGACTGAGTGGTAGAGCACTAGTCTATCAGTCTGGAGGTTGCACTAAAGTACCCGGGTGTTTTCTGTAGACAAGCAAAAAGCTTCGCTGATAGTGTTGTCTTAAAAAAAAAAACTCATGAAGGAGAATGTTCAGAAACAAAGACAACATAAAAATTCCAACAAGCTATACAACAGAGAATTTTCAGCACAACCTAGTGATGGTCTTAAATAGACGCCTATGAAAAATACCAAAGCAGGGGACTTTTGTTTTGGATATTTTTCAACATACAAGGTTTTTTCATCGTCGTTAAGTCCAGCTCATTCATTACGTTATGTATTGGTTTTAGTATTTAGACTGAGGTCCCATTCAATAGGCGTCTCTCTCTCTCTATGTGGCCCTCAGTCTAATGCCAGCCAACAACAGCAGAGCAAACAGCATGAAGTACATTTGTGTTATTCCCGAAAGCAAGTTGAAGAAGTTTAGAATCTGAGTCACAAGAAGGTGTTTGGTACTAATCGCACTCTCAAGACTACACAATAATATTCAGTCCGACTCTATTTCATGGGATCTTGATTGATAGTTGGCTTTTGAGAAAAAACTTACATCGCAATACTTTAAAAAAGATGTAAGCTTGTTCGATGTAACTGGTTCTTCCTTGCCTTTTCATTTATGTTGAATCCAATTGTAGCAAGACCATAGCCCTTGATCTACGCTTTTACAGTCAAAGACTAAGTTTCTGCATCTTCGCCTCATAAGTATGACCCGTCCATTTCATTGACTTTATCTTTCGCCTTCCCATGTAAGTTGAACTGCATAGGGATCCAGATAACACCTGTAAGCAATGGTAAGAATGGTGACAAGAAATGCCAACAGTGGATGATCAATTTGCGAAGAAAATCATCTTCAGTGATGAGGCAAATTTTCACCTCAGTGGCTTCGTCAAGAAGCAGAATTGCCGCATTAAGGCGTATGATAATCCAAGAGTGATTGTCGAAAAACCAATGCACCCACAAAGAGTGACTATTTGGTGCGGCTTGTGGGCTGACGGCATCATCGGGCCGTTTTTTTTCCAAAATTAGGCCGGTCAGTCCTGGATGTGGACGATGATCGGGCCGTATTTTTTCCAAAATGAGGACGGTCAGGCAGTTACTGTGAATGGTGTTCGCTATCGTCAGATGATAACGAACTTTTTATGGCCCGAATTGGAAGATATGGATGTGGACGATATGTGGTTTAAACAGGACGGTGCTACTAGCCACACAGCTAACGAAACAATGGCTCTTTTGCGCAACAAATTCAATGGCCGTTTTATCTCACGTGGTGGCGATGTCAATTGGCCGCCAAGATCATGTGACTTGACACCGTTGGACTTCTTTGTTATTTGATAGAAAAGGTGAACGTCGATAAGCCAGCAACAATTCAAGAGCTAAAGGATGAGATAATTCGGCACGTTAACTGCATATAACCTCAATTATGCCTCAGCGTCATCGAAAATGTGGAGCATCGGAAGGAGGTGTGCCGATATTTTGTTCCATACATAATTGAACCATACCAATATTATCGAAATAAAAAGAGATGACAATAATTTCCTAAAGAATTTGTGTTTTATTCAAAATCAACATCGGCCCTTACAAATTTAACCACCCTTTAATTGGGGAGAAATGTAAATTAATGCAACATAGTTATATCTCAATAAAACTCAAAATAGGCGAATTGCTGTTGAAATTTTTATAAAATGTAAGAGCTTTATGGCCTGAGCGGATAACAAATAATTCTATATAACTTCGGTAAAAGCTGTAAGACCTGTAATACTTTTTACAGATAAAGAGTGTTCGAAGATCCACTTTTTCCTCAGTAACTTAAAAGTTGGGGACTTTTAAGATATGACGCTATTGCTGGCAGCATAAAAAGAACCGATTTACGAGGAAATTTAAAATCGCCAAGATTAAACAAAAAACAAGGCTTAAAGTTATAACAACGCCTAGCCATGCAGATTTACTTCTTCTATTTAGTACAAAAAATATTTTAACCAAAATCACATTTCAATTAACTTCCTTTTCTCTAAGTGCAGTGCACTATAATGACGTGAATAGTGGTAATAGTGTTTCTTTTGGTTTGTTTTCTTTCTAATTTTCTTACTACTTTTAATTAATCCTTATACTTTTCATTTCACTCTAGACAGTAATTGTGGTTTTTGTTGTAGAGCTTGATGGAACCAATTTTCACTTTTTTTATTTTGTTAAATTTATTTTCTTCAAAGGAAAACTGCGCTAAGTAGAAGCACTGTTTTGTGGTTTCCTGTTTTCTTTTTCCACACTTATCGTTCGGTTGTAATTCCATTCTTAATGTCGTGTCAACCATATATTTTTTTAACTCTTTTTGCAACATTGTAGCAGTCCTCGTAGAGCACAATACACATGTACAAGGGGAGAGGAGAAGAGTTTATTCAAAAAAGGAAAAATAAGAGTTAAAATTTCCTTTATTTTTAGGTTTCTTTCGCTGTTTCTTGGTAATGAGCTAATTTAGCATTTTATGCAGTCATTCATTTTATGTTTTCTTTTGTCCTAATTTGTCCTGTTCTACAGTTGTCATTGTGTTTTTAGTCATTTGCATGTCTATAAAATGAAACCTTTTGTTTTCAAAGTTTACAAAATTGTTTGGCTTTTAGTTGCACTTTTTTAAAATTTTTAATTAAATTTATTTTACATTTGTCAATTAGTGTTGAAAAGTAAAAGATTTGAATAAAAAAACAGATGACACAAATTAACTTTTTATGTAAAGTTTTCTCTATATTTAGGGAATTTTATTTCCCGAATTAAATTTGTTTTTTTCCCGAATTAAATTTATTAAAGTTTTTTGTTCTTGAGGGACTTTTATCAACAAGTTCTTGGCTTCTTTTACAACGAGACGTTTTATAAATTGTGCCTAATATAAGTTGTATCACACCAATATCAGGTAGCTCCATGAAGTGTGTAAAATTACAGGTTTAGTCAGCGTTCCTACAATATTTTGTTGTTCAACAACAAGTCTGGAGAGGGCATTGCACCCCCCAGAATGGCCTTCCTATGCCAATGGTGCCTGGCTTGTTAACACACGTCACCTAGTAGTCATGCCACTATGTGAAAACAACGCATGACTGGCTAGACTACGCTCCTAGCACTTGTTTAGCAGTTGGAGACTACCTAAAATCCTGACCTGCAATTGATGGCTCCGTTAAACTGCAACAGCACATTTGGCTAAATCGTCTTTCATGTCTAATTAGGTCTAATAACAGCAACCAATTTACTTTTTAATTGGCCTCCATAAAAACGTATCACATAGATTTGGGTAAAATCCCTGTGGGGTAACAAACGCTTGGACAATGGTAAGTCCTCGAAGGCTCTTATCTTCCAGTTTCTGGTTCCTGCTAGCCTCGTGGACTGTGCAGTGGCGTCAATGTGTTAAAAGTCAACAAGACAATATACCCCCGGGGGACCCCAGGATTACAAATGTGGTCAAGGTTTAACGTTAGTACCTAGAAAAATGCTCTAACCTAAATTGTCTTACTACTAGGTGGAATTTCATTGCTAAAAAAAGTAGCAATTTATAGAACATAGAAAGCCTGGACAAATGTTCTAACCCTTTGTTTGGGGATTTTGGAGACCCTCAAACTCCTGAGGCTCTATTGGTGCCTTTTGTTGGGAGTGCACTAGCGAACTTGACCAACCTTGCACCATACTTGCAAAACTTTGGTCGAAACCACACCCACCACTTGTATTCTGAAGGGACCTCACCAATACTGCTCACAGAAATGTGGGGCTCTCTGTGCGGCTACCGGATCCCGTGGTGCCTGTCGTTTGGATGCTGGTCGGCCTCCAAAAGCACTGCTGCAAAGCATTAGAATGTTTCGACAATGATATTGTGTTCATATCATGTAAAAATTAATGGATAGATTTTAACAAAATTTTGTAAAGAGGTTCTTTAGTATCCTAACTCTATGATAATATAACCGCAAAAATATCTTATTTCTAAAAGAATGTGGAGAAAAAGCAGTAAAAGTGCGCCTTTTTTTTTTACTAATTTAAAGGTACTGCATACTTTAAGGCATCTTTTAGTTTTTAAAGCAGAGTGTTTTAAGCAATGTTGCGCAACAGATGGCGCTGTTTTAAAATAATGAGTAATCCATTTACTCTGTGTCTTTTACAGGGTTTTACAATAATTTTAAAATTTTATATTAATTTTAGAATTTTATCCAGTGATGGGTACCTTTATATAAAGTAAATACGAGTCTTAAAATTTGGTGTGGATTTCTTTCAAAGCAAAATCGAAGAAAATATTGTCAGGACGCACACAACGTGTGTGGGCACAGCTGTTAAGATACTATTTTTAAAGGAACTTTTTGTCATACAAGGGGACTTTTACAATATTCTTATTTTCAATTCGGTATTATTTTTAAAACATTCTCTTCTCGAATGGCATTTCTTTTGGATCCTTTTTTAAAAGATACTTCTCTCAAAATTCATTTTTGCAAAGTTTACATTTCTTTAAAATGTATTTTTCTTTAAAATATACTTTTTTAAAATGGTACTTTTCGTATCCAAGGGGTAAAAATGTAAGCCTAGTGTTTTCGCTACAATGTCTGTTCTTCTGTCATCGCCTCATATAACTACAGTCGTAATGGGTCCCTAATAAAATTTTCACAGAAGGTGCATTACTATGACCGCTACAATAAAAATTCCCACAAATTAAAGGGTGAGCCATTCGTGTCCCGATTTGTACGTATATAGCCTTATTTCACGGTTAACCTATGACGAGCTCAATTATTCCATTTTCAGAGTGAATGGAAGATAAAAAGGCGAGTTAAAAACTATTTAAGAAATAATGAATGTACAAATTTGATCCACCCACTATATAGCCGAGACATTGCCCCTTTTGATAACTATTTGTGTCGTTTGATGAAGAGTGCCCTAGCTGCTACACTACGCTTCACTTTAGAACTAGGTACCGGAAATTGGGTTGATTTATTTCTGATCTTACTAGATGAGAAGTCATCTTGGGTTGAAATCCATAAATTATCAGAAAGTTAAAAAATAATATTGAGCAACCATATAAAAAACGCCATTTTATAATTAAATTTTCTTTTATTATAAAAATAAGATCTGTTTAAAAATATATTCAACTTTTATTTTTTTTTTTAAACGCTTTTAATTGCTCACCAAAGAACACTTGAAAATACTTAGAAAAATGTTTTTAAAATGTTATTTTATTTTTAATTTGTACAAGAGGGGGCGCAGAAACTTTTTCTTTCTTAATGAGTAGGTACAAGGGTTTGTTTCTTGCAGCTCAGATTAAATTGTGCAGAGTTAACACATTTATTCCGCCACATGTTACAGACTCCACTCATGTGTTCACAATGTACATGTTGCAAATAAACAACGTTGACACGATTATTATAATTGCAAACCCTAAAGGTATGCTATACATAATAATGCTATGATGAAAATTTTTACATACAAATGTACGTAGATGGGCGTGAGGAGTATGCGTTTAGTAATACATAATAAAATTACGATTTACGCTCTCGCACTATCATCCAATTGTACTTGTTTTTGTACTTTTACTTCAAAAAGAAGTTACGTTCACATGTACGAGTACAAAGTATGTACGTCCACACTTTCACTCTACACTTACGCTTAGACTTGTTAAGGAACACAGGAATGCAACTATTTGACAGTTAAACGAGCACAAAAAATAAAAGTGAAATAAAAAACCCTTTACCGAACTCGTACATGTGTAAGCATGTTGTAAAGTAATACACAAGTGTTTTGCCACAAAGAAAAAAAAATAACAATTGTGCCTTAAAGTATGCAAGTGTTTAGTGCGTGACTAGTTGTTACTTCATGTTTTTTGTTGTTGTTGCACTTGTAAAGAAGCCTTTAATAAAGTGTGTTTGTTCGTATCTGTGTATTCTTAACTAGGAAAAGTTTTCGTTCTAGTTTTTGTTGCTGGTGAAAATCGATTGAGCAAATTATGCCTGGAAGCAGGTTGCATAAAGTGTCGTGATATAATTACTATGTTTCTGAATATAACTGGGACATTCTGAAAGTTAATGGAGAGCCTTAGAGAATGTTTTTAAGATGGTATTACTATGACGTCGAACCAGTAAGACTTTCCTTTGATCAAGTAAGCGTTCGTTTTCATTATGGAATACGTTGTTGTTAGTAAAGTTGTTTTAGTTTGAGGTGCAACTAATATCGTTTCTAATTTGCACAAAAGAAATATTAAGTTTTAAAAAAGTAAAATCGGGTGGTCATAGAAAGTACTTTATAAACATGAATTTAAAGATGCCTTTTATAAAATGTACCTTTGAAAAAAGGACCCTATAGAAATTCAACTTTTATAAACGTACCTTTTTAATAAAGAACCTTTTAAAAACGGTAACTAATATTAATTAAACTTTTGGAGATAAACTGGTTTTAAAAAGGTACCTTTTTAGAAAAAGTACTTTTTTTAAAGGTACCTTTTTAGACAAAGTAACTTTTTTAAAAATTCTTTTTAAAAATTACTTTTAAAAATTTTTTTTTTAAAAAGTTTTTCAAAAAAATTTATTTAAATGGTTTTTTTTTCAAAATTTTATTGAATTTTTTTTTTGGCAATTAGGATCTTTCTGCAATCTACATTACAAAAAATACTTTAAAATAAAATTCCGCATATTGGCACACCACCCCCTTCAATATGCCTTTCCAGTGCTCCTGGTTGCCATTTTTTAAAAAAGTACTTCTTACTTTGAGTATTGCTTTCTAAAAAGGCCTTTAATACAAATCAAAGCAGAAAACCCTTACCAACAAACAAAAAATAGTCGCTCGCAGAGGTTTATTGATCCCCCGAGATCTGTATGCACTCCTTGCGATTTACTTGTCGTGGTCTAATATTTATTTAACAAAAAAGCAAAAGAGAAGCATTACAACCAAAAAAATTAAGAACAACGTAAAAAATTATAGGTGGGCGTGGTTTTTTGCCCGCAGCCTCGAATGGCATGGTCTGATGTAGATGACTTGCACTAGCGAAATTTTTGAAATTATGCCTAACAGATTGGTGGGCTTAAATCTTCTGTACCTCGTCTGTCACCTTGACTAATGACATTTTAACATCAACGCGACCATTCGGATAGACGGACAGACCAACATCGCTTAATCAACTTTTTTAGGTATAAGAATCCAGAATAAAAAAATATAGAATAAAGTATTAACATCTTTATGGGATCGAAAATGAATATTGTAGAATATTTAATATACACGTCATGACAAACTTACATATATATACCCTTTCCACCTGTGATGAAGGGTATCAAAAAGGCCGTAAGAACCTTTTAACAAATTTTACCCTTCGAAATGGACCCTTTAAATAATCAAGATTACTTCAGGTTGAAATTGGGTGCTTAAAAATAACGCAAGGCTTTTTGACAATAAATCTACAAAGAGAATGGATATGTTTGATGTGATATATGGCTGGCTCTTTTAAAACAAGTGTTGAAAATACTAAAACGTTTTGAAGCTTCACTTCTCCCATACTTCATTATTTTTTTTAAAGTCATCTATAAAACACTTGGGCCCATTGCACAGTGCAACACGGAAAAAAATAACCATATACGGACACCACTACGTGATAAAAGTCCAAAAAAAAAGACCCCTGTCTCCCAGTTTTGCCCAAAGTCCTCCAGGTTTTTTTTTATGGGCCCTCAAAGATGTGGGGCCTCGATGTCATTTTTGCAAAAAAACGATCATTTACTCAAGCTCATTTTTTGCAAACCGTTTGGAATTTTGATATACTCTCTGAGGCAAAGTTGTAGCTCTTGTCATAAAGAACAAAAATTGTTCAAAAGTGAAAAATTTCCCGGCTACCTAAGCGCTACCTAAACGGTGTTAAGAATCATTCCTAGGAAGTTCATATGTTCTAGAAAGTTGTTTATAGAGATCTTAGGTTCATTTTTGTAGTTGATTGTTTCCTTGAATTTTGAACGGTTTCCTACTTATGGACCTGAACAGGTCCATTGAATTTTTTTGCGATTTTGACCTTGAAGATGAAGTTTTTTGATTTTATATGTTCACAATTTTTGTTCTTTATGACAAGAGCTACAACTTTGCCTCAGAGAGTATATCAAAATTCCAAACGGTTTTCAAAATATGAGCTTGAGTAAATGATCATTTTTTTGCAAAACTGACATCGAGGCCCCACATCTTTGAGGGCCCATAAAAAAAACCTGGAGGACTTTGGGCAAAACTTGGAGACAGTGGTATTTTTTTTTTTTGGTCTTTTATGACGCAGTGGTGTCCGTATATGGTTATTTTGTCATGACTTAAAAAATTACACAGTGTGTTATTATAACTTGCCTTTAGCTAAAGGATTTTGTTGGAACGATAAGTAGTTTTTCGTTTTAATAATGAGGATAATGCTCATAGCTATAACTTGTCCTTATAGTACGTGATAGTTAAAAGTGGATTTTAGCTTACTTTTATCACTCCAAAAAAATCCTAACTTTAGCTAAAGGCAAGTTATAATAATGGGCCTTAATGACTCTTAAAATACAAATATTTAAACGAAATATTTTATAACTAGAAGTCCGTTAAGTAGAACTTTATTTCTTAAGGCCTGTTTAAGAAAAAATCCTTTTCTAATACATAAAATTAATATAATTTTTCTTTTTTTTTGTGAACAATAAATTGCAGGATGAAAAAAGTGTCATTTGTCGGTCATTTCCTTCCTTACTAGTTAGCTAGCAATGACAAACAAAACTAATATTTATCCCACTAACTCATCCTGCAAATCTACCTCCACCCTGCTCATTCCGCATATTAACAGCTTTTTCGACCATTATCATCACCATCGTCATGTAATAATAAATAAAGAGCCATAAGACTGCTTTTAACAATACAAGCACGCATAAAAGAAATTTAGTAAGAAGAAAAAAAAAATTGCAATAAATATTAAAGAAAATCAAAGTGTTCTTTAACCACACAAACGACTAAACAAAATGTTTTATAAAAAAGAGGAAAAATACTGAAAATCAAATAAGATTTGAACATGTAATCAAATGGAATAATATATCGCACAATTTGCTTGTTTCTTTTTTTTATTCAAGAGAAATAAGGAAAAAAATCATAGCTAAAGAAATGTTCAAGAAAAATACAATAAATAAAATATCAAATATTTTAATATCAAAAAATCATATCTGCAATATATTCACAGGCTATAAAACCGTCATGTCTCTCCTAACGTTTATGGATCAAACTATTAATTGTTAAGAATCTTCTATTAGAAGGGGGCGAGCCTTTAAGATTTGATGTTTGATTGGGCGGTTTCTTTTGTTGCTGTATTACAAGACAAACATCGTATACGAAGCAAGAATAAATAAAATGTTGCATATTTTTTGGCTGAAAATGTTATTAAAAATGAAGTATAAAAGAAATGAAGTATACGTGTCGAATAATTATTTTTTATAGACACATATATACCTCCTTTAACACAACATATGCATATCTCAATAAACAAAAACTTCAATATAATTCCTTTATAATCTTCTTATCTGTTAAAAACTTTTCAGAATTAAAACTCAAGCTTAACCGATAAAATATATATAAAAATATATTAGATAAAGATTAATCTAATTAATTTTTTTTTCATAATTATACTTAAATTTGTTAAGAAATTTGTTAGCAATTTTTATTGGATTTTCTTGTTTTATGGTTTTCAGTATTCCGTTCCCAAACGGTGCCGATTATTACCGGTCAGGAAATGAAACCTCTTAAAAAGGCCCAAAAGTTTTAACAAAAAATGGTTTTAAAAAAAGTTCCTTTAGGTTAGGTTTGGAAGGGTTGTGCCAAACATGGCACATCCACTCGGAGACCTATTGGTCCATTGTGATTCCCTTCAGCTAAACTACAACAAAACTAAGATAATTATGGGGAAAAAGAGAGCCTTATTATGCTTCCTGCCACCTATCACTCAGCCACCCGATTTCCTTGATGAAGCCGACGATATCCTCGATTTTACACCGCGGGATGTCGAAGAGCCCCTCGATAAATCTATCACCTAGCCATCTAAGTCTGCGGCTTTGTAATACCGGGCAGTGACACCCGATGTGCTCAACAGTTTCCAGCTCCTCCTCATCCTCGCACAACCTACAGAAATCTGGTGTGCCGACGACCCAGTTTCTAGCCATTGGCCTAATGGCGCAATGACCTGTGATCAACCCTATGTCTTAGAACCTTCTTGTCTAGACCCAGAAGTATCTCGGTTTTCGCAGCGTCCAGTCTAGGCCAGATTGACCTTGACACTCTGCAATCCCCCCTTACTTCCCAAGACACGTTGATTTTCCTGACTACCCAGTCTGATATCATCCTGTAGTATTGACTAATCGGTGGCTTAACCGATTCTACCCTAATTGAATTTACCCCTTCCGAGCCCAGTCTCGCAAGTTCGTCAGCAATCGCGTTGCCCTCAACATTACAATGGCCCGGGACCCAACACAGTCTAATCTTATACTTGTCCGTCAGTTCGTCGATAGCCTTTTTACAATCAGCAACCAGCCTAGATGTGACCTTGTGTCTTTTTAAGGCTTTAAGCGCCGCCTGGCTGTCGACGTACAGAGTGACCTCTTCCCCTTCTACAACATGTCCAGACACCACCTCTGTGGCTTTTAAAATCGCCAACACCTCTGCCTGGAACACACTACAATCGTCTGGTAGGTTGTAAGACATGCGTGTTCTGGTTCCCAAAAAGTTCCTTTATAAACGTTACATTAAAAAAGACTTTTATAAAATGGTATCATTCTAAAAATCACTTTTAAAAAACTTCCTTAAAAAAGTACCTCTTATTAAATTATCTTATTAAAAAGTACCTTTTAAATAAAGAGACTTCTTTAAAAAAGAGCAACTTTTATAAATAGTAACTTTTTAAAAAGTACGTTTTTAAATAAACAGCTTTAAAAAAAGGTACGTTTTTTAGAATAAGTACCTTTTAAATTTTACATTCAAACGGAACTTTCTCATAAAATTCCTGTCACACAAAGTACTTTTTAACAAAAATGCTTTTAAAATATACTTTTTAAATATCAAAAGGAACAATTTTCTTAATAAGTACATTTACGAAAAGTGCGTTTCAAAAAAGATATTTAAAAATAGTACTTGTGAAAACGGAACTATTTTAAAAGTAGCACTTAAAAACTTATGTTTCAAGAAACAAAATTCAGAAAAGTGTCTTAAAAAACCAGTTTTTAAAACTCTAAAAGAAAAAATTTTAGTAAAATTATCTTTACAGGTTTTGAGAAAGTACATTTAAAAAAAGTATTTTTTATTTAACAATTTTAAAAATTTTTATTTATAAATTAATTATTAAAAGAGAAAGGAATTTTTAAAGTTGTGCCTTTAAAAAATTACTATTTAAAAAAATTTAAAAAAAAAATGACTTTAAATAAAGTACGTGTAAAAAAAGTACCTTTTATAAAATCACTTTCAGAAGAGCGATTAAAAAATTAACACAAAAACACCCACAGAAAATATATTAAAATATATTAAATTTCTTAAAAAGGTACCTTTTTTACCCTCAAGAAAAGTACTTATTCGAGTACTCCTAAAATAAGTCCCTTTAAAAAGCCTTTTAAAAAAACCTTTGAAAAAAATAATTTTTAAAATCATTACAATTAAAAAAATATTTTTTTTTTTTTCAAATAATTAAGTAATTTTTCAAAAACACGTAAAAAGTAACCTTTTTAAAACTGCCTTTTAAAACATATCTTCAAAAAAATAAACTCAAAAAAGTACCTTTAAAAGGTAACATTTTAAAAGAACACAAGAAAAAAATCTTTAAAAAATTTTAGTAAAATTATTTTTATAGAAATTCCTTCCTGCTTTTAAAAAAAGTAGTTATTGAGAAAATACCTTTTTAAAACGTAATTTTAAGGACTTTTTTGAAAATTGAATCAGCAAAAAAGAAACTTTTTATTTGTGCCTTTAGAAAAATTATTGTTGTAAAAATAATTTCTAAAAATCTACTTTTTAAAAAGTAGCTTTTGGATAGAACTAGAAAATATTTAGGAAAAAAAACCTAGCCTGAAAGTCAAAAAGTAACATTTTAAGAGAACAATTTAGAAAAAGGATCTTTATACGTAAATTTTAGTAAAATTATTTTGATAGTAATTCCTTTCACAAAACTACTTTTAAAAAAGTAGTTTTTAAGGAAAAACCTTTTTAAAAAAGTACTTTTTATTTATGGAATAAAAAATTTTTTATGAAGAGAAAAACGTCAAAAAGAAACTCTTAAAATTTCTACATTTAGAAAAATTATTCTTATAAAAATATTTTCTAAAAATCTTCTTTTCTAAAAGTAGTTTTTAAAAAATACCTTCTAAAAAAAAGTACTTTCCATTGAAAGACTAAAAAATCTTTAGGAAAAAAAAAACCTCTACAAATTTGTGCCTAAAACTCAAAAAGTACCATTTTAAGAGAACACTTTAGAAAAAATATATTTATATGTAAATTTTAGTAAAATTATTTTTACAGAAATTCATCCACAAAACTGCTTTTAAAAACGAAGTTTTTAAGAAAATACCTTTTTAGAAGTGTACTTATTATTTAAGGACTTAAAAAAATTTTTACAAAAAGTAAATTAAAAAAAACTCTTTAAATTTGTGTCTCATTCTTATAAAAATATTTTCTAAAACTATTCTTTTCTAAAAGTAGCTTTTGAAAAAATACCTTCTAAAACAGTACTTTTCATTGAAGGACTAAAAATATACAAATTTGTACCTGAAACTCAAAAAGTACCATTTTAAGAGAACACTTTAGAAAATATTATTTTTATAGAATTTCCTTTCACAAAACTGCTTTTAAAAAAGTAGTTTTTGAGAAACTACCTTTTAAAAAAAGTATTTTTTATTTAAGGACTAAAAAAGTTTCTGTGAAAAGAAAATCGTCAAAAAGAAACTCTTAAAATTTTTGCATTTAGAAAAATTATTTTTATACAAATATTTTCTAAAAATATAATTTTCAAAAAGTAGCTTTGGAAAAAATACCTTCTAAAGAAGTACTTATCATTAAAGGAAAAAAGTACTATTTTTTAAAATTATCTTTTAAAGAAACTAGGCTTAAAAAAGTAACTTTTACAAATGTACTTTTAGCAGAGGATTTTAAAAAAATTTACTTAAAAAAGCCTTTAGAAAAATTTGCAGAAATTATATAAAATATTACTAAAAAAGATACCTTTTAAAAGGGTCTCTATAAAAATAACTCTTATAAAAATACTTTAACAGAAAGTACATATAATTTGTTAACTTAAAAAAAAAAATAAAAAGTGCAGTAAGAAGCTGTCTTTTAAAATCAAGTCGGTTAATTGAGGTTTTAAGCTCGCCACAGCTTATTGAAGCCGGAGTTCCCCAAGGTAGTATTTTGGGACCAATTTTATATTTACTGTACACAGCAGATATGCCAATTAGCACCCTAGTCCACAAATCAACTTTTGCAGATGACACAGCTTTTTTAAGTATTCATGAAAGTGCCCAAGAAGCATCACACCTTTTACAAGACATACTCAATTTGGAAAAATGGCTAGAAAAATGGAGAATAAAAGTGAATGAACAAAAATGCACTCACATAACTTTCACACTGCGCAGGGACTCATGCCCTCCTATTCGCATAAATAACCAAATGATACCACAGCTTTCAGACGTTAAATACCTGGGTATACATCTTGACCGTCGCCTTACTTGGTAAAGCCACATTGATTCCAAGTTAACACAAATTAAACTAAAAGCAGTACAACTAAATTGGCTTATTGGCAGAAACTCCACCCTGAGCTTAGATTGTAAACTTCTACTGTACAAGTCGATCCTCAAACCAATTTGGTGTTATGGGATTCAGTTATGGGGCACTGCCTCAGCTAGCAATGTAGAAAAAATTCAAAGGCGCCAAAATAAGATACTACGTATGATAACATCTGGTATATACAAAATTCGAACATCCACAAAGACCTAAACATGCCATCAGTTAAAGCAGAAATAGCGAAACATGCAGTCACATATCTAAAGAGGCTTGAATCTCATCGAAACCCTTTGGCGCGTAATATGCTGAATGAACCTGGTTACATTCGACTAAAAAGAAGAGATACTGCTTTTCTTGGCCGTACATTAGAGGGATGACCCGCAAATGATTGCAAAATCCGTGAAACAAACATTATTTTTGTCTAGCACTGGCTGGACTTAAAAAGTATATTTTATTTTAGATTTATTTTAGATTCAAGTAAGTTAGATTTTAGATTCAAGTAATTATTGTTAGTTCAAAAATATTGAAGATACAATAAATAAATTATGAAAAAAAAGTGAATTGAGGTTCCTTTAATAAAAAGTAATTCTATAAAACTAACTGAAAAATTCTATAAAAAACTATAAAAAGTCCCTTTTTAAAAATAATACTTCCAAAAAAAAGTACCAAACACACAGACCTATGTTTAGTCATACCTGTTAAGAGTGAAATGTATTTATAACACATTAGTAGACACTAAGATTAAAAAGCTTAAATATTAAGATAAATTCGTTATCATTTATAACCAAAGTAAATACACACCAATGCTTAAAAAATAACTTTAGTTAGAAACGGCTTATTTGCTTATTAAACTGCTAGAGTTTGTATTTGTGTAGCTTTATCTTGCAGCACCTTGGGTGTACAAGAGAACAATTAATTAATTAAAAGATTATGATTGATAATACTTGCCGACATCTTTATTAAACACAGGCCATCATACACTTCTCACAGAGAAATGTTGGGCAGAATCTAGAAATTTGTGTAATTAAATGTAAGCTTACCTGCAAAGAAAAGAAAAAAAATTTGTAGGTTTTAGTTAAAATTATAATTAAGTTTGAAAGGATAATATTACATTTAAGCTTTGTCAGTTAAATAAACAAGATTAGCAAAATGTGATGTCTGCTTTAGGGATGAAATTAATTAATAAATTTTATTTAAGCTTGAGAATTAAATTTAAAAGTCACAAATTTTATGCCCTTAAAATATATTTTAACTTTAACTTGTATTTGTTTATTTTTTGTTGAAGAATCCATCTATTCGTTCATTGCAATTGAGGTCATCTTTCTGGGTAGTTAAGTATTCAGCCCCTTAAGGTATGCCAGCTTTAATTTAAGGCATACTTATATTATATGATTTTTATAATTTACCTTAAAATATGTTTTATTTCTTGTCTGTTTTATTTTACTGCTGCACAATTGTTGTGTTTAATGTCTTTTGTTTCTAATAGAGTTTTCATTATGACCTCATAACTGCCTCTTTTCTTGTAAATTATTTAAAAGTTTTTTGTTGCTTATATTATATTCTGGTAAAGTAAAATTATATAAAAAAGAAATATAAGCCAAAGGAGGGCAACAAGAAATTCCAATATTGAGCTAATTTTCTTACTCATGATTTTTTTATTAAACAAAATTAAATTTCTGCCATGAGATTTTTTATTTCAAAATTTTTTTTCATGCATTTTTAATTGCAAGTTTATTCTTTTTAGAATTTCTCCTATTTCATTATTAATATTCTGATTTTCGTTGTTTTTTTTTTTTTTAGCTATAAAATGAAGTCGTTTATGATTAAAAAAAATAAAATATAAAAACAGCTTTGAAAAAGAAGAAGTATTAAAATGGCTGCCACGTTGATCTTATGCTTTTTAACGGTTGTGATTTTAAGTCCAGCAAATGAGAAACAAGTTAAACGATGAATATTCAAGAACATGGTCAGCATTTTTGTTTGCTTTCCTTTCTTTTTGGTTTCAAATTTTGCAAGTCATTATTTTAGTTTTGTAATAAAATGTGTTATACTTTAAGGCTGTTCAGGTTGTATAAAAGACTGCATACTTTTAGGATTTATAATTTAATATAATAAGAGTAGGTCCAAAAACTATGAAAAAAGAAAATAAGAAAAACACGGATTTTGTGTTTAATGATATGTCGTGATAATATCTTTGAGCTAAAAATGTATTAATATTTTTTAAACTAAAAAATTTAATTTTCAAAAAAAAAAAAATTCAACAGATTTAAAAAAAAATAATAGATTAAAAAAAATATTTAAATAAATTATTGTAGCCTATATCCAGGCTGTCGCGAAAAAAAGAAATCATTGAAAAGTCTACAGGACCTTAAATTTTCTTTGAATATTCATATTTTTCGCCATTGCTAAAATTCCAAAACATTTTACAAACACAAACACACACATATTGTAAAGTGTTTGCTTAAATAATATATAACAACACAATAATATTATTTTGTGAACAAAAAAAGCATAAAAATAATAAATAAAAAATAAAATAACGACTGAGCAAAACGTAGAAAAATGTATACAACGCAGCACTAGGAAAAATCAACATCACAAAATCATGACAAAAATCTAAATAGAAAATCCTGTGCCACAAAAGAAATGCACACAATCACAAACACACTCACACACACTCACTCATACACTCACAGAAAAAACATTGAAAAAAGGAACATTTTGATAACATTTTAAATCAGGCACTGACATTCACATTGTTTGAAATTTGGCTAGAAGTAGTTACAAAAAAAATGCAAGTCAAGCCAAGGAATGTAGCTGTGTTTATGATTAACGTATGCATTCATATACAGTACCGTGTATTTTAATAGCAGTGCAGAAGTATGTTATACAAAATGTGCTTTATTTTTTAAACTTGGCATTTAGGGGATTTTCTTTTTTAGAATTCCATAAACATAATAGTATACCTTAAGGCCTAAACATTAATTAGTTAAAAATTATATTAAGACTAGCTGTGTGCGTTGTGCGTCGATGTGTGCGTCCCGACAATATTTTGTTCGATTTTGCTTTGAAAGTAATCTATACCAAATTTTAAGTCTCTAACGTATTTATGTGTGGTTTCTGTATTACAGGCGAGCGGCTCGTCTAGAAAATTTGTATGAAAAGCACTCAATTTTTTGAGTGATTCCTATACAAATTTTTTAGACGAGTCGCTCGCCTATAATACAGAAACCGCACATTAATTTATAAAAAGGTATCCATCCCTGGATAAAATTCTAAAATTTTTATAAAATTCTAAAATTTTTATAAAATTCTAAAATTCTACAAAGTATTATAAGCTTTGTAAAAGATGTTTAAAATATTTTAATAACAATGTAACTCCACAAAGTAAAAATACAAAGCAAATACAAATTTTATTAATTTGGCTCTTTGGCAGTAAGTAATTTATATTTTTTTCATTATTTTAAAACAGCGCCATCTATTGAGCAATCGAGTTTAAAATATCCCGCTGTCAATTCATATTTTGTCATTATTTTAAAACAGCGCCCTCTGTTGCGCAACTGTGTTTAAAATATTCCGCTTTCAAAAATAAAAGATGCCTTAAAATATGCAGTACTTTTAAATCGGCATACTTTCACTGCTTTTTCTGCACTTTCTCTAGGAAATAAGATATTTTTCCGAAAAGAAAGTATCCTATATTGGAATCAGGATACTAAGGGACCTCCACACAAAATTTTATTAAAATCCATTCAGTAGTTTTTACGTCATGCGAACACAAACAGAAAGGCAGACAGGCAGACAGATAGGAAATGAACTTTTATTTTATTAAATGTATAAATTTGATGATTTCTACCGCAATTGCTACATTTTTTTAAGTTTTGTATAGTTTCTTAATTTATCGCATTGGTCTGCATAATGAAGCTCGTTACACGCAACGCAAACTGGAGATAACTTACAATAAGTCCCAGTATAGACAGCTTAGACACTGGACGGGTCGTGATCGTTTGTTCGTTTCGTCGGTGATTTTATGCAGATATTTCAGACTATAAGCAGGGTGCGTTTCGTTCTATTCCAACCTGATTTTTGAAGGCCAGCGTTTCTTTCTTCAGGACCAACGGATAAGTAAATTCCATTCAAAACCACCTGAAGATCTTTACAACTCTTTTTACTATTTTTGGACAATATCTAAATTTGTTTTTGTCATACAGTGTTCACTAACTAGTCGACGATAAATTGTTTTTATTAATTTTATTGTCACGAAAATCAAATACTGCCTGTGATCAAAGGCACGTTTTAACGACTATAAAACATAGAGGTGCAAAACTAATTGTTTGGGGCTGTATTTTTGTGCTGTGGTACAGACCGATCGTTTGTTTTGGATATCACGTTGATTTTAATCAGTTTTGGGGCTAGTGATTGAACAAGTTTTATTCCCGTTTAATCACTCAGAAAAACCCAGAATAGGATAAAATCAATATCGTGTTGGTAAACGTTGATTTTGTTCAGGGAGGCTTCAGCGTATTTCGATTCGAAATAAATCTTTTTCGAAACATAATGTCAAAGTCATACAAATTCGAGTATCGAATTTGTATGAATCGAATTACGCAGTAACCCCCCAGCTTCGAGCATGGTGCTCGAACATATTTGAAGAAGTTATATTTTTCAAATATTTGCTTTAAAAAAATGACAGACAATCATATTTTTGTTATTACTCAAATTGCTTACTATTGTCCCTCTATCACTATCACTACCCTATGCAACAATGCATACGCGTTAATTTTTGCTTTTTATTGATTATTCTACATCATAATAATCCTTGTTGATCGGTGTGAAAAAACATACGAATTTGTTGATATGAAAAGTTTGATGATGGATGAAAATCACAGAGCTAATGATTTAATCACAGAGTTAGAATGATTTAAAATCAACACCGAATGTGTATGTTTACAAATTTTTCGCCGTTTTAAAGCAAAGCAATGCTATTTAGGATGTTGATTACTTATAAACGTTTATTTAAATCACCTATTGCAGTTCTCTCTGATGTGTACAAATCAGTGAATAAATTTAGAAAATAATCTTAAAAATCATTAAATTAGTTTTTTCAATAACCATTAAATTGCAAGTCAAATATATTAAGTGCTATTAAATTGCACAGTACTGTGTGTTGGCTAGCTGTTGTGTTGTATGAATTATTATTTTTTTTCGGGGAGCTCATGTGTGCGAGCATGAATGAATGTATCTTTATGCATTTTTTTCCATTCTGAAGAGAACCAGCCGCTTTTCCATTGTAAAAATACATCCTATTATCTTGGATTTAACAATATTTCGAGTTTTTCTTTGCTGAATTTTTTTTTTTTTGCTTTCTTCACATAACTAAATAAAACTATTGTTGAGTAATTTTATTCAGAGATTGTTTGCAATTCTTTTATTTTTATTTATTTTTTTTTTTTGATCATCTCTGCAGAACTGTGATGTAAAAACATATTTTTTTAATATTTTTCTTCAATTGTTGTTGTCGTGATTCTTTATTTAAGGAATTTGATGATGATTTTGAATTTATTAAATTTTAAATTTATTTATAAAAATAATTAATACTGCGTGTGATTTTGGAATGTGATCGGAGGATTAGTTTACAAGCTTTCGAGCTTCTTTTTACCGGAAAAATTAATTATATATTCGAAACGATATAGTAAGGTCCTCCTTGCATATTTTTTATTAAAATTCATCAGACAGTTTTCGTGATGCGAGCACAGCCACAAGCCGGCCAAACAGACAGTCAAAATTTCCAAAAATTACTGCTTTTCATTTCATATCGGTTACTATCTGCACGAGCAAAAAATTTAAAAATTATGGTATGTAACATTATTATTTTAAAATAAATACTATTTACATATATATTTTTTAATCAAAGTTTTATTTGAGGGTTATTCTATTACGTTACATTTTCTGCATTATTAAGCATACAAATATTTTATTTTAAACTACCTATCGCCGCACTGTGGTCAATATTTTGAGATAGCGGCCAAAACTCCTTTTGGTTTTTGTTCTCCGATTTTAAAGTTATTAAAGTCATATGAAAGTAGACAGTAGTAAACCTCGGGAGCCACAAAATTAGAACTCTATTTCAACTATTTCACTGAGAACAGGGTGGTCCAAAATGGGCTTTTTCAGAATTTAGTAAATTTATGATATTTTTAGTTAATTTTTAAAGTTTAAATGATCATAACTTTTTTGTTTTTCAATATTTTTGGACGAAATAAATTTTGTGTGGTAACTTAACTTATTTCCTATTACTGGTAAAAAAATTGAAGCTCTACTGTTTTCAGAACAATTTAAATATTTTTTTTTAAAAAAGGTCAAATTTCTCGGAAATTTCCTACTTCATAGAGCACAACTCCTGTGAGTCAAGCTGAGTCAAAACACAAATTTACTATTTTGTAGTCCTAACTCTCCCCTACATTCCTATATATACATGTCCATGCATCGGGACTGCACTTTTTGAGCTACAGCAATTTTTCTGACCCAAGGTGAGATATTCGGTACAAATGCACGTCATATTTTTTGAGAAGTTATTTGTATGTGAAAGTGGATATTATGCATATATTTTGATGCAATTTTGTACAAGAGTTCTTATTGACCCAAAAAATAATTCTGTTGAAATTAGGAGAAGTTGGCCTATATTTGGACCTAGTCAACATAGAAGGGTGTATCAAAATTTTGACAAAAATGACAATAGAACTCTCAAATTATGTGGTATTTGGCAATTCATTTGGAAAAGGTAAAAAATGATTTTATTGCCATCTAATATTACACAACTTAAATACCTTAAAATTGCAAATAAATTTAAAACCAATGAAAATAACTGTTAAAACCAAGTACCTGCTATATTATGTTCAAAGAGGTAAAAAAGATCATGTTGAAACTTCGAGCAATAGTATATTAATCCATGCATTCATTTTTTTTCTTCATTATTGTTTAAACAATGGCTAAATTCAGTTATAGTGTTCTATCTGATATATATATTTTTTTTATTTTACATATAATGAATAATCCATTCTTCAAAATATGCGACAAACAAGAAATTAAAATTCATAACTTAAAAATAAAAAACTTTTTAAATACTTTAAGAAAACGGTACAATCAATGTTCCAGAAACAAGAAATTGTTTTACTCACGCAACCAAGAATGGCTAAGAAATAAACTTATTTTTAAAAAGCCATCAGTAACTACCAGGGAAACTGGAAAAGGTGGTCGACCAGCAAAGCCAATTGATAATTGTAGTGAAAGATCACGAAGACGCAAGCTTAAACATATCAATGAAGAAGTTTCTTGTAGCATCATAAAGGATTCATTTCTGCATCAAATTTAACCATCGAAAACTAAAAAGAGTAAAATTGCTATCATTAAAAAAATAGTGGAAGCAAGCCCCAGACGCAGAAAAAGGATTTTAGAAAGTATGCCGACACCAACTGAAGAAAATAAATTTACTCCAGAAGAAGCATTTGCACTATTTTTGGATTTGAAAATGACTAAAAACCAATATACAGAATTGCGGAAGCGAACCAATGAAAAAAATTGTGGAATTTGTCCATCATATCGAGATATAGTTTCTGCCAAAAAAGATTGCTTACCTTCACCAACTGCTATTAGTGTAACTTCAAGTTCAGCAGAAATAAAATTGCAGGATCTTCTTGAACACACTGCAGAACGATTATTAAAGACATTTGATGCTGACTATTTAAAGAAGTTTAAAAATTGCAGCATGACTTTAATTTCTAAAAGGGGATGTGATGGGTCTTCTGGCCAGAAACAATACAAACAATGTATGCGGAAAATTCATCAGATGCCAATTTATTCATGATTTCTTTCGTTCCATTACGTTTAACAAAAACTTATATTGGTTCAGCGCCGTCAACTAGTAGAGCTGCAGAGATAGATGTATGGAAGAATGAAATTCCCTCGTCAACAAAATTTTGTAGACCAATAAAGTTTGCTTACAAAAAAGAAACTAAAGATGTCATAACTGAAGAAGTTGGCAAAATAAGAGATGCAATTAAAGAACTTCAACCAGTGATATTTGATTTTAATGACCAATGCATCGAAGTTAACTTTAAAATGTCACTTACAATGATCGATGGAAAAGTTGCACAATCTTTAACCGAAACAAAGTCTTCGTCAAGCTGCACCATATGCCAAAAAACATCAAGTCAATTGAGCCAACCACCAACACAAGACGATAGTTTTAATGAAGCATATGAATTTGGAATGTCACCTCTTCATGCTAGAATTCGTTTTATGGAGCATATTCTTAAATTGGAATACGATTTGGAATTTGGCCCGTTAGGCGAAACAGTGAGAAACAACAAAGAAAATTTGGAAAAAAGAAAGCAAAAAAAAAAGATATTCAAGAAAAATACAGTGAGATAGGCCTTATAATTGACCAGCCAAAGCAAGGCGAAGGAAATTCTAATGATGGAAACACAGCAAGGAGATTTTTTTCCGATCCAGAAACTGCAGCTTCTATAACTGGAGTAGATTATGATTTAATACGACGATTCCAAATCATATTAGAAGTTATAGCATGTAGCAAAAAGATAGATGCAAAAAAATTTGGTCAGTATGCTAATGAGACAGCAACCCTTTATAACCAAAAATATTCTTGGAGACATATGCCAACCACAGTTCACAAAATTTTGTTCCATGGGGAACAAATAATTCATCACAATATGCTTCCAATTGGAGATCTCTCAGCAGAAGCGCAAGAAAAAAGGAACAAAGACTACAGATTCTTTCGCGAGCACAATACAAGAAAAATTTCCAGATATTGTACTAATGAAGATCTTATTAATATTTTGTTGTGCACATCAGACCCATATACATATGTACAGTATTCGACAAAAATGGAAATCAACCTCATTAGAGTTAGATGAAGAAGCTAAACAACTACTGCAAAATGAAGATCAAAGCTATTTGCAAGAAATTTTTACTAATATTGTTTAATTAATACTAGTTTAAAGATTATAATTTGTTTCTAATTTTAGTATAAATTTTTATTAATACATTTAAATAAAATATATGTATGTGCACTTTAAATCAATAGTAAAAGTTTACTTAAAATTTTATCGATGTTGTGTTCTGTATATAACATATCCATATGGTATTGCTATTGTTGGGAATTTCAGTGTTATTTTTCAGTTTAATCCTCACAAGAATTAGCTTTCTTCCAAAAAAACCAACCTTTGGCCCCTGTGAATATTGAGACTAAATAAATGTCAGGGGCCAAATGTTGGCATTTTCTGACCAAAATTATGTTTAGGAATAATAAATAAGTATTGGTTGTAAAATACGATTGAAGAAAATAAGAAATTATAAAAAAATAACTATTTAAAATGTCAAAATATTCAACTTTTACATGGAAACTCAACAAAAAATTAAAATGCATTTTTAACTCCACATTACTTACGGTCCTATCAGTCGATTTTTACGTTTGAACACGCAAATTGAAGCTTAAAGTCCCTCCTATTGAACAAAACAAATTGCGTAAAAAATTACCAATCCGGTCAAAAGTTATAGAGTTTTGACCGCTATCTCGCGAAATTGACCACTGTGCGCCGGTGCGCTTCGCTACACCCATCCAAAAAATATACAATAAACACTTGGAAGAAATTCACACTATTCGTACAACAAAAGTTCTCTAGGTACACAATAATAATATTTCACTTTTAATCTGGGTACCACGCCCGCTATACCAATCCCTTCTGTATTATGCTAGACTATGCACATTAGTGTCAGGATTACTACATCTTGTAGTTGTCTAAATACACGATAATATGTTTTCATTTTGGATGGGAGGTACCACGCCAGTCTATGTTTTGATAGACTATGTACATTATTATGAAGATTACTTCTACAAAGTTTCAAAACTCTACATATTGCAGATCTCCAAGTAGACGACAATAATTGTTCACTTTGTATGGAAAGTACCACGCCCACTTTTCAAATCCAACCTGTGTTTCGCTAAACTGTGTATATTAATAAGGGGGTACTGGTGCAAAATATCAATGATCCACATATCATAGTTCTATAGCTACTTAAAAGTGGGCATAAAAGTGGATGTGAAAGTGGGCGTGGTCATTTTTCTCTAAAATTCTCAGATGGGTTATGATGAAGACTTAAAAATAATTTTTCATGCGATTACCAACGTACAACATTTGATTTTGTTTATATAAGAAATAGGCTCAAGTTCGTATAACTTACTACTGTATTTAAGTTGCAAGAACTAAATATTTTACTTTGAGCAGCTAAAATAAGAGCTGAACTGGTTACAGTTATTTTTTAAACACTTACGCATATGAAGATCATATGGCCCAGAGATGCATTTTTTTTTGGCGAGTAATTGCATGACGGTTTTGATTCGCACACACACACAATGTGTGATGCCGCCGCTGCCTCCTCCAAGCACAGTCAGCAAGTATCATCTTTTTTCCATTTTTATCTTGGCTAGATGATACTTGAAGTTTCCATGACCTGTCACCAATGCAGTTATTCAGCTTATAGTAGTTCTATTATAACTGAGTACCTTACTGGCCTTCCCATGGCCCATGGACTCTTTGAGCAGCATTCGAGCCAGCCTACGCGTAGTGGCCTCCCACCATCTTTTCAAGTTTAATGAGTTAAACCATTGAAGGAGCTTCGCTCGCATTATGTCATTATCCAGCGCTACCCTGGGTTCTAGTCAACAGAAATACACAACAGATTCCCTGTTTGCAAGTTGGTCTGACGCTTCATAATGAAATAAGGGGTGATCCATTTCGAGGTTCTCTACTTTTTTAATGAAAAAAACACAGAAAATTCAAATTTAATGGAGAATGTTTATTATCGTTTGAAAGAACATTCTTTGGCAGTTATTTTTTAAAGATTATGTCTATCAAATGTTGGCCGTTGCTATGTTGCAGATGGTCCTTCCGTTGAGTCCAATTTTCGATGACTTGTTCGAGCATTTCGACTGGTAACTGGCGAATGACACGCGTGATGTTTTCCTCCAAGGCCTGAATCGAAGCGGGTTTGTCCGCATAAACTTTAGACTTTACATATCCCCACAGGAAAAAGTCTAACGTTGTGATATCACACGATCTTGGTAGCCAATCGACCGGCCCAAAACGTGAAATGATGTGCTCACCGAAATGTTCTCTCAATAAATCCATTGAATGATGCGATGTGTGAGAAGTGGCGCCGTCTTGCTGAAACTAAATATCGTCGAGATCACTAGCTTCAATTCCAGGTATCAAATAGTCGGTTATCATGGCACGATAACGGTCGCCATTGAAGGTTACGTTCGCACCGGCATCATTTATAAAGAAATATGGACCGATGATTCCACCGGTCCACAAACCACACCAAACCGTTGCTTTTTTTCTTGGACGAAGTTGCAGCTCCTATTTGCCTCGAAAACGTCGGATCTTCTTGGAACTTTTCAGGAGCCCATAGAGCGAAGCGATTCAGGCGTAAATCTTTCCATTATGAAATGACAAACAATACTAATCAAAAATAACATGACAGCATGACACAACTCACACGTGATCTGTCAAAAAAGGCTATTGAAAAAATAACTCGAAATGTTTCACCCTAATAAATAAACGTGTGGTGAACCACTGGAATTTTAACTTGTTCAATTTATTATTTATGTACTCAATATATTAAATATTTATTTTAAAATTTATAGTTTTTAGAATTGTTTGTCAAATAGAAATAAAATATTTTCATTATTCATATTTTCTTTAAAACGAAAACAACTCGTGTCTTTTATTTAATAAATATTATAAAAAGTACATTATTACTTTATTGGTGACCCCGACGCAAGCAAATATGAAAACTACCGCAGATTTAAATAACGAGGAAATTTTATTTATTTTGAGAAAATGGAACCTTCCCGTAAGCGGTCGTAAAGCTGAAAAGGGTAATGTGGTGAACCACTGGAATTTTAACTTGTTCAATTTATTATTTATGTACTCAATATATTAAATATTTATTTTAAAATTTATAGTTTTTAGAATTGTTTGTCAAATAGAAATAAAATATTTTCATTATTCATATTTTCTTTAAAACGAAAACAACTCGTGTCTTTTATTTAATAAATATTATAAAAAAGTACATTATTACTTTAAACGGGTATGTTCTGTAATCCGAAACCGAGTGAAATTGAATCCGAATGAAATTTTAAATTGTCATAACTTTTAAATCTTACAACATTTTGATATTATTTTTTATAAATTTGATTAAAGACCATTCACATAACTTCCTTGATTGCTAATGTTTTAAAATAATAGGTGCAACTAAGTTATATTTTTCTTTAAAAATTTATTCGATTTCAATTTCACTCGGTTTCGGATTACAGAACATACCCGAAAATAAATACTTTATAAATCCTTTAACTGGTATAAGTGCACTTAACATTTCTTCATGTCAATACAATAGGAAATTTATAATTTGTTCTCAAATATTATTTTAAAGACTTTCAAGTTTAAATAGTCCTCAAGAATATTGATTACTTAAGTTAATTAACTCTCAACCTTCTCACCTTTAATACCGACAATACAATGACAATGGTAATGGGACGCCTTTAAAACATTTTACTACAATTTACTTTTGATGTGTAGTGTGTTTGTGTCGACGATTGCTTTCATTTAATAATCATTACGATTTAAGTGCTTCTTAGCCACTTACAAACATAGAAATGTTTTGTTTAAGTTTCCAACAAAATCAATATTGTATTATTTGAAATTTAAAAACGCCCCACAATTTCATTACACTCTTCATTCAAAGTTTATGTTGCTGTTGAAGCCGTCGTCCTCAATGTTGTCGTCGTCGTCGCCTTCATCGCCATAGTCATTGTAACCATCACTCACTCCTTAATTTAATTATGGCCTCTTAATAACAATTACCTAATTTGAAGTTGAGTTTATGTACAACTGGCTACAACACAATCAACTGTCTTATGTTACATGACATTTTACTAATTTACATTTCATTTGCATAAATTAAGTGTTTCCTTTGAGGATAACAAATTTAAAATACAAAAAAAAATAAAATAAAACTCATTTGGTGTTGAAATCAAGTTAAAGCTACAAAAAAGCAGCAATAAGCGTGAACGAAAAAAAAAATAAAAAATAAACCATTTACATTTGCAATTTTATCTGATTATTTTTCGTATCACATGTTTTTAGCAAATTATTTAATGTATTTTTTTTTATATTTTTTTTTTTTATAGAAATTTAAACAAGAGCCATTTGTATGCGAATGTGCGTGATAAAGTGATAATTTCCGCTAATTTTAGTTTAAACAATGTCCAAAACGGCACAGAGATCTTTATTAGACGTTGGTGATATTGTCCCAACTGCAGTCAAAATTTTAGATAATTTAATAATTTTATTTCGTACTAGCTGTGCCCACACACATTGTGAGCGTTTTGACAATATTTTCTTTGATTTCGTTTTAAGAGTAATCCTCACCCTGGATAAAATTCTAAAATTCTAAAAATTATTGTAAAACTCTGTAAAAAGTGTTTAAAATATTTTATAGATTTTATCCATCTGTTACACAACCGTCTTTAATTCATATTCTGTCATTATTTTAAAACAGCGCCATCTGTTGCGCGACCGTGTTTAAAATATCTCGCTAGCAAAAATAAAAGATTCCTTAAAGTATGCAGTATCTTTACAGTGCTTTTTTCCACATTATCTTGGAAATAAGATATTTGTGCGGAAAAAAGTATCCTATATTGGAATCAGGAGACTAAGGTACCTCCTCACAAAATTTTGTTAAAATCTATCCCGTGTTTTTTACGTGATGCGAACACAAACAGACATGTTTGTATAGATTTCCATTTCATTCTATGATGATTTGTAGGACTTTGATATATAAAATGTTATGTTTGTCTTGGATAGTAAAAGACTTGAGGCATTTGAAATATAGTCATACGGACGGACGGATACTAAAGATTCTATGGACCGATCGGGTTTCGAACGATAAATTACTGAGAAGAATGAATATTGACCGACAATTACCACCACAAGAAAAGTTGCGTTTTTTTTGGATATAAAGGGTGATCCATATCGAGGTACTTTTTTCAATAGCCTTTATTTGAAAGATCACGTGTGAGTCGTGTTATGCTGTCATATTATTTTTGTTTAGTATTGTTTGGCATTTCATAATGGAAAGTCTTACGCCTGAATCTCTTTGGGCTCTATGGGCTCTTGGAAAGTTTCAAGAAGATCTGACGTTTTCGAGGCAAATTCTGTTTAGTGATGAGACCCATTTCTGGCTCAATAGGTATGGAAACAAACAAAATTGCCGCATTTGGGACGAAGAGCAACCTGAAGAGATTCCTGAGCTGCCACTTCATCCAGAAAAAAACAACGGTTTGGTGTGGTTTGTGTGCCTGTGGAATCATCGCTCCATATTTCTTAAAAAATAATGCCGGTGCAAACGTAACCGTCAATGGCGACCGTTATCGTGCCATGCTAACCGACTATTTGATGGCTGATATTGAAGCTCGTGATCTCGGCGACATTTCGCATCAATCAATGGATTTATTAAGAGAACATTTCGGTGAGCAAATAATTTCACTTTTTGGGCCGGTCGATTGGAGGAAAACATCAAGCGTGTCATTCGCCAGTTACCAGTCGAAATGCTCGAACGAGTCATCGAAAATTGGACACAACGGAAGGACCATCTGCGACGTAGCAACGAACAACATTTGATAGACATAATCTTCAAAAATGTATGATCGTACGTTGTGAGGGCTGCAGAACCTATACCTTCGCTGCGACTGTTCGGCTCAGCAGAAACGTAGGCTTAAATACTTTGGCAAACTGTTTTTTATAGGACCTGCACTTTCTTAGGAATGCGACGCTAATTAGGCTTATAGGCTTTGAGGATAGCTATACCCAGTCTCTTACTAGGTATACTAGGTATACTTGGGTTTTATAATGAATTAAAAGGGGTATGTGGCTTTCCAGACATCTCAATGGGTCTAGTGGCTAAAGAGCGAACTGAACTGAACTGAACACTTAACCTAGACTAACCTAACATTTGACTTTACTTAACTATACAGGCAGGAATAAAATGATTTTAAACCTTACAATCTACGTGACAATTTAGATGAAGGAAACGATACGGTTGGTATATGATCAGAATATGCTGCTGGCAGTTATTACATTGTTTGTCGAACTGCATGACATCTTGCACGCTCTTGTCCATAGCATCAATACCATACAATATCGAACACCTGTACCAATAATTGACTTACTAAACTCAGTACGTTCAGTCCAATTGAGGCTTTACCCAAAAATCCCCAAAAACTCTCCGAATTCCCAAAAATGAATTGCAAAGTC
Source organism: Phasia obesa (assembly GCA_949628195.1). Lineage (NCBI taxonomy): Eukaryota > Metazoa > Arthropoda > Insecta > Diptera > Tachinidae > Phasia > Phasia obesa. Next base: position 23,227,541 of record OX451217.1, read on the forward strand.
ATCAACGTCAGTATGCAGGCTTTAAAAAGTAGCTTTAACTTTTTGATGTTGCATGACCTATTCATCGAATTCGGATCTATGTAAATGGCCTCAGCCCTTGTATCGTTTAAACCATGTAAACAAGCAAAGGTAAAATAATCATTCCGATTATTTTTATTATCAGTTAAATGTAAAAGTTAGACAGGTAATTACAATTCCAAACTAATTATTGTGTTTCTGTTCAGTTCAGTTCTTTTCTTTTCTATTCTTTTCTTTTGTTTTCAAATATTGTTTCTGACAAATTCATTTTATTTCTTTTGACGCATATCATGATTAAAACAGGTAAAAAATAAAATCAACTTTTGCTTCATTTACAAGTGCAACTGATGCAAAATATTGTCATTTCCTGAAGTTTACTTCTTTTTTTTACTGCTTCAACTTCAGTTTTACTGCTGCTTAAGAAGAGATAAAAACCAGCACCGCAATGACTTGAAAATGAACTAGAGAAATGTATAAAAAAAAAACACTACATCAAGTGATGATAAAAAATGAATCCAAATAAATATTTATATAGAAAAGAAAAATAATAATCAAAATAACCAACTTATTGGGAGACAAGTGCAACAGGAAGACTCTATCTTGCAGTTGTTAATAATACTCCTCCTCGTAGTGTACTTGTTGTACTCAACTCAACTTATTTGCATTCAACAAATTTCTTAAAGAACCAGAAACAAATCTTCAGTTGAGGAAAAAAACTGAAATAAATTATTCTGTACATCATGTCATTGCTGGATTTTCTTTCATCACAAGCTTTATTTCCTAACTCAAATTGTAGTTTGAATATTTGGTTGTATTTTTTATCAAGATTTTTATTTTTTGTTAATTTAAATTTAAGGTTGATTTGTTTGATTTTTATTCCCTTCCATTCCATTCTCTTCTATTTTTATTATAAATTTTAGTGTTATTGACATCATTCTTACTAAGAATATGAGGCCACCACTCAACCAGCAAACCCACTGTTCAATACTGCTGTAGTCGTTTGTTTACAGCCAACCACTCATTTTACCTTACGAGTTGTTTTATTATTTGTCAAGTCAACCTTAAATGAAATTTGTCATTCAGTTTTACTGTAATTTCAAGTTAAGTTTTGTTAGAATTTGTTTCTTTTATATTAAGTTTGCCTCTTGTTTCTCTATTTATTTTTTTCTGAAGTATTTGTATAAAATAAAACACGTAAGAGGGCTATGTTCGGCGTTGCCGAATCTAATGTACCCTACATCATAGTGATGTTATATACAGACTTACGGTACTATGGTTTCAATTTCACATCATTTATAAAGGGTGATTAAAGTAGAGATACTTTTTTCAATAGCCTTTTTTTTTGACTGATCACGTGTGAGTCGTGACATGCTGTCATGTTATTTTTGTTTAGTATTATTTGGCATATCATAATGGAAAGACTTACGCCTGAATCTCTTTGGGCTCTATGGGCTCTTGGAAAGTTCCAAGAAGATCCGACGTTTTCGAGGCAAATTTTGTTTAGCGATGAGGCCCATTTCTGGCTCAATGGGAATGTAAACAAACAAAATTGACGAATTTGGGACGAAGAGCAACCTGAAGAGATTCAAGACCTGCCACTTCATCCAGAAAAAACAACGGTTTGGTGTGGTTTGTGGATCGGTGGAATCATCGGTCCATATTTCTTTAAAAATTATGCCGGTGCGAACGTAACCGTCAATGGCGACCGTTTCCGTGCCATGATAACCGATTACTTGATGCCTGAAATTGAAGCTCGTGTTCTCGGCGACATTTGATTTCAGTAAAACGGCGCCACTTCCCACACATCGTATCAATCAATGGATTTATTGAGAGAACATTTCGGTGAGCACATAATTTCAGGTTTTGGGCTGGTCGATTGGCCACCAAGATTGTGTAATATCACACCGTTAGACTTTTTTCTGTGGAGATATGTAAAGTCTAAAGTTTATGCGGACAAACCCGCTTCGATTCAGGCCTTGGAGGAAAACATCACGCGTGTCATTCGCCAGTTACTAGTCGAAATGCTCGAACGAGTCATCGAAAATTGGACTCAACGGAAGGACCATCTGCGACGTAGCAACGGCTAACATTTGATAGACATAATCTTCAAAAAATAAATGCCAAAGAATGTTCTTTCAAATAATAATAAACATTTTACATTAAATTTGAATTTTCTGTGTTTTTTTCTTTAAAAAAGTACGGAACCTCGAAAAGGATCACCCTATACAATCTCATATAATAAAACAGTAACTCATTTCCAGTTTGTCTGTCACGTAAATACTACGAGATGGATTTTAACAAAATTTTGTGAAGAGATACCTTAGTATCCTGATTCCAATATAGGATACTTTTTTCCGCAAAATTATCTTATTTCCTAGAGAAAGTAAAAGCAGTGAAAGTACGCCGATTTTTTTTATCTATTATTATTATTATTTTTTTATCTATTATTTTTGAAAGCGGAATGTTTTAAACACGGTTGCGTAACAGATGGCGCTGTTTTAAAATAATGACAAAATATGAATTGAAAGCGGGATATGTAAGAAGCTTTACAATAATTTTTAGAATTTTAGAATTTTATATAAATTTTAGAACTTTATCCAGGGATGGGTACCTTATTATAAAGTAAATACGTAAGAGTCTTACATTTTGGTGCGGATTATTTTCAAAGCCAAAACGAATAAAATATTGTCAGGACGCACACAACGGGCACACCTAGGTTATATATAAAGGACGATTTTTTAATCGTTTAGCTATTGAAAATTGAAAAAAACAACGCCGAAAGTTTGCAAAAGTAAATGAAATATTTATTTAGGCCGACAAATGAAAGCAAAGCGTTTACTTATTTAAATAATATTTCTCATGAATGTTGCCCGCGCACATCTACGCCATAGGTGGTCTATCCGTGAGCTCCAACTTTCCAGCATTTCGGCCTGCATCTCCACAATGGCAGCTGTGATGTTGTCTTTCAGGGCTGAAATTGAGACTTATTTGTCCCTCTACCGAAGAGACTTTAAGTATCTCGACAAAAAATAGTCTAGTGAGGTCAAACGGCATGATCGTGACGGTCCATGTCATACTTCAAATGAATAAAAGATACACTGGTACATTTTATGCATTTTTGGTACAAGTTCATATAAAATTTATACAATAAATATTTTAGTTTAATGATTTTTCTTACAACAATAAACATTTCTAGTTTCATAGTTCTCCAACCCTGTCTAGAATTAACTAAATTGCAACATTATCGATTTATGTTCAGGACTTTATTATTATAAATAATCATTACGTTAAAACACTCTAGTATAAAAGTTTTTATTTGCCCTCTTGTTGAGCTACTCTGTGTATGTATGTTTTTTTTTCCCATTACCCCTGTTATATATGGATTCGACTAAGCAACTACATCTTAGATAATTTGTCTCGGCTTTCGTGTGCTGTGCGGTTGTTGTTCCAGCTAACTAGATAGTTGGTCTGCTGTAGCGGGTCTGCGTATAATGGAAATGGAATGCCATCTATCGTGGCCTGGAAACAACGTTTTTTTTTTTTTACTTAATGCCAAATTTTTCTACAATTGATGCTGATTTGGTACAATTTTATCAATGAAGATGTACAATTTAAACATTGTCAGATCCCAATACTGCACAAAACTAGCCTCCCAATAGGTTTATGGTATTGCGTTCCATAACCGAGACTTAACCACGTCTAATTCTTTAATTTTCAGTAAAAAAAAGTAGATAATCATTATCCGGTACCTTGCTTCATTGACGGAAACGTTGCAAAAACTCATTTCTTTAAAGTATCTTCTGACAAGATAATAAAACAGATAAAAATCCAATAATTTTAAAGGCTTTAACTCTAAATGCCTCTCAAAACTATTTTTTTGCCTCTAAAAACTCATCCTTTTTACCTTTAATACAATTTTACCGATAATACAATGTGTCAATGGCAATTATTTTGGACTCCTTGAAAACATTTTACTTCAATTTAAATTTGACTTGTATCATTTGTGTAGATGATTGCTTTCATTAAATACTCATTATGATTTAAGTGCTTCTTAGCCACGTACAAACATAGAAATGTTTATTCATCCAACAAAATCAAAATTGTATTATTTGAAATTTAAGACACACTCCCCCTTCCACATAAGCTGATTCCACACGTCGCCATAGTCATTTCAAACATTAATCGCTCTGCTAATAATGTTTAGCAGATATATTAATTGGGTGTCACACATTGAACGGTCCCCATAGTAAAACTGGGAAAAATCGAAGGAGTTATGGTAGCTTAATGAAATTTTTGGCACATATCTCTCTTGGCCTACTATTTTCAAAAATGATTTAACATCTTTAGAAATCCTTTTATTTTTGCGGTGCGGGGAAAATTAAATACTCAAAATTCCCCCATTTCAGTAATTATTATTTTTTTGAACTTTAATCTATCATTTCACATACAAAATGATAAAGCGTGATAGTTTTTTTTATAAAATATAACCAATCTTTAATTATTTAGGGTTGCCGTATTACTTTTTTAAATATAAGATTATTTTATTTTTTAAAGTTTTGAAAATAACTTATATGAATAGGGTTTCCAAATTCACTAAATATTTTAAAATTAAATTATTATTTAAGATAAAAAACATATTTATATAAAGATGAATAATAAAGTAACAAACAAATTCAAATAACATAAAAATTGCAAACAATTCTATAATCACTTAAATAAATTACTGAGTCTGAATCAGTGTTAATAACGAGTGATTTTTTAAGAGCTTGAGAACTTTTTTTTTTAAAAAAAACGCATAAAATTTGCAAAATCTCATCGGTTCTTTATTTGAAACGTTAGATTGGTCCATGACATTTACTTTTTGAAGATAATTTCATTTAAATGTTGACCGCGGCTGCGTCTTAGGTGGTCCATTCGGAAAGTCCAATTTTGGGCAACTTTTTCGAGCATTTCGGCCGGAATAGCCCGAATTTCTTCGGAAATGTTGTCTTCCAAAGCTGGAATAGTTGCTGGCTTATTTCTGTAGACTTTAGACTTGACGTAGCCCCACAAAAAATAGTCTAAAGGCGTCAAATCGCATGATCTTGGTGGCCAACTTACCGGTCCATTTCTTGAGATGAATTGTTCTCCGAAGTTTTCCCTCAAAATGGCCATAGAATCGCGAGCTGTGTGGCATGTAGCGCCATCTTGTTGAAACCACATGTCAACCAAGTTCAGTTGTTACATTTTTGGCAACAAAAAGTTTGTTATCATCGAACGATAGCGATCGCCATTCACCGTAACGTTGCGTCCAACAGGATCTTTGAAAAAATACGGTCCAATGATTCCACCAGCGCACAGTGGTCAATTTCGCGAGATAGCGGTCAAAACTCTATAACTTTTGACCGGATTGGTATTTTTTTACGCAATTTGTTTTGTTCAATAGGAGGGACTTTAAGCTTCAATTTGCGTGTTCAAACGTAAAAATCGACTGATAGGACCGTAAGTAATGTGGAGTTAAAAATGCATTTTAATTTTTTGTTGAGTTTCCATGTAAAAGTTGAATATTTTGACATTTTAAATAGGTATTTTTTTATAATTTCTTATTTTCTTAAATCGTATTTTACAACCAATACTTATTTATTATTCCTAAACATAATTTTGGTCAGAAAATGCCAACATTTGGCCCCTGACATTTATTTAGTCTCAATATTCACAGGGGCCAAAGGTTGGTTTTTTTGGAAGAAAGCTAATTCTTGTGAGGGTTAAACTGAAAAATAACACTGAAATTCTCAACAATATCAATACCATTTGGATATATTATATACAGAACACAACATCGATAAAATTTTAAGTAAACTTTTACTATTGATTTAAAGTGCACATATATTTTATTTAAACGTGTTAATAAAAATTTATACTAAAATTAGAAACAAATTATAATCTTTAAACTAGTATTAATTAAACAATATTAGTAAAAATTTCTTCCAAATAGCTTTGATTTTCATTTTGCAGTAGTTGTTTAGCTTCTTCATCTAACTCTAATGCGGTTGATTTCCATTTTTGTCGAATACTGGACATATATGGGTCTGATGTGCACAACAAAATATTAATAAGATCTTCATTAGTACAATATCTGGAAATTTTTCTTGTATTGTGCTCGCGAAAGAATCTGTAGTCTTTGTTCCTTTTTTCTTGCGCTTCTGCTGAGAGATCTCCAATTGGAAGCATATTGTGATGAATTATTTGTTCCCCATGGAACAAAATTTTGTGAACTGTGGTTGGCATATGTCTCCAAGAATATTTTTGGTTATAAAGGGTTGCTGTCTCATTAGCATACTGACCAAATTTTTTTGCATCTATCTTTTTGCTACATGCTATAACTTCTAATATGATTTGGAATCGTCGTATTAAATCATAATCTACTCCAGTTATAGAAGCTGCAGTTTCTGGATCGGAAAAAAATCTCCTTGCTGTGTTTCCATCATTAGAATTTCCTTCGCCTTGCTTTGGCTGGTCAATTATAAGGCCTATCTCACTGTATTTTTCTTGAATATCTTTTTTTTTTGCTTTCTTTTTTCCAAATTTTCTTTGTTGTTTCTCACTGTTTCGCCTAACGGGCCAAATTCCAAATCGTATTCCAATTTAAGAATATGCTCCATAAAACGAATTCTAGCATGAAGAGGTGACATTCCAAATTCATATGCTTCATTAAAACTATCGTCTTGTGTTGGTGGTTGGCTCAATTGACTTGATGTTTTTTGGCATATGGTGCAGCTTGACGAAGACTTTGTTTCGGTTAAAGATTGTGCAACTTTTCCATCGATCATTGTAAGTGACATTTTAAAGTTAACTTCGATGCATTGGTCATTAAAATCAAATATCACTGGTTGAAGTTCTTTAATTGCATCTCTTATTTTGCCAACTTCTTCAGTTATGACATCTTTAGTTTCTTTTTTGTAAGCAAACTTTATTGGTCTACAAAATTTTGTTGACGAGGGAATTTCATTCTTCCATACATCTATCTCTGCAGCTCTACTAGTTGACGGCGCTGAACCAATATAAGTTTTTGTTAAACGTAATGGAACGAAAGAAATCATGAATAAATTGGCATCTGATGAATTTTCCGCATACATTGTTTGTATTGTTTCTGGCCAGAAGACCCATCACATCCCCTTTTAGAAATTAAAGTCATGCTGCAATTTTTAAACTTCTTTAAATAGTCAGCATCAAATGTCTTTAATAATCGTTCTGCAGTGTGTTCAAGAAGATCCTGCAATTTTATTTCTGCTGAACTTGAAGTTACACTAATAGCAGTTGGTGAAGGTAAGCAATCTTTTTTGGCAGAAACTATATCTCGATATGATGGACAAATTCCACAATTTTTTTCATTGGTTCGCTTCCGCAATTCTGTATATTGGTTTTTAGTCATTTTCAAATCCAAAAATAGTGCAAATGCTTCTTCTGGAGTAAATTTATTTTCTTCAGTTGGTGTCGGCATACTTTCTAAAATCCTTTTTCTGCGTCTGGGGCTTGCTTCCACTATTTTTTTAATGATAGCAATTTTACTCTTTTTAGTTTTCGATGGTTAAATTTGATGCAGAAATGAATCCTTTATGATGCTACAAGAAACTTCTTCATTGATATGTTTAAGCTTGCGTCTTCGTGATCTTTCACTACAATTATCAATTGGCTTTGCTGGTCGACCACCTTTTCCAGTTTCCCTGGTAGTTACTGATGGCTTTTTAAAAATAAGTTTATTTCTTAGCCATTCTTGGTTGCGTGAGTAAAACAATTTCTTGTTTCTGGAACATTGATTGTACCGTTTTCTTAAAGTATTTAAAAAGTTTTTTATTTTTAAGTTATGAATTTTAATTTCTTGTTTGTCGCATATTTTGAAGAATGGATTATTCATTATATGTAAAATAAAAAAAATATATATATCAGATAGAACACTATAACTGAATTTAGCCATTGTTTAAACAATAATGAAGAAAAAAAATGAATGCATGGATTAATATACTATTGCTCGAAGTTTCAACATGATCTTTTTTACCTCTTTGAACATAATATAGCAGGTACTTGGTTTTAACAGTTATTTTCATTGGTTTTAAATTTATTTGCAATTTTAAGGTATTTAAGTTGTGTAATATTAGATGGCAATAAAATCATTTTTTACCTTTTCCAAATGAATTGCCAAATACCACATAATTTGAGAGTTCTATTGTCATTTTTGTCAAAATTTTGATACACCCTTCTATGTTGACTAGGTCCAAATATAGGCCAACTTCTCCTAATTTCAACAGAATTATTTTTTGGGTCAATAAGAACTCTTGTACAAAATTGCATCAAAATATATGCATAATATCCACTTTCACATACAAATAACTTCTCAAAAAATATGACGTGCATTTGTACCGAATATCTCACCTTGGGTCAGAAAAATTGCTGTAGCTCAAAAAGTGCAGTCCCGATGCATGGACATGTATATATAGGAATGTAGGGGAGAGTTAGGACTACAAAATAGTAAATTTGTGTTTTGACTCAGCTTGACTCACAGGAGTTGTGCTCTATGAAGTAGGAAATTTCCGAGAAATTTGACCTTTTTTAAAAAAAAATATTTAAATTGTTCTGAAAACAGTAGAGCTTCAATTTTTTTACCAGTAATAGGAAATAAGTTAAGTTACCACACAAAATTTATTTCGTCCAAAAATATTGAAAAACAAAAAAGTTATGATCATTTAAACTTTAAAAATTAACTAAAAATATCATAAATTTACTAAATTCTGAAAAAGCCCATTTTGGACCACCCTGTTCTCAGTGAAATAGTTGAAATAGAGTTCTAATTTTGTGGCTCCCGAGGTTTACTACTGTCTACTTTCATATGACTTTAATAACTTTAAAATCGGAGAACAAAAACCAAAAGGAGTTTTGGCCGCTATCTCAAAATATTGACCACAGTGCAGCGTACAAACCACACCAAACAGTGCATTTTTCGGGATGCATGGGCAGTTCTTGAACGGCTTCTGGTTGCTCTTCACTCCAAATGCGGCAATTTTGCTTATTTACGTAGCCATTCAACCAGAAATGAGCCTCATCGCTGAACAAAATTTGTCACATTTGAACATTTCGAACCGAACACTGATTTTGGTAATAAAATTCAATGATTTGCAAGCGTTGCTCGTTAGTAAGTCTATTCATGATGAAATGTCAAAGCATACTGAGCATCTTTCTCTTTGGCACCATGTCTGAAATCTCACGTGATCTGTCAAATACTAATGCATGAAAATCCTAACCTCAAAAAAATCACCCATTAGATTCATCTACTATTATGCAATTACTAATTTCTTCATTATTGTTGTATTTATAGTATTTCTATTAGATGAAATTAATGGATCGGAAGAAATTAGGAGTTTATTTAATCTCTGCTATTTTTCGAGTGTACCCAAGACTGTTCTTTCTTAATTGTGTTGTGAAGGCAGTATAAAGCATTTGCCCGTGCACTTACCTAGTTCGCCCTGGTTTAAACAATAGCCTACTATTATCATACATTTTCAAATATTAAAAATATAAACTGATAATTTTAATAAAAATATCAAATATGGATGATTTTGAAAATCATTATATTTCCAAAGTTGGCGTAGCAAACACCTAAATATTTGTATAAATATTTTAGTATATATAACAGAATGATTCATTAGAGTAGTTTTTTGACGTGTGCCTATTTTTTCGGGTCCATCGAAGCTGACTATTTTTTTTTTTTTAAGTACATATTTTGGCTAAAAACTTTACAATTTTTTTTACAGTGTTGTTATAAATATTTGAATTTTAGGATTTTTGCATTGTTTCTGCTACATTTCTGAATAAAACTAAAATATAAAATTCCATGCATTTTTATTGCAAAATTAATTTTTGATATTTATTTTTCCAAACCCTTTTTTTGTTACCTAAAAATTATGAAAAAAATTTTCAAAATAATTCGATTTTAAAGCCGTGTAACTTTTTATAGGTATAATGCACATGAAAAACCAAACCAACTCTGGAATCGCGAGAGTCTCAGCTTTCATGCCATATTTTTGATAAATTTTTCCACTAGACAGTTTACTGTATGTCATTTTGACTTTTTGGATTCCGAACACCTATCTAATTATCAAACGAGTGTATCTCTTTATTTTCGACCTCTTTTTCTTCCACTGCTGTAAATAAACTGGACATATATTACTTGTGGTTAAATTTTTAGGGCCGATGTTGAATGTGAACCACCCCTAACGTCAAATTTTTTTCTGCATTTAATTTGACATTTCTCAATTTGAACCATGGAAAGATACACAATCGAGCAATAGTCACAATAGTGGTCAGAAATTGCAACAGTCGATCAATTTTCGTAGAAAATCATCTTCAGTGATGGGGCACATTTTCACCTCTGTGGATTCGTCAATAAGCAGAATTGCCGCATTTGGCCGAATAATAATCCAAGAGTTATTGTCGAAAAACCAATGCACCCACAAAGAGTGACTGTTTGATGCGGTTTATGGGCTGGCGGCATCATCGGGCCGTATTGTTTACCAAAATGAGGCCGGTCAGGCAGTTACTGTGAATGGTGTTCGCTATCGTGAGATGATAACGAACTTTTTATGGCCCGAATTGGAAGATATGAATGTGGACGATATGTGGTTTAAACAGGACGTTGTCAATTGCCGCACAGCTAACGAAACAATGTTTTTTTGCGCGACAAATTCAATGGCCGTGTTATCTCAAGGGGTGGCGATGTCAATTAGCCGCCAAAATAATGTGATTTGACACCGTTGGACTTCTTTCTTTGGGGTTATTTGGAAAAAAAGGTGTACTTCGATAAGACAGCAACAAGAGCTAACAGCATAGAACCTCAATTATGATTTAGTTTCATCGAAAATTTGGAGCATTGTTTGGAGGTGTGCCGCCGAGGTCGCGGCGGCCACATGGACGATATTTTGTTCCATCCATAATTGAACCATACCAATATTATCAATATAAAAAGAAATGACAATAATTTCCTAAATAATTTGTGTTTTATTCAAAATCAAAATCTGCCCCTTAAAATTTAACCACCTTTTTTGTTTTTTAAGTGCAATAAAACAATCGATATCGATAACTACGGTTTGACAGCTGAGCATATCAAACTGTGTTGACATTTCTGTTCAGTTAGTTTTGACAAGTCATCAGGAATCTAGAACAAAGGCCTAGTTAGTCGACCGTAACCTAACGGAATGTAACACATGAAATTTTGTTGTTTTCTGAGATTCCCTTGCTCTCTTTTCGCTGTTTGTTGTAAATAGATTAGCTTACATTTTAACGAGTTATTGACAAAGAAAGCAGTAGCCTCAAAAAACAACAATTTCCATGTGTTACGTTACGTTAAAGCAACGGTCGGCTAACTAAGCTTTCAAATTTCCTTTGAAGAAAATAAATCTGTTCGCACTTCGTTCATTTCACGGTCAACATAATCGGCCTAGGAGCAAGCAATTTGTGCAGTTAATGATCCTTTTCGCACTACTTTTACTCCTCTCGTCTCAAAACCATCAACAAGACAACTAAATGTGCGTATCGAAGATAATATTCCTGCTGTATCGTGAAGTATTAAAGAAGACCCCGAAATATAAATTCATCGTCGTCCTCAACTTGTTGGACTGGAAAAATTTATGATATATACGGTATATACGTGCCTATAAAATACAGCTCGTATATACCGAATTAAAATCAAACGATCATCGACTGCATCGCATTTTATCTGATTAGGTTCATCGGAAACTGGCTGAAGATGAGCATTTTTATTTATTTTATTTTAAATAATTCCGTCAATTAATAAAATTGCCAAATTTGGAGCAAAAACAATCCTCAGGCCGTTAACGAATTACAATTACATCCATTAAGATACGACTGTTTGATGTGTTTTACATGCCAGCGGCATCATCGGTCCTTATTTCTTTCGAAATGAGCAAGGAGCTGCTTTTACGGTGAATGGCGAGCGCTATCGAGCCATGTTGAATAAATTATTGTTTTTTTTTTTTTTTGTTAAATTAATCTGCTAAACATCAGCGATATTTGGTTCCAAGAATCGATTTATTGCAAAATCAATTCGGTGACAACATTATTTCCAGAAGTGGTCCCCCAACGTTCGTGAGATTTAAAGCTTTTGGATTATTTTTTATGGAGTAATCTTAAGTCATTGCTTTATGCCGACAAACCAGTAACTCTTGCCATATTGAAAACCAATATTAAAGTCACCATTGACGCCAAACTGGACAGTTCGAATGGGTCATTCATTTGTATAGATTTTTTTTTTTTTGTAATTTAGATTTTTATGTGCAGGGTGATTTTAGCTGCCGTAAAAGTTAAATAATGAATCTTTTAAGTATTTAATTGATTGGATTTGTTCCGCTAGTAAATATAATACTGTTGTCATACCTTTCGGCTGTTGTTTTGGTACGCTTGGCGAGCGCTTTCGATGTGAAGACATAATTTTTTTTATTTTAAACGCGTCTTGAAAATGAGGTTCTCACATCGAAAGCGCTTGCCAAACGTTTCAAAACAACAGTCAGTGACGGCGGTCTTCATCGAAAGTTATGACAACAGAATCTTTTAAGTTTTTATTAAAAATTATAGTTGATTGCCCCAGCTCACGAAAAGTAGATTAAAAACTTGTAAAAACTCTTCACAGAAACCCGAGATGTTAATAACGCCCGGTCAATAATCGCTGAAAGTTTTGCTCATTGTTTTCTTCAATTTCAATGGTGCACAGTGGGTTTCGAAATCATTCGCTAAAGCTAAAGGCCGCAACACTAAAAGAGGTTAAGGTTACACTATAAAGTGGATATCAGAAGGGGTTCGAATATTGAAAAAATAACACTGGCACAAGTTTATTATATCTGAGTAGAACAATATTTTTAAATAATAAAATAAAAAATTTTTTAAGAAAAAAATAAAAACCCTCAAGTAAGAGGGAGGTGTAAAATAAAAATATTTTTGTCCACAAAAAAAAAAAAGACTTAAGATTTTACCATTACATTGTGTTCTAGAATAAATTCACAAAAATAATATTTATAATAAATATTGTAAGCTACGATAATAATTAAAAAATATTTATTTAAAAGTATTAAAATTCTTTAAAACTGGAACCCCAGTTTATATGTATTTCTCCATTAAACCAAACATCCATAAATGATAAATGACAAAATAAACTTTTCAATTAAACTAAAGATCCCCCCAAAAAAAGAAACATTAACATTTATGAAAACAAGAAGATTGTGGCCATAAAATATGCAACATTGAAGCTATAAGAACAACCTAAAAGTAAACAATAAAAATCTCTGCAAACACATTCTCGCACACTCACACACACACACACACACATATTTGAACTAATGTTTTTTAATCCTCAGGCATTATGACAATACAATTTTGTTAAGAAATAATCTTAATGTCACACAGAGTTCAAACCCCTGCAATATTTATTTTGGCATTAGGGATGAAACTGATTATGTTCTTTAATTTCAAAAAGTGAGGGCGTCGAAATTTTGTGACAAAAGTTCAGTGCAGTGAAGATTTAGGCCAAATCGGAAAAAGTTTTGCGGTACGTAAATCAAGGTCAAAGGTCAGAAGATACTCGTATATGCAAATTTTAAAAATTATATGAAATAAATTTATGAAACTCGCTAACTTTCAGCGCTATTTGACGAAAATATGAAGCTTCATTTATTTTGTTAAAAAGTACAGTAACAAAATATTTTTGTACAACTAGTGAAGTATCCCATTTGGGTCACAGTGACCCAGAAACTATATTACCGGTAGGGGTCTGAGATCGACCTCTAAAAATTCGATCTAAATTTTTTTCCATTAAACGATGGGCCCCCTAATATACGTCCATACGAACAAATGTTGCGTTTTCCTACTGGAACAGAAAGATGTTACAAAATGTGGTCATTTGAAAGTTATGGATTTTCCTGCTTACTTAGATACACAGCCGAGATACATACATATTAGTGGCGGATATTGCGTTTCATAAACTTGAAAGTATTAATTGGCTAATTGTTCGTTGTTGTAATGAGACTAATTTTACCAAATTTTTTTATTGAAATTAAATTACAAATTACAAATTCACATTGTCTCCTTTAAAGTAACTACCTTGGGAAGCCACAACACAGCGCTGGACACTTTTAACTTTGTGCTTTGAACAAAACTTTGTTTAAATTTATAAACTAAAAAAATAGATCCATTTCGGAGAGCTCTTGTTCCATTAGAAATTTATTTTTTGTTTGCTAGAAACTTAAAGCAATAGACGCAATTTTTACAACTAAATATCGGGTGGTAAAATTTTAAGGGTCGAAGTTGAATGAGAACCACACCTAAACGTCAAGTTTTTTTCAGCATTTAATTTGACATTTCTCAATTTCAGACTAACTGAATTTGAACCATGGAAAGATACATATCTGCGTAATGGTCAAAATGGTGGAAAGAAATGGCAACAGTAGATGATCAATTTTCGAAGAAAATCATCTTCAGTGATTGTTGAAAATCCAATGCACCCACAAAGAGTGACTGTTTGGTGCGGTTGATGGGTTCGCGTCATCTTCAGGCCGTATTTTTTCCAAAATGAGGCCGGTTAGGCAGTTACTGAGAATGGTGTTCGCTATCGTAAGATGATAACGAACTTTTTATGACCCGAATTGGAAGATATGGCTGTGGACGATATGTGGTTTTAAAAGGACGTTGCCACTTGCCACATAGCTAACGAAACAATGGCTCTTTTGCGCGACCAATTCAATGGCCGTGTTATCTCACATGGTGGCGATGTCAATTGGCCGCCAAGATCATGTGATTTGACACCGTTGGACTTCTTTCTTTTGGTTACTTGAATGAAAAGATGTACGTCGATTAAGGTCGTCGGCACATTAACGGCATAGAACCTCAATTATGCCTCAGCGTCATCGAAAATTTAGAGCATTGTTTGAAGGTGTGCCGCCGAGGTCGCGGCGGCCACTTGGCCAATATTTTGTTCCATACATACTTGAACCATACCAGTATTATCAAAATAAAAATAAATGACAATAATTTTCTAAATAATTTCTGTTTTATTCCACATCAACATCGGCCCTTAAAATGCAACCACCCTTTATAATAAAAAATTATAAAAACGATAAAAATTATTAAAGGTCCTACATACAAGAAAAGTGTTTCCATATATCGTCCTGAGTTCTTGTGTGCCGTCAGCTGGACATTTTAGAACTAAATTTTTTTAAAACTTTAGATTGTTTTACCATTTCTGCAACCAGTAGGAAACATCGCTTATTAAAATTTTTTAATAAGTTCATGCAATCTGGTGTCATCAAAAATCGGCCAAATATTTTTCCCCAAATTAGAGATCAAACAAAGCTCATACATATGTATACTTTACGGCTTTTATTCTTATAAACACTACAAATTTAATTCATAATTTTTCTTCTTTTTACAAATTAACCACTGTGCGTTGTGTAGTAGAATTTGGAAAGAGTCATGTTCAATACGCTTAACTGTGTCCATAACAATAAAGTTTTAATATTTACATGGGTTGCTTTATACTACCACTCAGTTTTGCAAGTTCTTATGGGAGAACTCTATACATGGTGTTGTTACAAGCTCTATTGATTATAATTATTACCTGGTTACGGTTGTTTAATGTTGAAGATAATGTTGCGAACGTAGGAAGAGAAAAATGTGTTTAACAACCACAAACTGATAAAAAGAAAAAATTTCATCAATAAGAAAAAATGCTTGTATTGACCGTAAGGGTTTCTTTCTATTTGATTTTATTATTCAAAGTTGAAGGGGTATATTTAGATTAAAATCCAGGGGTGGTGATTGCATACAACAAACTGCATTATTACGTTAAAAAAAAACCCTTGATTTATTAGTACTGGTGCGAAGAGAAGGGAAAGTTTTACAAACGTTTATGAATTATAATGGTGAGAGTTAAGTACCAGCACGTGCAGCTTAAAAATAAAAAAAATAAAAAATGTTAAAAGACACACAGGGGTAGAAAAAAAAGAACACTAGCTTGAAAATACTTAAACTTTTGTTTTTTTTTTAAATAGACTCATACTTTATATGTAAATTTTGTTTTCTTTTTTAAAACCATATAAATAGGCTACAGTTTTTTATGTCATTATTTTTTTAATTCAAAGCAAACCTGTTTCAATAAAATGCCAGTTGTTGTATAAATAATTATTACAAATAATTTGCTAAAAAATGAGTAAACAGCTTAGAATGAAATAATGACCCCATAAACTAAAAAGTTTATTAAAATGAAAACAGCAACAACAACTAAAACTTTTGTTAGCGTATTAAATGAAAAAAATTATATTACAGCATATCAGCAGGGCGCCAAAACGGTAAATTATCCAGCATAAAACTTTAAATAATAATACTGTCATTGTGCTGTACTTTCTTTGATACGATTGCAAAGTTAGTACACTGAGAAAAAGAGGAGCATTAAAATTATAAATTTAAAAGTAATATATCGAGAAGAAAAGCTTTGACGATTTGTACTAAATTTGTCTTGTATGTGAATTTAAATTATTTAATGTCTATTATTTATATATAAAGTATATTAATTATAGCATACTTTTAGGATTTTTTAAAAATTCATATACAAATACGTATCTTGTATGGAGACGATTTTAATAATTTTTCAGGTTTAACTTCTTTATTATACAGAGATAAAGATACTGGTAGGCATTTTCTGAATCGCTACATACTTTATTTCTATCAAGAAGGTAGTCAGCTTCTATCCGATTGGATAGTAAGGAGAACTAATCAGTTGTCGAAAGATTGCAGGGAGAATTGCAGGGTCTCACGGGCAATTTGGCCCGGACGAGCGTCGGCAGAGACTAAGCTACTCTTAGGTTTAGACTGAAAAGTTCTAAGATTCGTGGTAGGTATGAGATCACTGGGCATTGCACTATTAGGGCAAGAAGCAGTAAATGGGTGCACCGGTAATCAATCTACTGATTCTTGCCGGTAGGATGTGCGAGGACGGGGAGAAGTTGGAAACTGTAGATCACATTTTGTCTTACTGCCTGGTTTTACAAGGCTACTGGCTTAGATGGCTAGGCAAAAGCTTTCACTCTGTGCTAGAGAACATCGTTCAGTGCAAACTGGAGGATGTCGTCGGCTTTATCAGGGGAATTGGGTGGCTGAATGATAGGTATCAGGGTGCATATATGTTACTCTTTTTCTTTATATTTAGTTTTAGGAAGAAAATTACAACGGACCATCTGGGTCTGCGGTTTGAGGCGCCATTTTTGGCTCATCCCTTCTTAACTCAACCTAATCGAATCAATTTGGATGTTTATTCGTTCCGGTTAAGAACGATTATTTTGATGAGTGGTGATGCAAAAAAAGCAAAACGACGATTACGGCATACAGATATAGTCGTGTGATAGGCGGAAAGACATTGAGCCATAAATGGATATCAGATGTGAGGTTGACAGTATGCTATATATAGATGAACTTTATCTTCCATGGGTGAGAGGAAAACAAACAATGCGGCGAAAAGATCTCGATAGATCCGAAAGCTCAACTTGTAGCAGATAGGTGAGCAGTCGTTATTAAGCAGGGCGATCAGGTTTAAGGGTGACAACCGTTACCTGGTCCAATTGCGGAAGCAAAAATATTTTGCGTTAATGAATGATTTTCTCGTCGCTAGGACCTATTCGGCTGAAAAACCTAATGTCATAAAAATCGCCGGAAGAGCTGCACATAGAGACTTTTGTATCGACTTATGAAACTTTTATCCCTGAAAAACATATATCATTACTGTCGCAACCTGTTGTTTTTGATAAGAAAAGGGAGTGGAAGCAAATTTCAGTCCAGTTTACTTTAAGAGATGGCACGGGTCTAGAACACTGGACGAATCCGGAATGGTTGTAGTAAACCCACATATTAACTACTATGATTCTATGGGAAAAAGCCCCACAATTTTTCAAGCGAAAACTCATGCCAATAAAAAATGTGCTCAATTTAATTTTAACAGGCGTCGCAAGGATAAGAGGATGACTATCTTCTCCGATAGTTAAACTGAAATTATGGCAAGTAGTTCATATAATTTCATCTCAAAATTGCTTGGCAATGCCGTAAGAGTCTGAAGTAGACACGTTAGGGTAAAAGGAGATGAAATGTTTTATAGACTGGCCAGAAAGTGAGTATGTGCATCCATGGTTGGATCAGAACCATTACTTAGATGATGTAAAATCCGAGAGAAAATTTGAACAGGGTCGAGAACACAAGGAATTATCACTGTTTTAACCTTCCCGAACTAACACCTTCGAAGCTGGCAACGGTGACGCATTATACAAAAACGATTTAGGGCTGTCATGTCTCTAAGCAAAAAATAACCTAAGAATTTTCACTGATTTCGCCACAGGCCATTGCAGGATGAAAATTGGTCAGCAACGGTAGTTGGATGCTTAAATGGATATCAGTTGTCAGGTTCGTAGCCCGCTATATACTGTCTGTAGTTCGGCATTTGCCTCCTCATCGAAGTGACGAATAGGGGGCTCTTTTTAAATCACCTTAGTCCACCGTAAACAAACTTGACACAAAGAATGACCAATAGATGCTATACGAAAGGGGTAAATAGGTTCAAACCTAAACATAAAGATAAGACAATTGTATGACCAAAACCGATTCAAAGCTCTCATGTCCCTAAGTAAAAAAAAAAAACTTAAAAATGTTCACTGGTTTCCTAGCAGGCCATTGCAGGATGAGAAAGCATCTATAAACAGGCAAGGCATTGAAAGCCTGTGTTGATGTAGTGATTACAACGAGGAAACTCGAAAGCATGTTCCGAAGGGTACTTTTTTATCAAATAACCAAAACAACCATCTGAGACAGCAGCTGCATGATGAGCATCCCCCACATGAGAACCAACTTCAATCCCTGAATTTCTCAGAAGAGCAGATCTACAAAAGACGCTTTAGCACAGGAGACACATTAGATCTTCTTGGTCTTAGTGTCCTGCTTCTATCCCCTATTATTAACATTATCCTATTCTAAGTAAAATTATAAACAATCCTCGTTTTCACTGTAAATGTAAGAAAATCTCACACTTGTACATAAACTACTACGTTACACTTACACTTCCAAAGATATAATTTTGCTGTAAACTAGTCATATCCGTAATCATATTTCATAAACTCAAAGGGTGTGTTTTTTTCGCCCGATACCATTTGAAAGTTCCTAAAGTTTGTGTCAATGTTTTTCTACTATTTATTCCAGTCTAAGGAAGTTTTTTTTTTTTTGTTGAAGTTTGCAGGCAAAAGCCATCATCATCATATAATCATCGCCATCTACACAATCGTGTTAAAGCTCTTTTCAAAAGTCAAAGAGTGTGCATGTGTATGTATGTTCATGGGTAAGTGTGGGTAACTTCTTTTAGTTTATTTTTTAATCGCTGTAAAAGTTTTGTTTGTAACATCATATGGGGGGTTTTTTCTGTATTCAGTTTTTTTATATTAATTTTTTTTTAATTTTTATCTATATGTTGCCGACAAGTTTAACGAGATTTTACAATATGACAAGTTTGTTTTTCGTTTTGCTTTTAGTTCTGTTATGCAAATGTGTAACAACTTTAGAAAAAATACTATTAGTGAAAAAAAAAGAAATACATATAATCCATTTCACCATCTTTCTGTATCAACCCTTATAAATCATGAAAAAGGAACAACTTTTGTTACGCCTCTGTATAGGTATCAGTATTAATTTTGTAAGGATGTTGATATTATCACCGATACAATGGGGAATTGGGTAAGGAAATAAAAAGTTTTTGTTACACTTTTACATTTTAAATAAAATTTTTATTTTTCCATTTCTTTTCTAAATTTTGCAGGCTTCTTATAATGAGTTTTACTATTAATCTATATACATACATATAATAAAACAGTTACTCATTACCTGTTTGTGGTCGCATCACGTAAAAATTTTTGGATGTATTTTAACAATATTTTGTAAGGAGGTACCTTAGTATCCCGATTCCACTACAGGATATTTTTCTTCCACAAAAATATTTTATTTCCAAGAGAAAGTGTAGAAAAAACAGTGAATATACTAAAATTTTTTTTACCGATTTAAAAGTACTGCATACTTTAAGGCAACTTTTATTTATGAAAGCGGGATATTTTAAGCACGGTTGCGCAACAGATGGCGCTGTTTTAAAGTAATGAAAAAATATGAATTGAAAGAGGGATATTTTAAACACGGTAGCGTAATAGATGGCGCTGTTTTAAAATAGTAAGTTACTCATTTCATGTCTGTCTTTTACAGAGCTTTACAATAATTTTTAAAATTTGGATGTGTACCTTTATATAAAGCAAATATGTAAGAGTCTTAAAATTTGGTGTGGATTATTTTGAAAGATAAATCGAACAAAATATTGTCAGGACGCACATAACATGTGTGGGCCTAATGAAAAATCTTTGCATTATTAACTTTCATTTACTATTTTTAAGCCACACTAAACATCTTCAATGTAAACTTGTCACACTAAATGCAACAATACACTCAATATACCTCAGCCTTAAAAGTTATATTATTGTATAGCAGATATGTCAGGAATAATTATCCGATTCTGTAGCACAGTGGGGGATTAGGCAAAAACAAAAAAAAAAATGGTCGGCTATCCTAATAAAGCTCAAGTCTAGCTTAAACCCTCAGAAAGTAGACTTAACTGTCATAAGGTAGGGCACCCTCTGTATATATATGTATATGGTGATTTCCCTAAATGAACGCTAGAAACCTTTAAATCAAATTTATGTTTATTTTTGTTCTTTGTTTTTTCAAATTCCCACTGTAGAGCGCTAAAACACATGCGGTTTACCGGATAACAATGCATCCACCAAAATGTACTATATTTTGATAGGGGCTTTTGATAAGATACATTTTATAAGGTACTTTCTTAAAAAGAAACTTTTTCAAAAAGAGACATTTTTGCAAAGGTATTCTTAAAAATTATTTTCCAGGAGATAATTTTTTAAAATTAACTTTTATAAAAAGAAACTTCTTTTAAGACAATTTTTAAAAATTTTCCTATTTTTGATAAATGGTTTTGGTGCTTTTCTCTTAAACGTTTTAATTTAGGCTCTTTTATAAAAAGTGTTTTTTTAATTGTGCTTTTTAAAAGGCTCTTATTTTATGAGTTTTTTTTTAAGTTACATCCTTAAAAAGTACTCTTTTAAGGGTAGTTAAAAAAGATTTGAAAGAAAGTACCTTTTGAAGAAAGAATTGCAAAAGGTACTTTTGGAAAAAGATGATTTTTAAAATTTTTCCGTTTTTTGAAAAGAAGCACCAGGCTTCTTTAAACGTATTTTTTAGGAAAATACTTTATAAAGATAGAATTGCAAATAGTACCTTTTAGAAACAGTAGTGTTTTTAATCCTGGACGCACTTTCTTCGTCAAATTGACGTATATAAAAAACCATTATTTTATTAGAACTTTTATAAAAGGTCGTTGTTTAAGGTACTTTTTTAAAAGTAACGTATTAAAAAAGTTTTAACTGAAAGTACGTTTTGAGGTAAGAATTGAAATAAAGTACATTTTGAAAAAAAGTATCTTGTAAAACAGTACCCTGTAAAATAGTTCATTTAAAAAATATACTGTGTTGACACCTAGACGACCATTCTCAACTGCTTTAAATAAAGGTTTAAGGGAAACTAAACGAGTTTCTATCCGTCTGTCCGTGTTAATGTTGAAAAGTCATTTGATAAGGCACCAGACAAGGTACATAAATTTTAATCCAAACAACCTGCCAGGCATAGTTTCGAAAATTTTGGGATTGCATTTCAGCAACATCATCTTCATCCCATTCGAGGCTGGGATGAATTATTTTTTCACGTTGTTTATTTTTATTTTTTCGGTTTTAATGATTCTGTTTTGTCTTTTTTTGTTGGTAGATCGCAAGGAGTGCATACAGATCTCGGGGGATCTGTAACCCCCTGCAAGCTCCGACTTTGAATATATTTTCAAGTTGGTAAGATTATTTAACGGTTTTTTTGCTTTAGTTCGACCATTTTAAAATAATATAGACTGCAGGAGTCCTAATTTTAACAAAAATTTTTTTTAAAATTTTTTAAAAATATTTTCAAAAAAACAAATTTTTTAAAATTTTACAAAATTTTTAAAAAAAATTTTTGCAAAAAATATATCAAAAAGAAAGTACAAAAAATTGTAAAAATAATTTTAAAAAAAATTTTACACAACATTTTAGAAAAAATTTTCAAAGAAACATAAAAGGGTAACACATTTAGAATTACTCTCGGCACGACCGAATATAGCACTCTTAGTTGTTTTTTAAAATGTTTCTCAATGTGATCTTTACTATATACAGCTGTTTCTACATTCTCTCAATTTTGTCATATAAAATGAGAAATATATATAAATAGATCATCACGTCAGAACATCACGCTTCCTTTTAAAGGCAACGGAAGTAGGAATGTTGTACTAGATCTTTTTTAAAAGGGAGAGAGAGTTTGGCTCTCTAAATTCACATTGGAAGTGGAAGGAACGTACAAATGAGGATTGGAGCGACAGAAAGTTTAGGCAGGCCTTTTAGAAAGCCTAAAGTGAAAGAACCTTTTTCATTTTACAGATGGGCTGTTACAAACCAACAAGTTATACCGAACAGCGGGTTTAAGAGTATTCTTGACCTAGTCAATAAGGAGGTTAGGGAAGTGGAACGCAAGTCGAAATAATGCAACGGATACTCGGCTTTATACAAAATAAATTTATGGAGAACGTCTGCTGAGAAAGTAATTCAATCGACTAAAATCAATTGTTCGTCAAACAAGTATAATAAAAGAAGAATTTTCTTTTTTTACAACCCAATATTAAGGAAATACCCCCAATATCAAATTGCATCACCACTATTTAATTTATTCAAATATGATGATGGTGTATAACTTTAAGAGGCAACAGGAGGGAGGTAGTACAAAGTTAAATATTATTTGGTCTTAAATTTATAGCAAGAATTGAGCTTTTAGAAAAACTTTCTACACCACTCCACCTTATTGCATTCATCGTGCAAACCTTTAAAATGAAACTCATTAAACAGGAGTGTGTGTACTTACGGACCGTCTGACAGACTGGTCTTAAATAACGAAGTCAGCTCAGCTCGTTTACATAATTTATATTTTCTCTTTGGATTTTGGTCATATATTTGTGTTGGAAATTAAAATTCATGAATTCTTTTATGATGATTGCTGGCAGGGTGAGATAATTGCCGCTAGACAAAAGTACAGAAGTAAAGATACAGATATAAAAAATAGGAAATTGAATAACAAATATCAAGAAATATTTATACTGTGAATGGAACACACAAAATAAATAGCGGATTATTAAATATTTCACAAATTTATTTGTTCTGTATCTGTACAGAAGATATACTAGTAGATACAACAGTACAAGAGAGTTGTAATTTTCCATAATACAATTATTTTTTTGTGATATTTAAAAGGCATACAAATTTCAACTACAATGTTTAAATGGCCACCATAACGTCACATGGAGCTAATAGGCCCTATTTACGACAATTGAAAAAATCAGAACTTGAACAGGGTTATTTTGTGGGTTACTCTATAAAATTCCATAAACTACTTTCCATAAAATCTCGACCTCCAGTTTATATAGCGAAATTTACAATACAATTTACTGTGAGTTAACTAAGTATAACATTTACTTCCCGTATTTCTATCATCCTATCATCAGCGATAAGCTCGCACACAATAAGAGATTAAATGTTAAGAAATAAAGATTTTTTTATGGTTTTCTACTTGTACTTCTATTGTGTGTTTTTTGTTTGCCTCCGCTATTAAAATAAATGAAAAATGTATTTGAAATAAAACAAAAAGAAAAATGGAAAGAAGTGTGCAATTTTAAGATGATATTAAAAACATAAATAGAGTGGGAAGAAGTAATATGAGATACAATTGTTTTTATCATTTCTTGAAATTGTTTCTTGCATTAATATTTAATACAAAAAATAAAAAAAAAATAAAATAAAAGACGGACGGCTGTGTAACTGCATCGTTAGGAACAAGGTATAGAAGATTTAAACTCAAAAAATAAATATTAGTAAAAAAAAAACACTAAAACGATTACAAAAATTTAAAATCTGTCAAATTTAAAAGAAAAATTAACAATTGTAAAAATGGTAAAATTTTTAAAATTTGTTAAAAATTTTAAAATTGCTTAAAATTGTAATATTGCTTAAAATTGTAATATTTGTAAAATTATTAAATTTGTAAAATTGTTAAATTTGTAAAATTGTAAAATTTTTAAAAAATGTAAAATTGTATAACTTTTAAAAATTTCTAAAAAAATTAAATTAGTAAAAACTGTAAAATTTATAAAGTTGGAAAAAATTGTATAATTAAAAAAAAAATTGTAAAAAAAAAATTGAAAGTTGCAAAAAAATTTAAATTAGTCAAATTTGTAAAAATTGTAAAGTTGGTAAAAATTAGTTAAAATTGTATAACGTTAAAAATGGTAAAATTTGTAAAAATTTGCAAAAATATTAAAATTAGACAAAAATTTTAAAATTATTCAAAATTGTAAAATTTGTTAAAATGATAAAAAATTGTAAAATTTGCAAAAATTTTAAAATTAGTCAAAATTGTAAAGTTCGTAAAAGTTTTAATATTTGTAAAAATTTTAAAATTAGTCAAAATTATATTTTTTGTAAATGATAAAAATTTTAAATTTGTATAATTTGTAAAAATTGTAAAATTTGTAAAAATTGTGAAATTTGTAAAAATGGTAAATTTGTGAAAATCGTAAAATTTGTAAAAATGGTAATATTTGTAAAAATTAAAAAATGCAAAAATTTTAAAATTAGTCAAAATTATAATTTTTGTAAAATTTGTAAAATTAAAAAATTGGTAAAAATTGTGAAATTTGTAAATTTGGAAAATTTGTAAAAATCGTAAAATTTGTAAAAATGCTAATATTTGTAAAAATTAAAAAATGCAAAAATTTTAAAATTAGTCAAAATTGTAAAATTTGTTATAAAATGGTAAAAATTGTAAAATTTGCAAAAATTTTAAAATTAGTCAAAATTGTAAAGTTCGTAAAAGTTTTAATATTTGTAAAAATTTTAAAATTAGTCAAAATTATATTTTTTGTAAATGATAAAAATTTTAAATTTGTAAAATTTGTAAAAATTGTGAAATTTGTAAAAATGGTAAATTTGTGAAAATCGTAAAATTTGTAAAAATGGTAATATTTGTAAAAATTAAAAAATGCAAAAATTTTAAAATTAGTCAAAATTGTAAAATTCGTAAAAATTGTAATATTTGTAAAAATTAGTCAAAATTATAATTTTTGTAAATGATAAAAATTTAAAATTTGTATAATTTGTAAAATTTGTAAAAATGGAAAATTTGTGAAAATCGTAAAATTTGTAAAAATGGTTATATTTGTAAAAATTTATAAATTTGCAAAAATTTTAAAGTTAGTCAAAATTGTAAAATTTGTAAAATTTAAAAAAATTGTAAAATTCGTAAAAATTTTAAATTTTGTAAATCTTATAAAAAATAGTGAGAATAAACGAACTTAATCAAGCCTACCTAACAATGATTTTTTATTCTTAAAAATTGTCAAAAAATTTTATAAATTAAAATTGTACAACAAAACTTGTACAACAATAAACATATACCTGAATGATAGAGAGACGACCCCTTAGCATTAAAATTGCCACTTACCTGAAAAGATAAAATAAAAAAATTGTTTAGAAAAGTGATTATTAATTAAGTATCAAGTAATAACAAAATACGCCAGTAAGTCTTTACGAAATAGTAAAGAGTCTTCCAGCAGCGACATCCGAACTTTGACAACGAAATGGCTGTCATTTATTTAGTATGTCCATAGACGGACATAACGAAATGATTTTTTCTAAAAATGATATTTTTAAATGTACGTTTTTTTATTTAATACTTTTTAAGGGTACTATTTTTAAAAAATAATTTTGGGTTTTTTTTGCAAAGGTACTTTTAAAAAAAGTACTTTAATTTTAAACGAACTTGAAAAAAATTAAAAAAAGTACTCTGTTTGCAAAAGTTACCCTATTTATAATCATACTTTTTTGGCGCACTTTTTTTGAAAAAAAAGGTATTTTTTTGAAAAAAGTACCTTTTTTTGAAATGAGGGTCCCGTTTTATAAGAGGTATTTCTTTTGGATATATCTATTTATAAAAGTGTCTTTTTTAAAAGAAAAGCCTTTAAAATTAAATTTTTAAAAGGCTACGCTGAAAAAAAAACTAGAGTTGGGATATGAGGTCAGAAAAGATTTTCTATAAAAGGCAAAGAACAAACTTCATTATGTGTTGATTTACCCTTGAAAAATAAGGTAATATTACTATAAAAGGCATGTTTAAAAAATAAAAGTTTTGGAAAAACGTTATTTTGCATAAAGTTTTTGTGAGAAGTACTTTTGTAGAAAAAAAGACGCTTTTGGAAGCAGCAATTTTTTTAAGGTACTTTTTTTTTAAACTACTCTTTAAATAAAGATTTTTAAAAAGAGATAGAGCCATATTGTTAAAATTGTTTTGGTTTCTTAAACAAATTTTGAATAACAATTTGTACAAAAATATTTTAAATAAATTTGGTTCATAGTCTACCCTTAAAAGGTCGTCATTTAAAGAAACTTTTTGAAAGGTTCCTTTTTTGAAAAGTTATTTTTTGAAGGTATTTTTAAGAGGTACTTTTTAAAATGCATTTTTTAAAGGTAATTTTTAATAGGTACTTTTCTCAAAAAGGATTTTCAACAACGTTGTTAAAAAAAGCTTTAAAAAAGGACTTAAAAATGTCCTTTTTTAAAATAGATTATTTTTTATCATACTTTTTTTAAACAGTACACTCTAAAAACGTTCCTTAAAAATACTTATTTAAAAAAAACAAGTATTTTTAAGTACCTTTTACTCACAAAAGGTACTTTTTAAATACTGGTTGTTTTGAAGATAGTTTTTTTACTACTTAAATTTTTTGAGTGTAACGAAAATCTTTATGGCATGAAAACGCTAGAAAATGGAAAGAAAAATGCCAGCCACTTATTTGTGTTTTTATCACTTTTTTCTTGTTTAATTTTTTTTTTGTGTTGAACAACAAAAAGAGTCTTATGTCTAGCAACAATAAGACGTACAATAGATATAAAACATTAAATCCATGAAATGATATGAAAAGAAATGAAACATTAAAACAAAAATAGCAAAAAACAAAACAAAATTAAAGAAAAGAAAATATATTTCCAAGACCAAACAAAGTTGTGTGTGGTATAGTCTAAAAATAACTAAGGCGTGAGTGAGTATCAAAGATATTTTTGAAAAACAAAATATTTTTTATTACATGATACTTTTTCACTGAATGTGGTGTTGGTTTTCACTTGTCCGTTTTAAAGTGTCCGACAGATTGTCTGTGGGTGATGGTGAACATGTTTAGGTAGCAAAAGGGTGGCTTCAAGCTGTTTAGTAGAATTTTTCAAGTGTAAACATGTTGTTTATTTTAAATGCTTTTAGTTCCGCTACTAGCAAAAGGTTAGTCTAAGGTAAGCAATAAAAAAAAATATAAAAATATATTTTCAAAGTCGACTTTCTTTATAATCATAAATGTTAAAAAATCGATATAAATTTAAGTTTTTTAATCGTTTTTTGAGTACAAAATAGGTTCGATTAAAATTATTAATACACCGGAGGTGGCCAACTCCTGATAAGTGCTAAATACTATATTAAGTACTTTAAGATCCAAATTAAAAATTTAAGCTCACCTTAACCTCATCTCATAGAAACTACATACATATTTATTTATATTATGTGTAATATTCCACTATGGGACGTCATCACTAACCGAATCACATTTATACAGTTCGAAAACTAACCAACTATCAACACAACTGTTTCGGTGAAGAAATCAAACGCATAATATCGGTCCTATTTTGTGAATGGTTTGAAATCAAACTCTTTCTCAAATGGCAAAAAACTATTTTTTTAACAAAAAGTAGATATTTTCTCAAGTTGAGAATTATATCTGTTATCAACTTATTCTCAAACGTTTTTTTTTTTTCATTTTTTTTTTCGAATTCAGCTTTTTTAAACCGGTTAACCGGATAACCGGTTTTTGTATACTTTTATGTGAAAGATGAAACAAAAAACAATTTAAAATATTTTTAAAAATACATTTTTATTGAACAAAAACAAATTCATATTTAATGACAAACTAACCACTTCTTGCTAAAAAAAAAAACGAGTTTGGAAAGCACTAAATTTTTTGAATTACATATTTCTATACAAATTTTCTAGACAGCACATTAATTTCAGAGTATTCAAACCAAAAATAGAATAGAAACCGACTCGGTTTTTTAACCGGTTAATCGGTTTTTAACCGGTTTTTTGTATATTTTTATATGAAAGATTAATCAATAATTCTTCCAAAAAAAAAAACCGACTACAAAACAAATATATGTGCATCAATTCTGAACTAAAAATTTAAAAGAAAGTAATGTGTAAGAAATAGTACTCAAATCAAATACTTTTATACTTGTTGCTCTAACGGACATAGTAATATACGTTTTGTACATTCAAATGTCTATCCGTAACGGTTAAGCAGATAAGCCATATACGACAAATTACGTCAGATATGAGGACACCCTTTATTTTTTTACACTTATTATTACTGACACAGTAATAAAAACTAACGGTTCCAAAGATATGGCCATATAACTTAAACAATATCACCTAGGGGACACCCTTTAATGTGCAATTTTAAATTAAACACTTATTTTAAAGGACAGATCCTTTGTAAATTTCTGTCTGTCTAAAACGGCTCAAAAGTTTGGTCATATGCATCAATTTACATCAACTATTGGGACACCCTTTAAAATTTTAAATATTTATTAATCTTATTATACGGGACATAGTAGTGGAGATTCTGTATAATTTTCAAGTGTTTGTCTCTAACGGTTCAAAAGATAGGGCTAGATAGGTAAAATTATATCAATTATGGGGACACCCTTTAGTTTCCAAATTTAAATTATATACTTGATGTTATAAAGGACTTAGATATACAGGTTCTTTGAATATTTCAACCGTCTCTCTGTTACGGTTCAAAAGTTTTGCAATATACATCAAATTAGATTAACTATTGGGACACCCTTTAACTTCTAATTATAAATATTTAATTTCTGATAATAAATATTGGACATTCTGTCCAATTTTCAAGTGATTGTCTACAATGGTTCAAATGGTTCATACATTTAAATTGACGTCACATATGGGGACACCGTTTAATTTTTAAGTTTGTTTTTTTATTAATTTCTGTTATTGGCAGCTATAGTAATAAGCAGTTTTTTAAAATTTTAAAAGGGTGCCCTTTACGGTTCATAATACACGTAAAAAACACGTATGTTGTATGGGGACATCCTTTAATTTTCAAAATTCTGAACTTCTTTTAAAATGGGTCCAATCTGTAAGCATTTCCTTTCTAATAAAGAAAAAATTTTAAAAATCGGTTCGGAAATGACTGAGTTCTGCGGGCACAAACATAAACAAAAAGCAACTTTCAGACGAATTGATAACCTCCTTCTTTTTTTGAAGTCGGTTAAAAACGGTTCAAAATATTTTTAAGATATATTTTTGTTGAAAAAAAAAAAAAAACAAATTCATATTTTATAGCGAACTAACACGACTTCTTGCTAGAAAGCGAGGTTTTTCGGGTTTGTCTAATATTTTATTCCCACAATTAATTTTTTGTTTGATAATGATATAAAGAGATAAAGAATAATACAGAGACAATTTATATATGTGTATGTATTCATATGACATATAAAGCTAATATAAGGATTATTAAAAAGGGTAACACTATTATTTTCATTAAGATTGTAATAAGAAAAAGCTTGTAATAAATGTGCTGCTAGACCGATTGGTAGTGGGCTAATCTATCAGTCTGGGAGGTTGCGGGTTCGATGCTTTTCTGCAGACAAGCAAGAAGCTTAGCAGATAGGTGTTGTCTTAAAAAAAGACGTACATACACAAGATTGTTTTTGGGATATTTAAGGTTACTTTGGTCGTGTTTGGTGTAATAATTTAATTAAATCAATGAATTAAGACATTTTTTTTAACCTTTTCTGTTTAATTTCACACAAAGATCATAATATACTTTGCCATCAAATAAGATTTACAGGTTTCAGAACAAAAAATTTAATTAAATTAAAGCAATTCCTTAAGGTATCAAACAAGAAATTACTGAAATGAAAAAAAAAACTTTTCCAGTTAAAAGAAGTTTTAAACCTGTTACCTGTTAAAAAGGAAAACATTTCTATTCTAATTGAAATGCACTACTTACATCAACAAAAACTTAAACTTTTGGTACTTCATATATGTACTCGTATATGAACTTGATTTGATAGAAATTTAAAAAGGAAGAAAATATAAAAATTTTACAAAAGAAAGAGCAGAATGCAAGCAAAACTTTATAAAGATATTTTCTTTACAGGAGACCGACTCAAAAAAGGATTTCTTAAAGTTTTCATAAGGCAGGGCTCCAATTTTGCAGACCTTCTGCCAGATTTTTGGAGCATACTTGTAAATGAAGATGTGTGGTTGAGTATTTGTTGGCTCAGATACACTCATGAGCATAAGGTTTTTAACCACGCTGACGGCTAAGTAAATAAAAAATCGTTAACTACTTCTAATTTCATAGACAGTTACCCCCAAAACTGAAAATAAAAATACTGACTCCTAGAAAGTATACGTAGTATAAGGTGAAGTATAATAATCATGAAAAAATCGAGATCGGGATTTCGACGGATTTATATGTTTTGGGGTCCCCTGAATCCATTTTGGCTATTTTCGTGATGATGTCTGTGGGTCACTATTTTTGTGGAATTTGTATAGGTCATACCGTTTTACATAACAAAATGAAATTTAGCATGAGCCTTTGGTATATGGAGATGAAGAGCTGTATAGTTTTTGGGCATAATCGGGAGGGGGCAAGGGGTAGTTTCTATACGCCCAAATTTTGTGAACGCTCTACAGGTCATACAGTATGACATATCATAATGAAATTCAGTATGTGCCTTTGGTTTATGGAGGTGAAGAGCTGTATAAATTTTTGGCATAATCGGAAAGGGTCAAGGGGTAGTTTACCTAACACACCAAACCGAATATACTTAATTTTTCGATTCGAATATACTTTGAACTTTTATTCTTTATGTAATATATCCATAAAAATATCTGTTTCCATTGGGTATGGTAAAGTTGAGTGTAGGCCACTCCAGTTTTATTTGTATTGTTTCAAAACTTACAGTCTGATCGGAACATATCGGTGCTGTAGCTTAGTTATGCTTTAAACTCATAGACAACAGGGGCTACATCGCTACACGACTACAAACTTTGTTGGCCACAATCGTCCCCTTGTACTCAGCTACTTAAATACTTTGAAGAAGACAGCTACAATAAAGCTATGTTCTAAAAACCTTGAATTTTTATTTTGTGACATTTTTATCTGTTGAATAAAATAAAATTGTCGCATACAAAAATTGAAATTAGCCTAACTTGGCTACAGCCACAACAGTAGTATTGTAGATTTGATGTCGTTAAAATATTCGTTTTCATATAATCGAATACTCGGTAGCCTGATATTGTCTGTGTGTTTAATGCATTAGTTAGCGCATTGACTACTAAGCATGTATGTTGGCTTGATCACCCAGGTTCATATACCATCCACACCAATTATCAAAATTTTTTCTGATATATATTAGCTTATCTATTGTTCCTAGTATATATCACAGCGCTGTCCTTCGCCGATATAACTCTATAGCACGAAATCGTTGGCAAACTAAAATATTAATAAATGGTATCTGAAATCAATGAGCCTACTTGATACCAGAGGCGCTGCAACACTGCTCTCAAAACAATTATCACGAGCAATTACAAAGTTGCCAAAACAGAAGCTTTTTTAAATTCCCTTATTTTAAGACCTGTCTATCTTTACTCTATCCTTTTCCCAAAGAAGGTAGACAATAATTGCCTTTGAAAAAAAATTTGTTTCTCTAACGCTTCATGTTTGCATTGGTCATCCTATTGATGATTAAACATAATGCAAAGATATGCTCCTTAGCACATTCCAATATTAGTTTCAAACGGTAAAAGCCTTTGCAGTCATCTTAATGATAAACACTGTTATTACGTTGGGTACGGAACCCTAAGAAAGATGTCTTTACAAAAATTTGTTTCGATCCTAAAAGGCCTTGTAAAAGGCCTGTAATATTTTATCACAACATAGAACAACACAGAAAATTATTTTGAAATAAGATCATGGCAATATGCCTGTTACTGAAAAAAAAACAAACTCTTAAGAGAAACAAAAAAAAAAAGTTTCTTTTACTTAAAAAAAAAACTTTTAAAACTGAAATTCTATTTAGCAAATAAAAACTGATATGAACTGGAAAAAATGTGTTTCATAAAGCTACAAAAAAAATTCGTTTTTTCGTGTTTCTTTTATATTTGCAATTCTACCCAGAGGAGTTATAACTTCAAGTTTTTTAGTGAAATGTTAATGTGTTGAAATAAAAAAATATACAGCGGGTGACAAAATGAATGGCCTGTAGCAGAAAAAGAATGTATTCAAGTTTGGTTTTTGTATTGCTCTAAATGCTCTTGGCCATATTGAGAAAAACACTATTTTTCATTTATAGAAGATTTATAAATAACACAAATTCGTTTAAAAATCTTTTATAAATCAAAAATTTATTTGAAGGACAATACGATATGATATTCGTTACAAAAATATATTAGGAAAGCTATATATTTTTTAAATTTATTGTTTAACATTATTGAATTCCTTTATCTTAATCTAGCTGAACCCACACACGTTGAGTGCGTTCTGACAATATTTGCTTAGAAAGTAATCCTCACCAAATTTTAGCTCTTAGTTTTACAGTGCTTCATGGTATACGTATTTACTTTATATAAAGATACCCATTCCTGGAATAAATCCTAAAATTTATATAAATTTTCTAAAAATTATTGTAAAGTTGTGTAAAAATTGATTAAAATCTGTGTTTGTATTACAATGTAATTCCACAAAGTAAAAATACAAATTTTATTCAATTGGCAGTAATTAATTCATATTTTGTCATTACTTTAAAACAGCGCCATCTGTTGCGCAACCGTGTTTATAATACCCGGCTTTCAATTCAGATTATTTCATTATTTTTACACAGCGCCAAATCGTGTTTGTTGCGCAAAAAAAAAAACAGTGTAAAATTTTTGTAGTGTGAATTTTCACCCTGACAACGAACATAAATTTTAATTTTTATAATTACGAAATATCGATTACCACAGCCATCTACAAGCCATTTACATATTGTTATTCATTGATTATGAACATATTTAATATTGTTTTGAAGCGGAATTGGTCTACCGAAGAAAAATACAAGGTAGGTACAAGGGTAGTCTCAGCCTTGGAAGGTATTCCGCCGGAGAAGAGGGTTCCTTAAAAAAGTCCGAAAATCTGAATTGACATATACGACTATTTTTTTTTTGCCAAGTGTTTACTTCGCTTAAAAAAACCCGTTTTTACTTATCCCAAGTCCTTATTATTGAAAATTCCGTGTGAAAAATAAATTATGTAATTATTCATTTTCGCTTAACCGACTTTGGCTGTGTAGGCAAATAAAACAATCAAAGGCAATTTTAATCAGCGAATTGCTTTGCGAAATCTTTTATGGGGAAACCCTTTAGTTTTATTGTTTTATTTTTTGTTACGACGGACATAGTCTGCATGTTTAAAAAATAAAACAAAATTCAGTAAAATGACAGACGCTATGATGATCCCCATTAGTATTTAAGTTTTTATTTATATAGCGCTCATAGTAATATATATTATGATTAAATGTAAGGTATCTGCATGTTAAGGTTAAAAAAATAAGACCATTTAAAACAACGTCGCTATGCTTTGCGAAATTCAAAACCTGCAGTGATGGTTTTGTCTGCCACAGCACGCTACGCTCACCTCTAATTTTTATTGAATTGCGGCCATGCCGAATCTTATATATCCTTCACCATAGTAATGCTCGATATTGTGTTACCCTCTTATATATATTTGAATTTTTTTTAAAATTTGCTGAAAAATTTTTTAAACTTTTATTGAAAACTTTTTGTAAAAATTTTATTAAATTTTTTTTCAAAATTTTTTGTAATTTTTTTTTAATTTTTTAGTAAAAATTTTTTTTTTAATTTTTTGTAACTTTTATTCAATTTTTATTTTAAATTTTGTTAAAAATTTTTTTTTTTAATTTTTTTCGGAAAAATTCTGCATTCTATATTGAGATCAAATGGTTAGGCTAAAGCAAAAAAATCCTTAAAAAATTTTCCTCATTTTGCCCCACCCCCTGTAAAGAGCCTATTGACTGCTTCTGGTTACCAGTGGGCATCCTGTGTGTCTATTGCCTACCTCTATATGTATTGCTTTCTATGAAGGCTTTTAATTCGAATCAAATCAGAAAAACCTTACCAACCTAAAAATAAATACAAAGTCGGCCCTTGCAGGGGGTTATTGATCCCTCGAGTTCTGTATGAACTCCTCGTGATCTACCTGGCGCGGTCTAATATTTATTTAACAAAGAAAAAAGAATCAGTAAAACCGAAAATAAAATGGAAAAAAAACGTGAAAAAATATAGGTGTACGTGTCGTTTTGCCCTCCAAAGCAATGATCTAATCTTGCTATATTGGAATCACAAATTTTTCGAAACTATGCCTGGCAGATTGGTGGGCTGAGATCTTCTGTATCTCGTGTGGTGCCTTGGCAAATGACATTACAACCCGAACACGGACAGACGGACATTGCTTAATTGCTAATTAATTACTATTCTATGTATACACATCCAGAATATATATACTTTATGGGATCGGAAATGAATATTGTAGATATTAGACGCGGAATGACAAACTTATGAATACCCTTCCTCCTGTGGTGAAGGGTAAAAAAATAATTGAAACGATTTACAGACCTAAAAAACTCGGTGAAAGCTAATCGACATTAAAACAAGACACGGCACGAACCTATAAAGCCCATTAAGAAAAAATTAAAAGCTTCTTTCTTGACCAAAATGGCTGCCATATTCCTCGAACTTTAACCCAATAGAATTTTTTCCAATTTATCTATGCTAAAGAATAAAAAAAGTATCAACTACAAAATGTAAGGTCAACGCTTTTAAGGATGATATTCACCGAGAATGATACAAAAATACATGTGTGAAGAGACAGAATTTAGATTCAGTTTTTTTTGTCAAATTCCTTACAGTGTGTGTGCAGATGTCATTGAAATACGATGAGGGTTCTAATTGGTTTTAGCGCAAACCTCGAACGAAAACTAAAAGAAATTCAAGGTTTAGAAGTTCAAATTCGGCTTTTCTTTGTTAAAATTTAGCTCATTGCACTAAAGGTTGTAATTGTTTTTGTTTTGGCACTTAGTGTATACTTTTTTGTTTTAATAAATAATACTTAAAGGACTCAAAAGAGTAGCATTTATGTACATAAAAAGCCATTTCATATCTACTAAACATAGAACATAGAAAGGGCATAATTTCAAATAATAAAAAGATGCTTCTGGCGGAAGCTCAAACAAGCAACCCCGTGAAAAGGAAAAAGTGAAAAATAAGAAAACATCTAAACCAAGTGTGAAAGGAATAAAAAATGTACCTTGAACCAGTTCTTCTATTTTATTCATAAATGGAAATATAAATGAACATATGTATACACATACATATAAAAACATACATATATGTACCATATAATAATGATGTTTGAGTGATGTTTGGTTGACACTAACAGCGAAGGTGTCGACTGCAGCAAAAAAATTAAAAAAAAAACATAATTTTCGAGTTGCAAACAAGTATTAAAGCTCAAAGGTGTTTCTTATAAATAGCTAAACAAGCAAACTTGAAGCAAAATTAAAATAAAAAAATCAATTTTTGTCAGTGAAATAAAATAAAACTGGAGTTGCCTGCACTCAACTTTACCATACCAAATGGAAAAAGATATTTTTATGGATATATTACATAAAGAATAAAAGTTCAAAGTATATTCGAATCGAAAAATTAATTATTTTCGGTTTGGGGTGTTAGGTAAACTACACCTTGCCCCTTCCCGATTATGGCCAAAATTTATACAGCTCTTCATCTGCATAAACCAAAGGCACATAGTGAATTTCATTTTGATATGTCATATGGTATGACTTGTATAGCGTTTACAAAATTTGGGAGTAAGTAAACTATCCTCTGCCCCTTCCCGAGTATGCCCAAAATTTATACAACTCTTTATCTCCATAACCCAAAGGTACATACTAAATTTCATTTTAATATGTCGTACGGTATGACCTGTAGAGCGTTTACAAAATTTGGGAGTAAGTAAACTACCCCTTGCCCCTTCCCGATTATGCCCAAAATTTATACAACTCTTCATCTCCATAACCCAAAGGTACATACTAAATTTCGTTTCGGTATGACCTGTAGAGCGTTTACAAAATTTGGGAGTAAGTAAACTACCCCTTGCCCCTTCCCGATTATGCCCAAAAACTGTACACCTCTTCATCTCCATATACCAAAGGCACACACTAAATTTCATTTTGATATGGCAAACGGTATGACCTGTACAAACTCCACAAAAATAGTGGCATACACACCCACCCACAGACATCATCGCGAAAATAGCCAAAATGAATTCAGGGGACCTCAAAACGTATAAATCCGCCGAAATCTCGACCTCGATTTTTTT
Organism: Phasia obesa; assembly: GCA_949628195.1. NCBI lineage: Eukaryota > Metazoa > Arthropoda > Insecta > Diptera > Tachinidae > Phasia > Phasia obesa. Next base: position 23,264,367 of record OX451217.1, read on the forward strand.
CATGATTACTATACTTTACCTTATACTACGTATGGTAAAGTAAAAAAGTTAGAAAAATGTATTTTTTTTTTTATAATTTAAAATTATTTACAAATTAAATTTTTAATTTTAATTTTACTTATTTAATTTATTTACTTTTTTAGTAAACTTTAATCATGGTCAAAGTCAATGTCACCATAATCTGTTCGCGAAATATTTGATGTATTCCACTTTATTTTATGTTTTTCTTGTATCCCTTGGTATGTGTAAAGTAGTTTTGAAAACAAAAATCTAAATCTTCTAAAAATATCTAGAAATATATGTAGAAACAAAATACATCTTTTTAAATAAACAACACAACAGGGCGATAAAAATGTCATACAGACGGCCAACAATCAGTCATTGAACTTTAATCGCAACGCTATCAGCAATACAAGTAAATAAAAACTAAACTGCTTTATGTGTATTCAGTGTTCTATAATGTAGTAGTGTGTTGTTTTAAATACAATTAATAAATCAACAAAAAATTGCTATCGCCTACGATTCCAATGCTTGATCATTGATCTTTTGCCAGCTCATTTGTTTGTGAGTAAATCACGGTTTAACGATAGAACCGGTTTTAATGAAATTTAAAATTCAAATCTTAAAAAGTTATTTTCAAATATGAGTTTCTGTCAACATTCTTAAAAGTAACCATATCAGGGTACGAAAATAAACAAAACGAAACGAAACGTTTGCTTTCGTTTTGTCTTGTACATTACAGGTAGTAAAACAAAAGAAAAAAAATAAGCAATGAGAATGATTGTGCCTGTTAGTTTTGTATTTTGTTTTGAGAAAAAAAAACCTTTCCCAAACGTTTGCTAAATGATTCATTAAGTCATTATGATTAAGTCTACAGATCTAAAACTGACATAGAACAGATCTAAAACTGAACTAAAACGGAACCAATATGAGATAATTATGAATTCATTGAAAACTGCACTTAAACTTTACTACAATCAAACAATAACTAAACTTTGCCGGTATTTTCATATAGCACTTAATCGCCGGCGAAGTAAATATTTTATAAATTGGCTATACGAGTAATTAGCTACAAATTAATACGCCTATATAACACCAGAGCCGCCACAACACTGTTCTAAAAATAAACATAACGTGCAATTGCTGTGTTGCCGAAAGTGAAGCTTTACTATCACTCTAACCATCTGTCTTGTCTACTCCTATCTCTTTCCAAAGAAATAACACGATTAAAATAGCCCTTTGGTGAAAAAATTATTTTCACCAAATAAAGATTTTAGTTTCGGATACGACTTTAATTAAATTTTTAATTAATTCAATTATTTATTTAATTATAATATTATTTTAATCTTTCTTAATTAATTATAAAACTGAATCAATTAAAAAATTAATCAAATTTGTATCCAACAATTTTTTCTGTGTTCTCTTTAATACAAAAAAAAAATAAATAAAATTAAAGTTAACCTGAAATCGAACTAATGTAGACTAAGAAACCATAGAAAATGAAGCAGCAGATCAACCATCAAAAAAGAGGATCTGGTGTGAATTTTTGTGGATCTGAGAAATTTGGTAATGCGGGGGAAGGTCCTACAATTGGTGAACTAACTAAACCTGGAAAGATGGAGGGAGTCTACTAAATGTAGACAGGCTGGAATAACGTCAGGAATACCAATAACGTGCATAGATATAATAAAACTACCTTTAGCTGGATAACTGTCTTAAGTGACAGGTAATGGAAACTTCATGTATCATCTAGCCAAGATGAAAATCGAAGATCAACATACTTGCAGACTGTGCTTGCTGCAAGAGGCTGAGAAGATGGCGCCCATTGTGTGTACGAAAGGCGGGCTGAAAATTTTTAAATTTGGATGCCATGGGGGATCTACGCCAAATGGACATATGCTAGCAATTACTAGAGACTCATGTGATTAGAAAGAAGGCCGAAAGTTACCAGTCGACAGTGTGAAATTACTAAAGTCAAGTTTAACGGCAAAGGGGTTGTCGTAAGTTAGAAATCGTTGCAAAGTGAATGGAATCAAATATGGATACATTAAGGAAGCCAGCTACATTAATATAGTAACTAGTACAAATTAAAATAGAATTTGAGCTATGTATAACTATACCCCAACTTTAATTGAGCTACGAGGGGAAAATAATAAGTTTTAACAGAAATATAGAAACAAATTTTTTTAATATATGATTTTTCAATATGGCCACCCTATTCTTTTGTGACACATCATGCGGCATTTATTTAATTTTTAAAATGCCTACGACAAACCAGGGCTATAGAGTTTTCCTGAAGAGATTGTCAATTTATTTGTCACCAATCTTCTTCCCGGATATTTCTTTAAATTTTTACACAATATTTTTGACTACCTGCAAATACGAATAATTTTCACGTTTTTATAACAAACTAGCTATGCCCACACACATTTACTTTCATTTCGCTTTAAAAGTAATCCAAACCAAATTTTAATACACTTACGTATTTTCTTTATATAAAGGTACCCATCCCTGGATAAAATTCTAAAACTTATTATAAAGCTTTGTTTAAAATATCCCACTTTAAATTACTTACTTTCACTACCTTTTTTCTAAGTTTCAAGCCTAGATAACCAGCACACAGTGGTTTAAAAACGATTTATTTTGGAAATAATTCAATAGTGCAAGCACCACCAAAGATTTTTTTAATGAAATCTTACAGAGCTAAAGCCGAGGTGTTTTTGAGCCAAGGTGCGGACGTTGGTCATCCTAGGATAAAGTGGGACTTGGGGGTAAGCACCAAAACTTGGGTACCTCACGCCTATATTTCTTTAAAAATCTTATAAAAAGTTCATTTATAACTTAAAAGTCAACATGTTTGAAATTTACATATATAGTCCTTAAAAATTTCTGCAAAAAATGTGCGTACATGTCTCGGTTATCTCTTCGAGTTTGGGAGAAAATTGGGTTTTTTTTTTTTTTTGATTTTTACTAGTATTTTTGCTCCATTACTATATCAGCTCCACTCTTGATGAAATTTAAAATTAAATATTTTAAAGACAAATGAAACAAAGATAGAAAAACGGGGTCATAAATTGTAACGGTTTTCCCTCCAGCCTTATCCAAACATGACCATCTTTTAAACAAACTTTATGATAGGCCAATTTTATTAAAAAAAAAACAATTTTTTTTTTTTTGAACACATCTATCTCTTTTTAAGAATTCAGGTGTTAAAATATACGACATAAATATTTTTTTTCCCCTTGTTTAATAACTGTCTTATCTATATTATATATTTAATCCTTTAATTCCCAGTGGAACATGAGGCCGCAACAAATGTTTTCCATTGTATTTTATCATTACACAATAATTTCATCTCACTTGAGGATACACCATGCTCATGCAACTCTTTCTCAATTTGCCGTCTCCAAGTATTCGCAGGTCTGCCAGGTCTGCTGGAACCTTAGGTTATATTCGACGGACTGTCTAGTTATGTCGCTAGCTGGCTTCCTCATTGTATGTCCTAACCAACCAATCTACCGATTACGCAATCTTATATTTAAATCCAAAGGTACCTGATTTGTTCTAGTCCATAAGTCTTGATTTGATATTATAGCTGGCCAGAATATTAGACTATACGCCTGAGGCAACGGTTTACAAAAGCTTGCCTAGATCTCATTTCGCGATTCGATATATTCCACGTTTCGCAGCCATATTGAAGCACCGATTTCTCATCTATATTATTACTTTAAAATGTTGTAAGCTGTATCTCAGTCCGTTAGAACTTGCAATCAATCAAATTCAACACTTTATTTCTTAAAAAATCGATCCATCATGCAAAATCCAGTTTTAAAGTCCAATAACATTTAAATAAAGCCACAGAAAAAAGTATGTTCACCAATTAAAGGTTTTATTTATTTTAAATCAACTTTAAATTTCATTAAATCATGAATTGTTCAATTATTGGTTTAATTAGGAATTTTTTTTTTTGTTCTGTTTTCATCTATTTTTTTTTTTTTTTTTTTTTTTAATCAATTAAAAAAATAAATGAACTTGAATTTAAAACTAATTAGTGCACAAATTTTTTTTAATAAATCTTTTTGTCAAAATAAAACGTAATTAAACCACTGTGCAGTACAAGACAAAACAACACAAGAAGAAAAAATATCATAAATAACCAAATTGTTAAATATTATCAGCCACATAAACCATCGTCCACGATGACTATAACAATAACAATAACAATAACAATAACAATATAAATAATAATCGATAGAATTATTAAGTGCAACTGCTGTAATTGTTGTTGTTGTTGTTCACTCTACACTTTCTACTCTTATCAGCAACGAACGAACAGTACAACAACAATTTTGCCAGCCAACAATTTCCTTAAGTCATTCAACCAACCCTACAAAAACCCACAATCTCTCTACTCGTAGGGATTTCATTAAGTATCGTTTTGTCTAAAAAGAAGGGACATCATTGCTTATCAAGGCTTTTGTCATCTTCGGAGTGGGCTACCCGCCACTTCATAATATTTTAAGGCTAAACAAACTATAAATAGCAATAATATAAACAAATACGAATATGACAAGTGAGATAATGAGGTTCTGTTTAGTATTTTGTTGTCCCATGATTTAGTTTTAATGATTCGTGATAAAAATAGAAGCATGTCAACAGATTGTGATTTAATTTATAAGAAAATATAGACTAATAACGCGTCGATCATTTGTGATGTGTTGTTTGCACTTAGTTGTATGTTTTATAAAACAGAAGTTTTATCAAAAATTTTTTAGAAATCTGGTCCATTGTATTTTTAGCCAAGACACAGCTTCTCCATTGCTATTTCTCTTTGTATTAGTCGTTGATTCTCCCAGTTGTTTCGTCGAAATGAATTTTCTCTGAGAAATTTATTCTACCAAAAATGGATTTCTCTTTTTACATAATTCTATTAAATAACTTATATTTCTTCGTCGGATAATTAACTATAAATGGTGCATTTTTATATTAATAGAATTACCTGATGATACCTGAACCACTATCTGAAGACATGACAAAATTACTAATAATTATTTTGCCAAACTTTTAAAACAGAATGACTTATACCACTATTGAAATATACAGTAAATGTATTTTGTTTATCAACCAGTAAGTTTATTTTTAAACGACTTCAAAAAAGACGGAGGTTATCAATGTTGCTTTTTTTATGTATGTAACCGCAGAGCTCAGTCATTTCTGAACCGATCTTAAATTTGTTTTCTTTACTTGAAAGGTTATGCTTTCAGTTTGGTCCCGTTTTAAAAACAGTTCATTATATTAAAACTTAAAGGGTGTCCCCATACAACATACATGTTTTTTACGTGTATTAAGAACCGTAAAGGGCACCAAATTAAAATGTAAAAAAATTGCGTATCGCTTTAGTTCCCAGCAGCATAAATTATAAAAAAAAATAAGTTTAAAATTTAAAGGGTGTCCCCATAAGTGATGTAATTTGACCTATATGGGCCTATCTTTTGAACCGTTTTTACAGAATATCGTTTACTATGACCCTTATAATAAAATGTTTAAATATTCAAAATTTTAAATTAAAGGGTGTTCCAATAGTTTATTGAATTTGATGTATATGCCCATACTTTTGAACAGTTGTACACAGACCGCTGAAATTTACAAAGAACCTGTATTGCTAAGTCCGCTATAACAAAAAGTATAAAATTTGAATTTGGAAATAAAAGGGTGTCCCAATAGTTAATGTAATTCTATGTATGTGACCAAACTTTTAAACTGTTATAGACAGACAACTGAAATTTACAAGGAACCTATATTGCAAAGTCCACTATAGCAGGTATACAATTTGAATTTAGAAGTTAAAGGGTGTCCCCATAAATGATGTAATTTAATCTATATGGCCCTATCTTTTGAACCGTTGAAATAGCGGATAAACTAGATTTTTAAAATTTTAGACTTATACCACTTTCCAAATCAAGGGCTCATTTATATGTGTAGGATTTTTCTTTAAACTAAATGAGAGTTTTTAAAAGGTTTACTGAGTGATTAAGTTAAAGCCTTAACACACCCTCACTGTACTTATTCCCTTCAGATGCAAAACCTTCTAGTGAAATAAAATTTGATGGCCATATTTTGGTTCTTTAATGAGGATTTTGAAGTTATCGGGAAGTATACCCTATCAATATGGTGACCATAATAAAAAAAAGCAACTTTTAGCCGTTTTTATCTGGTTTATGTGAGTGTAGCAACAAATTGGTCATGATTATATAATTTGTGACTGTGCATTTAAAGGGTTATCCATTTCGAGGTACTTTTTTCAATAGCCATTTTTAACAGATCACGTGTGAGTCGTGTCATGTTTTCATGTTATTTTTGTTTAGTATTGTTTGGCATTTCATAATGGAAAGACTTACGCCTGAATCTCTTCGCTCTATGGGCTCTTGAAAAGTTCCAAGAAGATCCAACGTTTTCGAGGCAAATTTTGTTTAGCGATGAGGCCCATTTCTGGCCATGGGTATGTAAACAAACAAAATTGCCGCATTTGGGACGAAGAGCAACCTGAAGAGATTCAAGAGCTGCCACTTCATCCAGAAAAAACAACGGTTTGGTGAGGTTTGTGGGTCGGTGGAATCATCGGTCCATATTTCTTTAAAAATGTTGCCGGTGCGAACGTAACCGTCAATGGCGACCGTTATCGTGCCATGATAACCGACTATTTGATGCCTGAAATTGAAGCTCGTGTTTTCGGCGACATTTGGTTTCAGTAAAACTGCGCCACTTCCCACACATCGTATCAATCAATGGATTTATTGAGAGAACATTTCGGTGAGCACATAATTTCACGTTTTGGGCCGCTTGATTGGCCACCAAGATTGTGTAATATCACACAGTTAGACTTTTTCCTGTGGAGATATGTAAAGTCTTAAGTTTATGCAGGTCTTGGAGTAAAACATCACGCGTGTTATTCGCCAGTTACCAGTCGAAATGCTCGAACGAGTCATCGAAAATTGGACTCAACGGATGGACCATCTGCGACGTAGCAACGGCCAACATTTGATAGACATAATCTTCAAAAAATAAATGCCAAAGAATGGTCTTTTAAATGATAATAAACTTTCTCCATTAAATTTGAATTTTCTCTGTTTTTTTTTTTTTTTTTTTCATTAAAAAAGTAGGAAACCTCGCAATGGATCACCGAATATTTCTTTACTAAATTTTAAATTACGCAGTCTGAGCCGTTTTTGTTCTTTCTTCTAAATGTCTAAATGTTTTCTAAATGATGACTGATTTTCTTTTGCATTTTAATGCATTTAATTAAAATAATTACTGAAATACCAGCAACACAAAAGAATTATCTTTAAGTACATGACAATGACCAAAGTCCATTAATTAATAAAACGTCACTTGTCAAAAATTTATGAGTTCATTCACAGAACTGAAATGATTAAGATGATTTGCATGGATTTCATTTACGGAACTTTAAACAAAAGCATAGGCATTTTATTGTTGCGAAGTTTTTGAACACCTCCAACCAATAAATTTTATTTAGTCGATGGCTTCATTAACCTTCCTATTAATTAATGGAAAAAATATTTTAGTTTAGGTGTTAAACTCTTTAAAAATATATATTTTGCGTTAAGTTAGGTTAGGATAAGCGAACCGCCAGCACAAAGTTAATTCACTCGCAGCCATTAAGACCCATTTTGATATCCCCACCAATAATATACAATGTTTTGCGATAATAAGTAGTCAAGATACATACATATGTAAAGGGTGTTTTTTATAGAGGTATAGAACTTTAAGTTAGCATTACTTTTCAGGATGGCGACCGATTTAACAGCTGTCAAGTGATTTATTCTCAGTTTGGTTTGGCAATTCATCATGAATAGACTCACGCCTGAACAATTCGTCAAATGGGCCCAAAACGAGATTACCGTTGTTCCCGATTTTCAAAAGCGAATTTTGTTTAGCGATGAAACGCACTTTTGGTTGAATGGCTTCGTCAATAAACAAAACTGCCACATTTGGAGTGAAGGTAATCCTCAAGTGTATGTCGAAACACCGTTACATCCCGAAAAACTGACTGTTTGGTGCGCTTTATGGGCTGTTGGAATCATTGGTCCGTACTTTTTCAAAAACGATGGTGGCCAGAACGTTACAGTCAATGGTGATCCGTATAGAGCCATGATTACTAACTCTTTCATTCCTGAATTGAAAAACCATGATGTCCAGGAGATGTGGTTTCAACAAAACGGCGCAACATGTCACACAGCTCGTGCTACAATAGATTTATTGAAAGACACGTTTGGTGACCGCCTAATTTCACGTTTTGGACCTGTGAATTGGCCTCCAAGATCTTGTGATTTCACACCGCTAGACTACTTTCTGTGGGGCTATGTAAAGTTATTGACCTATGCGGATAAGCCACAAACGCTTGACCATTTGGAAGAAAACATTCGCCGTGTTATTGCCGATATACGGCCACAAATGTTGGAAAAAGTCATCGAAAATTGGACGTCCAGATTGGACTACATCCGCTCCAGCCATGGCGGTCATATGCCAGAAATCATATTTAAAATGTAATGCCACAAGATTATCTTTCGGATAAATAAAATTCATGTCAATTGAATAATCCATCGTTGTTTTATTGCAACTTAAAGATATATACCTCTATAAAAAACACCCTTTCTATGTAAATTAATATGAGAAATTAAAGAAACAATATATTTTTTATCGAGATCTTCCTTTATTTAAGTTTTATTGTAATCGATAAATTTTTAATGAGAAATTTTTCATAAAATAAATAAATTTATTATCGGTTATTTTTAAATTATTAAATTTTCTATAAAAAAACTTTTCTAATCAATATAGTTCCTATGGAAATTGTTTAACAATTATTTTGCTATTTGAAATTATCTTAATCGATAAAATTAATACGAGAATTTTGTTTTCATGTATATATTTTTTACATGAAATTTATCAATTTCATAAATTTCCTAAGGAGAATTTTCCTTGAAAGAAATAAACTTTCTTATAAAAATAAGTTTCCGATAAAACCTGCTTTTAGAAGTTATTTTGAAAGATATTTTTTTTTTGGAAATTATTGTAATCGATAAATATCCTATGGGAAATGTTGTTTTATCTATGAATAACTGCTTAGAATTTTCAAATGGCAAGATTTTTTTATTAAACCTAAAAATTTATTAGTCGCACTATTTATTAACATGCAAATGAATTGTTTAGTTGTAGGCTCAAGTTCGTTGATTCTGTTCAGCTGCTAAATAGGGTTGAAATAATATTTCTTTTTTTTAAATTAGGTAATAAAATTTTAAAGAATAATAGGAACATTTTGTTTATGACAGTACCAGAATGTAATGGATTTCCTAGATCGCTCTTCCTTCTCTAACATTATTCGTATCTCTGTACTTAGAGTAGTGTTCAGTTGCAAATTTAATTTATTTAACAAATATAATTAAGATAAAGGAATACAAAAATATTTCATTAAATTCAACATGATCCCATCCATCCATCCATCCATCTATATTCAGTTGGGTAGAACTAAGTCTAGCACTACCTCTTTTATATTATTTTGTTTGTTCTTCATGCATTATCTCTTCAATTTATTACCTAATTTGTATACAAAAATATGGAGTACCTCCATAAATTGATTGCTAGTGCGCTAGTCTACCAGTCGTGCTTTCCGCAAAAATTCTTGTTCTATTCTACAGACGAGCAAAAAGTTTAGCAGATAGTTTTGTTTTTACAAACAATAAAAAAAACAATGTATTGAGTAACTATAGAGAACAAACGAACTTGTGCCTATTTAAAAAATATTTTCTATGAAAGAGATTTATTATCGATTAATTTACTATCAAGATTTTTATAATCAAATTTTTAACTCGATAATTTTGCTATGGAAAATTTTTTTTTTTAAGCAAAATCATATAGATTTTTGTTGATAAATTTTTAATCGATAAATTTTTTCGATAAATATTTAGTAGCTAAATTTTTAATCGATAAATATTTAGCCGATAAATTTTTAATCGATACATTTTAAATCGATATATTTTAAATCGTTAAACTCATGTGGACATCTTTTCTAACCGAAATTTTTTATGGAAATTCTTTTTAAAGTTACAAATCTCGATAATATTTCTGTTAAAATTTTCTAATCTATAAATACGTATTAGAAAATTTTCCTGATCGTCAAATTTGTGTAACAATAAAATAATTTTTGTAACAATAAATTTTACGCAGAAAATAATTTTTTCTTCAATTAAAGGTTTCAATTAGTCACAGATTTAATTGAATGTTTTATTTATTCAATTATTTATTTAATTAGAAATTTATTTTGTTCTTTCTTAATTAAGAATATAATTGAATCAATTAAAAAAAGCTGTCTCTGAAACTAATTACAACCTTTAATTGACCCAAAAATAGAAAAAATAAACTCAAGTCTATCTTACAAATATGTTCTATGAAAGAGATTTATAATCGATTAATTTCCTATCGATATTTTGGTAATCAATAAATTTTTAACTGGATAATTTTGCTATGCAAAATAGTTTTCCAAGCAAAAAAACATATAGATTTCTGTCGATAAATTTATAATCGGTAAATTTTTTGTTTTCGATAAATTTTTAGTGGATAAATTTTAAATCGATAAATTTTATATCGACAAATTTTAAATCAATAAGTTATAAATCGATAAATTATACATATATAATTATAAATTTAAAGTAAGCTTGTTTTAATCGATAAGTTTCTCATAGAACAAAAATTAATCGATAAAACTTTTTATTTAATTTTTTTTTTTTTTTTGATTAATGTCAATAAATTCTGTGTCAATAAATTTTAACTCCATTTTAAAAATTTTTGTTACCAATAAAGTTCGCGTTAGATGTGTATGTTGGTTGCTATCGATAAGTTTGCTTAGTAACTTTCCTACCAAATCTTTATTTTCGACACACAATTTTCAAGAAATGCTTCTTCCTAAAACCCTTCAGTTCAGGGCGAAGCTAAAAAGGAATACAAAGGATTTTTTATCCTAAAACCTTTTTGTCACTTTAAATAGGAAATAAGTAAGTACAGCAGCAAACAAAAAAGAAAGATTTCTTCTAATTTTCTTTAGACAAGTAATCTATTTTCATTTCCTGTCTTAAGAACGCTTAAGAAAAAAAGGAACAAAATACATGTTGTGTATGTGTAATACACAACATGACAGTGATTTGTATAAATGAAACAACACACAAAATACAAATTCGGTTATTTTTTCCATTGGAAAAGAATTCGAAAAAAATTCACACACACACACACAAAAACTAGAAGCAAAAAATTAAGGCACAACGTAACAATTTGTTCCTAAATCTATTTGATAAATTGTTTAATATTAGAAAATACATAAATTACTAATTTCTCTAAATATTTTATTTTAGGAGAAGCGACGAAGAAAAAAATATTTACTGAAATAATGCAGGGCAAAACAGCACGAATGAAGCAATAAATGAATGAATTTTAGAGAGAAATCTACAACCACCATGACTAAATTTAGGATGATATGGCATGACATAGCATGGTGTGGCGTGGCATGGCATGGATAATGCTTAAGCAGGCTGGCTGCTGTTTGCTTCTCATATGGCTCATTAATAATTTAGGCAACATATTTTAGTTGCAATCAGGCCATGTCTTTTATTAGTCATACATACGAAATGTAATTCTTTCGTTCGTTCATTCATTCATTCATTTATTCACTTATTTACTCATGCAACACAAAGAGTATTGTAAAGGGTTTGCCAAAAGGGAGTGTTTATTATGGTATCAGATATGATACAGTCACAGAGAAAAAAATATTTTTATTATTTTATTTGGTTTCAGGTTAAAATTTAATTAAATAATTAATTAATTCAATCATTTGTTTAATTAAGAATTTTTTTGTTTTGTTTTAAACAAATATGTATGTATTTGAATCAAAACATTAATTAAACTTTAATTTAAAAATAATTAAAACCTTTAATTGTTGCAAAAAATTTTTTCTTTGCAGTGCCTGGCTTGTTGCCTTAACCTGACGGTGGTCTTACCACTCAGTGAAAAAAACGTATAATAATTCGCTTGTTGCGCATAACGACACAAAAAATAGCAATTTTAGAACATGAATGCCAGGACAATGCCTATAACTGGTAATAGATTTGGGGATGTCCCTATGAGTAGCTCCCGTATTTCCGTATTCGTAATCAAAATTAACGTCAGCACCTAGCCGCGTTGGCCCTTATGTTACTACCGGGTGAGTTTTTAATGTGTTGATCAGCACCCGCATAGCGTCATATTTACCGCACACTACACAATGCAAGCGTAATTAAGCGATAATAGCACCACCTTTAATTAACATTGTGCCATCAACGCACAATATCGCACAGTGCGCAATACGTACGCTATGAGCAGCAATTTATAGAACATAGAATCCTGGACCCATGTCCTAACGTCTTGTTTAGGAATTGGAAACCATCCAACTTCTTCTGTTAAGAGTGCAGCAGCACACTTGATAAGCCTTGCACCAATTGCATCTCTTGATCCAAACCACAGACACTACGTGAACCTCCGAAGGGCACCTCACCAACAACCGGCCACAGAGAGGGGCGGCCCTCTGTGGGTCATCCGGTTCCCGCGGTACCAGTCTATGGGACGGTGGTCGGGCCTCGAAGAGGGCCCATAATAAAATAGAACCCTGGCGTGTGGTGCCCCCATTTTCTCGTCAAAATGCTGTAGTGACGGTTTTCACCTCGGTGGGACCGATTCCCGTATTTGTGGAACAAGATTAACGTGAGTACCTGCCATACTCGGCCTAACCTCACGGTGGTCTTACCACCGAGTGAAACTTAGGCGTAGACTAGCGCCCCCATTGTGTAGTATAACAACACTTTACGATTGCCACCAATCGCTTTTTGTGTGTGATACAGTCACAATGAGTAGCAATTTATATAATATGGCAAGCCTTTCCAAGGCAAGCCTAGATCCACATTATAACCTCTTGCTTAGTGGTTTGGAACTCCGTCTGTTGAGAGTACAACAGCACGCTTGATCGACCTTGCACCTTACCTACATACATAAATCGATCTTAAACCACAACCACCACGTGTACCCCCGAAGGGGACCTCACCAATAACCGGTCACAGAGAGGATAGGCTCTCTGTGGGGCCACCGATTCCCGTGGTACCAGTCCTTTGGGCACTGGTCGGGCCTCGAAGAGGACCCGTATGTTTTAACACACAGACCTTTTCTTCCAGATTTAGGCTCTAGGAACCCTAGCGTCTGGTGCCCCTATTTTCCCCGAGTGAACCGAGTCAAAGCATTTGCCATTCCTGCAGTGACAATTGGAACCCCCGGGGGTAACCGATTCCCGTATACAATAATGCCTCCGAGAGGATGAAGCATCAACTGTGTGACAAGTCTTAAAAGCCCGTCGGCTGATGGGTACAAGGTTATTTCCCGCCGTACTATGTCTCTGAACATACTCCGATTTCTATTTTATTGACAGGTGGACACGAATACCTCACAGAGGCAAAAAGCTCTCTAAATGAATTCTAGAAAGTTGCTCGGATATAATCAAAGTACTACCTTGAGCTGCATAACTGCGTTAGTGACAGATCGTGAAATCTTTAAGAATCATCTGGCCATCCAATTTTTATGTCTAAGCAACTGAGTGGACTGCCAGTAGTTCGACCTTGCCTTTGCTAGAAGGCTGGCTCAGTTAAGTTGAGCGAATTCTAGATTTTTAATACAGACTTACTTTCTCATATGAACCCACCCACATGGTGGGTATCTTTTCAACAAAATAAAACTGAACCGTAAGAATCCGACAACGATGGACGACAATGGTACTTCACAAAAGTTGAATAGTAGAGACTCAGAAAGAAATGGACACTACACTTCTCAAGACGTGAAAGGGTTACATCTAAAAAAAACCTCTTTAAGCAATAGCTTCTTGACACAAAGCCCAGAATGTTGCTTGGATATAATCAAAGTATCTTAACTTGGATAACTGTCTTAGATTGCTGGTCGTGAAGACTTCTAGTATCATCTGGACATCAAATTTTTAAGTCTACAGCCAAAGTCTTGCGTACGTTGCTGAAGTGACTGCTGACTGCATTCGATTCATTTGCACAATTTCTTCAACAACTACAATGTTTTCGTCAAATGTTAGCTTGCATTAATGTAGTGGATTTTTTTTCGACGGTTTGCTAAACCGATCGTCAGAAATTTGGCCGCTAAACCAAAAAGTAACAGGCGATAGAAAAAAGAACAACCTTTATGTAATGTTTAAAACTACCCACCCCAATTGGACAACCTTTTACGATGGCATGTAGTCGTACCACTTTTCGAAGTGGTTGTTGTCTTCTACTATTGGTATGCACAGTGGCACAAGGCAATGGTGATGGTGTTGGAAGGCAGGAAGGAATTCATTTCAATTGCTTCTTTCTTAATATTTTTTCGTATTTTTAACAAAATTGCTCAAGAAAATCCAAAGTAGTGTGGCATGTAGCAAAATCATTAAGTTCTTTGAATTTTGTGTGTTTCATTTGGTTGATTTGTTTCTTTATCTTTTTTGTGGTTCAAGCATTTTAAGTTATTTGTGTGAATGTTGTTTTTGTGCTTAAGTTGCTAGTGTGGTGGTAACATGTTACCATTAAAAATGTACTTGTGTACAACCATCCGTTACGTAGGTTTGTTTAGATGTCATGGCATATATGTATGTATGTGGAGTTTATGATTCCAACTTTATAAATGAATGACTGAAAAAGGCAATAAGCCTCATGAAATTTAGATTAGCACCACGTACTACTGCTATCAGCTTCATAAACCATGTTATTCAACCATACTTATATGAATATATAGAATGAATGTTCGTTCACTAGTAATAAACAGATCTTTTAAAGAATCGATTAACAAGACTTTAAGGTTTGTAGAGAGAGACAGAGAGAGAGTAGTATCCAACTTTTGTTGGGCTTTTTTTAAGGGCACACTTAGATATACTGCTAGTCGGGTGCCTTATTATTTATATAATTTAAACCTGTGTCAAAGACCTTAGAAAAATCCGATCAATTGTCATTTATTTTTATCTAAAATAGGATTCGTAAAAAACATTTAACAATTGTTTCGATCACACGCTTTACTCGCATTTGTTAAAACCCCTTGTACACGACATGTTTTTTACATCTGACATGTCAAATTTCCCACTGCAAAATCCGTACATGTCATGTGGCACCGTCAATGCATTCCTCCTGTAAAACACATGTGCTAAGTCATTTGACAAATTTTCAATTAGAAAGTGTTCTATTTTAATCTGACAAAGCATCTGACATCAGCTGTTTTGAAAATGAAAAAGTATTGCCACAGTATTGCCACATCATGAGCGCGTCATTGTCGTTATCTCTTAAAGTCCAGCAGGCCATCCTTCCTGCTAGTCCTTCGAGTGGTTTGCATCTTACTCTCACACTAACTAATTGTATTCCTCTTATAGCTGTACTGCGGTACTATTTTTGGTGGTTGTATTAATCAACCACGTGTAATCGTTTTAATTATCGTTTTAATTATCGTATATAATCTAGTAATTTTTATTCAATAAATCTTACATTGGTCGAGCACCATTTAGTTCAATTTTTCACTGATGGGGCACCATTAAACTTAAGTTTTCACTGGAGGAGAATCAAGTTTTCAATGGAGGAACACCGTTAAACTCATTTGAATTTTACATGGCTGAATTTGGAGTCTCACTTCCTATACGAAGGTATAGGGCGTGCGATTTGCTATTAATCAGCCACGTGTATACGTTTTGGTTATTGCATATAACCTGGTAAATTCTTTTTAATAAGTCGGGCATTGGTGGAGCACCATTTATAACTTATTTTTTCGCTGGAGGAGCACCATTAATTTCAACTGTTTCACTGGGGAGTACCACTGAACTCAAGTTTTCACTGGATGAGCACCATTAAACTCATTTTAATTTTACTTAGCTGAATTTGGAGTCTCACTTACTATACGAAGGTACACGGTGCGCTTCAGATTTTGGAGGAAGCTCAGGCTATCTTACCCTGGCGATGTGGTTTCGTACCTCTGCCAATTTAAATTTTTTTGTTCAGAGTACAAGAAATTTACAACAATATATGAATATGCTTTTAACTAGCTTTTTTATATTTGATAACCATTTTATAAATCGTGTATTATTATTTAATTCAAACTTATCATCTTTACATTTAGAGTAAAAAAAAAAAATGGAGAACGGTTGAGCCGTCGCCTACATCAGTAACGAACACACAAATATTTTAGGATGGCAGCAATCCATCAATCTAACCAAACGTCTTGGATATCTGTGTAGTAAGTCGAAATAACAGTCAATCCTAAATAAGCGCGCTAAGCGCAACGTTGTCAAGCGCCTAGCTTTAACGCTGCAATCACTGACATAAATAAGAGCCCAATGTTCTATCATGAATAGTAATGTTATGATTTTTAATAAAATCCACTAAATATTATGGCAAAATAGAGATAAAATCGCTCAATAGATGTGAAAGTAACTAAAATGTCAATACTTTTCTGTCAAAGAACACAATGGCAGTTTGTTTGCAGCCAACTTAACTATCTAACGCCCTACAATAGCTGAACTAATTAAACCTGAGAATGTGGAGGGAGGTTACTGCCTGTAGACAGGCTCGAATGGTGCTCAAAGGGCCCACGGGAAGAAAGACCAGCAAGGTGCTCACATATAATAATAGAAGTACCTTAAGCTATATAACTGTCTTAAGTGACAGGTCATCATTTAGCTAAGATGAAATCGAAGAAGATAATGCATACAGACTATGCCTGCAAGACGCTGAGAAGGTAGCGTACATTGTGTGTGAATGTGCAGCACTGGCTAGCATAAAGCTTAGGACCACGGACATAGGCTTGTTAAATGTGAATGCCATTAGGGAAGTTAAGCTTTGTACAAATGCTAGCAATCACCAGAGTTTCCTGTGATAAGAAAAAATGCCCACAGTTACCAGTTTATAGTATGAAATCACTTCAGTATAGATTAAAGGCTGGTTGTAGCACTTGACTCAGTGCAAGTGGAGGGTTGCCGAAAATTACAAGTCCGTTGCCCATAATCATTGAGGATGGAAGGAAGTCGAAAAGGGACCCATTTAAGAAGTGGTCTGATATTTCCCCTACATTAATAAAAAAAACTATCTAACGCTCTGTCAAGATCGAATTTTGCTGTTTTTCATATGTTTTGTAAATACTTCAGCATTTTTGACAGTTAGTTTGCGCTTAACTCTAACTTAGGTCTGCCTGTAAGACCAAATATTGCGAATCTTCTGTAAACTAGCAATTTTGACAGACATACGGACTTACTTATGACTCTTTTTAAAGTTTGAAAGTCAGATGTACAATACATCTAGTGTATTAAGATCTTAAGCAATAATAGTGAAGTTACTGTTTTAGTCAATTTTCTACCCTCTTCCACTGTACTCAATAACCCTAGTCGTCGATAGAAATCGAGCACGCAAGCTAGTAAATTATCGAACCGTTCGACCAATGTATTCCAATCTTACTCGCTCCGAAATCGGAATTTACTTAACCATTAAATTCAAACAACAGCTCCCAAACCAATTTTTAACGAATTAAATTTCGTTTTTACTTAACCATAAGTAGTATTGCTTAAGTATAGTAATCATGAAAAAATCTATGTCTGGATTTTAGCAGATCTTTACGTTTTGAGGCCTCTTGAATCAATTATTACTATTATCCCGATAATGTCTGTACAGGTCATACCGTTTGACACATTAAAATGATATCCAATATGTGCCTTTGGTATATGGTGATAAAGAGCTCCATATGTTTTGGACATAATCGGGAGGGGGCAAGGGGTAGTTTATTTGACACCCCAATTTTGTGAACGCTCTACAGGTCATACCGTTTTACATATCAAAATGAAATTCAGTATGTGCCTTTGGTATGAAGACCTGAATAGATTTTGGGCATAATCGGGAAGGGGGAGGGGTAGTTTACATGGCACCCAAAAACGAAAATAATTATTTTTTCGATTTAAATATACTTTGAAACTTTATTATTATTTATGTAAGGTAGGATAAAGTTGAGTGTACTCCACTCCAGATTTTTTTTTGTCTTCGTTTGCTTTTACTTACACTCTTTTTAATCTCTGCTTAATTTCTTCATTCACACAATCATTCCAACCAAGTACATTTGGTCCACGACCAAACAGCCCACTACACACTACACATTCAAGAAAAATATTTTTTTAACTCTCCTTGAATAATAAATGACATTAAAAATGTCTTGTAAATCCATTGTTGTAATTGCACACGTCATGTGTTTGTTTCATTATGTAAAATAATTTTACTGGCTTTTTTTTTAATTTTTTTATTTGCTTTCATTGCTGCACTTTAAGGCAATTGTTAATCAATTTTGGTATTTTATTTACGCGAATTTCTTAACGATAATTAATTACAAAAAAAAAAAAAAAATTAATTAAAATAAATTACAAATTTTGTGTACTCAAGACCTTGTGTAAAACTTTGCTAAAGACAAAAGTATTAATAATTTACAAATTATGTTAAAGACTTCAGATTAAGAGGATGATTTTGTACAGAAGATAAATAAGTGTCGCTTGTTTTGTTTTAGAGGCGGAGGACTTTAAATTGGCAGCACTGTTTTTTTGTCACAGCTGATTCGACGACAGTTATAGGTTCCCGCTTTGAGGTTTACACCAGAGCCAAGTTAGCAAAGTTAAAAGAGCATGTTATATTCCACAAATTATCGGTCACTAGCTGTGCCCGCCACGTCGTGGGTGTTCTGACAATATTTCACTCGATTTTGCTTTAACAGTATTCCACACCAGTGCTTCAGTTATGGTTTATGTATTTCTTTATATTAAGGTACCCATCCTGGATAGAATTTTGAAATTTATAAAAAAAAAATTCTTAAAATTATTGTAAAGCTCTGTAATAGGTGTTTAAAATATTTTAATAACAATGTAAATCCACAAAGTAGAAATATAAATTGTATTCAACTGGCGCCATCTGTTGTGTAATAGTAAAATAAAAATAAATAAAAAAGTGTGTTGAAAATATCCCAGTTTTAAACCAAAATTGTCAGTACCTCTAAACCGGAAATTGCGTTTTCACTGCTTTTTCTCTTGGAAATAAGATATTTTTGCGGAAAAAAAATGTATCCAATATTGCGACCGGGATACTAAGGTACCTCCTCACAAAATTTTGTTAAAATCCATCCAGTAGTTTTTAGGTGATGCGAACACAAACGAAAAGCAGACAGAGAGACAGACAGCCGGATATGAGTTAATATTTTATTATATGTATAGATTACGCATGAACTCTTTCCTGCCTTAATTGAAAGGCATTAGTATCGATGGCATGTGGTTTCGGCAGGATCGTGCCACAAGTCACACGGCGTGCGATACAATTAAATTACTGAGAGAAATATTTGTTAAACGAATAATTTTAAGGAAATATACCTATAAACTGGCAACGTTGTTCATGTACCTTGCCGCCGTTATGTATTGTTATCAAGACAGACTATGGAGGAATTGGGAAAAAGAGAAGTTTCTATTGCTTCTTGCTTTAAAAACCATGTATCATTTGAGTCTTTTATTGTTTTTGAATGCGGCATTGTCAACATCTGAATATTAAAAACATTTTTTAAAAGTCTGCCTCTTCGTTTTTACGTAAGTTTGAAGGCAATAAGTAACGGTTATGGTTGGAAGGACCAGTTTTATTTGAGAGTTAAAAAGTATTGAAAATAAATTACTGTTAAATATATAAAGTAAATTGTCTTGAAGCTGATTGTAGTAAATTTTTATATTGTTTAGACTGATTAGACAGGTGTGATAAAAAAGAAAAAGTGGGGAAAAGAGTTGTTTCAATATATTTATTTATTTTTAAGTCTTCTATTGTTTTTGAATACGGTATTCTCAGCAAACATTTGTGAACTCTGAATATTAAAAATCTTTTTGAAAAGCCTGTCTCTTCGTTTTTACGTAAGTTTAAAGGCAATAATCCATAAGTAACGGTTATGGCTCGAAGGACCATTTTTATGATAGTCAAAGAGTATTTAAAATACTTTCAAGTAAATTGTCTATAAGCTGAATGTGGTGAATTTTTAATTAATTTAGACTGAATAGACAGGTCTAAAAAAAAGGAGACGTGGGAAAAAGAGTAGCTTCTATTTATTTATTTTTAGGACTTCCTTTGTTTTTGAGTATGGTATTGTCAGCAAATACTTGTTAACCCTGAAGAATAAAACCATTTTTTAAAAGCCTGCTTCTTAGTTTTTACGTTACTTTAAAAGCAATAATCTGTAAGTAACGGTTAACGGTCGAAGGACCAATGATATTAGAGGTTTCAAAAGAGTATTTAAACTAAGTTAAAGTAAAATAGATAAAGTAAATTGTGTTTAAGCCGATTGTGGTAAATTTTTATACTATTTAGACTGACTAGACAGATCTACTAAAAAAACCAATTTATTGTTCTTTTAACAAGACAAGACAATATCAACAAAAATATTTATATGTCTTTTTAGAAAAAAAAAACTTTTGCAATAGTTCTTATATAAAGTGATACTAATAGCATTTGTTTAAAAGTATTTTCTTGTACTTAAGACATAATCGTTCAAAACGATTTTTTTTTTTTGCTTTATTCTTCTTCTTTAGCTTGTTTATTTATTTTTAAGGGGATACAAATTTGAAGAAACGCCAAAAGGCAACGAAAACAAAAATCGGAAACATGATGAAAAACAATGGTTTCCAGCCATTTCTTTTGTCTTCTTACACTTAACGACTGTGATGAACAGAGCAACTCCAATCGTTATGGTGAAATGAAGTGAAGTGCAGTGTTTATGCTCATGTTTTTGTTCTTCTTTTTGTTTCGACAGACACAAGAACAAGGAGGAATAAAAATCAATAAGGATGTTATCTTTGCAGCATGAAGGTGATGATGACAGTGACAATGATGTTCTTGTTGTTTTTTGTGAATTGTATATTTCAATCAGAATAACAATCAAAATCGGCATCAGTCCTAAATGATTATCTGCTTATCGGATTTGATACACTTGAAAGCATCATTATTTACTTAAACTTACACTTCTTTTCACCCACAAATGAGAAATAACTTGAATGAATGGCTGGCTGACAACAAGTGAAGTTCAGAAGTGTTGGCACTAAGATTTGAATTGTAATGAAGGCTTTTAAATGCATTACAATTTTAGTTCACTATTTTTTTGGAGAGTATTTAAATTATCTGAATATTTTGATGACAAAATTTAAATTCGTAAGCAAAATTTAAAAAAAGTACACACTGTGTAATTTTTTAAGTCATGGCAAAATAACCATATACGGACACCACTACGTCATATGAACTTCCCGCGAATGATTCTTAACACCGTTTAGGTAGCGCTTAGGTAGCCGAAATGAATTTAAAAATTGTCGGGAAATTTTTCACTTTTGCGGCTACCTAAGCGCTACTTAAACGGTGTTAAGAATCATTCCTAGGAAGTTCATATGTTCTAGAAAGTTGTTTATTGAGATCTTAGGTTCATTTTTGTAGTTGATTGTTTCCTTGAATTTTGAACAGTTTGCTAGCTATGGACCTGAACAGGGGAAAAAAGGTAAAATAATAGAATTTTTTAAAGTTTTTTGCGATTTTGACCTTGAAGATGAAGTTTTTTTGATTTTATATGTTAACAATTTTTGTTCTTTATGACAAGAGCTACAACTTTGCCTCAGAGAGTATATCAAAATTTCAAACGGTTTGCAAAATATGAGCTTGAGTAAATGATCATTTTTTGCAAAAATGACATCGAGACCCCACATCTTTGAGGGCCCATAAAAAAAAACCTGGAGGACTTTGGGCAAAACTGGGAGACAGGGGTCTTTTTTTTTTGGTCTTTTATCACGTAGTGGTGTCCGTATATGGTTATTTTTTTCCGTGTTGCACTGTGGTATTTTTATAGTTTGTATTTGATAACGTGGCCTTAAATTCTGCTAGTGTCTTATTTAAGTTTCCGGTTCTTTCTAAATAGTATTCACACAATTAGAAAATATGTCTTTCTTAAAAATAATTCATTTATAATAAAACATACAAATTCGGCATTTTACAAGAGTTGAGAAATATATTAACTTTAATTTTTTAGTGTAGAAAATAATAATTTATTTAAGCTGTACTTACTTAATCTTCCGAAACTGTGTGAAAGCCTCTTCTTGAGTTTTTGAAGTGCCCCACCTTTTTTCTCCCGCATTGTGACACCTGAAAAAAATTAATTTAAAAGTTTTAGTTATCGTGACACTTGAATTAATAAATTTTAAATACCAAACAAGAAATGGTAGACCCCCCAAGGATTACTGCGTAATTCGATTCGAAAGAAAACTTTTCGAAACACAATGTTAAAGTCATACAAATTCCAATGATTTTGTTTTCGTTTCGAATTATGCAGTAACCTTCCAGAATAGAGTTAAAATCTCATCTCTAGACAATTAATTTGTATACCCTTTACCACAGGTGGAAAGGGTAGATATGTATAAGTTTCTCATTCCGTTTGTAATTACTTTCTGTTCGTCTGTGTTCGGATTGAAATCAACTTTGCAAAGGCACCAGAAGAGTTACAGAAAATCTAAGTCCACCAATCCGACAGGCATAGTTTCGAAAAAATTTCTATTACAATTCAGGAACATCAGAACATTCCATTCGAAGCAGCGGGCGAAAAACCACGCCTACCTTTTTTCAGCTTGTTTTTATTTTTTTTTTTTTTTTGTGGTAATAATTATGGTTTACTTTTTTTTTGTTAATAAATATTAGACGGCGACCAATAGATCGCATAAGACCTGCGTAGGGCGATTTTGTGTTTGTTTTCTTGATAAAGTTTTTCTGCTTTGAATTGTATTATAATTCTTTATAGAAAGCAATAAACATAGAGGTGACTAATAGACTCAGTGTGGCCAACGGGAATCAGGAGCAGTCATTGGGCTCCTTGGGCGGGGGGCCAATATGAGCAAAACTATTTTTAAATTTGACCCTTTAGTGTGACCATTCTAAGCCAATATGGATTTCAGGATGGTCCTACGGAGCCCAGTGAAGGCGATAAGCCCTTTGCGGGGGGAGGTTGTTGTTTGGGATTAATATTGAGTTCGTTTTTCGGTAAAACGGTAATCACCGTGGTGAAGGGTATATAATATTTGGCACGGCCGAATATAGCACTATTACTTGTTTTACTTAAATTCGATAAAAAATATAAATTTCAATACTTTTTCTAAGGTTTTCAACTTTAATTATTTTTAAAAATATTTTTTTTAATTTCCTTTTTAGGTAAATTTTTATTTGTTTGTTGCGGTAAATCAGGTGATCGACACTTGACCCGCAAATTAGTCAAAGAAGCAGTACAAATAATTCCACGTTTAACAGGTGTGTAATGCTCTATGGCTTGTTGTCAACCAATGGTCCCGGTGTTATATTGTCTTGGAGACTCTGAACACCTTCGATTCCAGAGTATATGGAGGCATCAGTCTTCGAGACTTACACGGAACCTGAAAGTGGTAAATAAGAATCTTCAAGATCTGAAATGTATTCAAACGACGAACCGGTAGCCCCACAGGGTCGATTAGTTGGGTTAATGACAAAGCCTTTTGAAGAGTAACGCGCAAATCGTAGAAATTCAGATTTTTAATCCGCTATACTGCATTTGAACAAGAGTTGCTAATGGAGTGGTGGAATTTTAGATAGTCATCAACTTCTAAACAAGCAAGGTATAGCAAACCATGTTGTGGTGCTATAAGTAGCAAGAGCGTTATCTACCGCATTATTTTCAATGTTTCCAATGTTAAAACCATCATCAGCGTAAAGAGACAAGATCGGCATTGACGTCGATCTACGTCACATCTGTCACATCCTTTCTACCTTATATCAAAATTAATACAAATTCTCATTAACAAAAATGCATTATTCCTTTACAATTCTCTTTCCCAGTCGATAAGGGACGCATTTAGAAAGTAGTCTGCTTCGATACCCCGCCTACAATACTCTTTCAAGAGTCTTATCAGAAATACTACTAATTAACGAAATATTTTTAAAAACCAATGACGAACGAAATTTCTTATTACTTTTTATTCGGTTTTATAACTGCTCTGCTTCATCTCAATCCAATTGCCTCATTAGGAAACTTTATTCAAAATGTCCCTTAACAATTATAACAAATTAACAACGAAACAAACTTTAAAACCAAATAAGGCTACTGCTTTTGCTCATACCCCCTCTTGCTTGCTGTACACGAAATGACGAATCTTTTGCATTCTCTTAAAATAATGACGATAAAAAAGATGACAATGACGAAAACGTGACTTTAATACACAAAAAAGTTGTGGCAAAAATCTGCGTAAAATTCATAAACAACCCAAAATACGCCAAACAAAAAAAGACGTCAACAATCTCTCATACAAAATTAAGAGGGCTGAGCTATAGAAAAAAATATATGAAGAGCAGTTAAGAAAAGATTAAAAAATTGTTAGTAGAATGAGAAACGATTTTGTGGATAATAGATAAAAATGACGACAAAATGAAGCAGATGAGGATGACGATGATTATGATGTTGATGATGATAACGATGATGATGATGATGATGATGACAATGATGTGTAAGTGGAGTCATCTGCATAAATGGGAAGCATATTTTCATTGTCATTATTAAAAGATGCAATGAAGTGTATAAATATAATAAAAATGACAACAAATTGAAAGAAAAAATAAAAATAACGACGTCAATGCCTTTAGTGATGTTGATAATGACGAGTAGTAGGAAACATAAAGAAATATGCAATTTTCTGCTTAAGTTAACAAATACTCACACTAACAATAAACAACTTATTCACTCATATTAACCTCCCTACAGTTCTCTGACAAAGTGATTTTAAAATGACTAGCTGGAAGCTCTGTGTTTCGCCAGCTTTAAAGTAATAATTATTAATATAGGTGGTGCCACTCCCTTTTTATCTATCCAGCTTATTTAAAACATGATTATTTATACTGATAAAAAAGAATATTATTCAAAATTTAAAGCTTGTAGCATTTGCAGTTTATTATAAAATTATAATTTTGTTTTAATTTGCAGAGGCTTTGCCGCCAATTTTGGTTTTTAAAAAGAACATTGATAGCAAAAATATTTAAATAAATAAAAATGAATAAATCTAGCTATTACAGTTTTTTTGGTAAGAGCAAAGAGAGAAGGTGCTACACCGTTACTTTTGCCGCCAATTTTGGTTTTTACATAGAAAATTGATGGCAAAAATATTTAAATAAATATGAAATAGTCTAGATAATACAGTTTTCTAGGTAAGAGAAAATAAATAAGGTGCCACTCTTTAACAATCCAGGTTATTTAAAACAAGATTATTTATATTGGTAACAAAGCACATTAAGTAAATTTAAAGCTTGTGGCACTTGCCGTTTATTATAGAAAAATATATTTTTTTTTAAATTTGTAGTCGCTTTGCCGGCAATTTTGGTTTTTACAGAGAATATTGATGGCAAAAAATATTTTAACCAATTTGAAAGACTCTATCTAGTTATTACAGTTTTCTAGGTAAGAGAAAAGAGAGAAGGTGTCCCTTTTGACTATTCAGCTTATTTAAAACAATATTATTTATATTGGTAACAAAGCACATTAAGTAAAATTTAAAGCTTGTAGCACTTTGCAGTTTATTATAGAATTATATTCTTTTTAATTTACAGTCGCTTTGCCGCCAATTTTGGTTTTTACAGAGGAAATTGATGGCAAAAAATAAAGCTACAAGCTTAACAAGTTTGAAAGACTCTAGCTATTACAGTTTTCTAGGTAAGAGAAAAGAGAGAAGATGCCCATTTTAAAAGTATAAAAAAATGACTCCCTCTTTATTCAGCTATTCAGCTTATTTAAAATAATTTTATTTATATTGGTACAAGTAACAAAGCACATTAAGCAAAATTTAAAACTTGTAGCATTTAGCTTGTAGCTTATTTATTATAAATTATTTTTTTTTAATTTGCAGTCGCTTTGCCGCCAATTTTGGTTTTTACGGAGAACATTGGTAGCAAATTTAAAAGACTAAACTAAGGCTGTGGCAAAATTTGCCACTATTGGGGCATTTAAGACTAAGAAAAAGCAAATACATTCTCCATGTATCACCGCTTAGTATATAGAAAAAATATGTTCACCAATTCTGTGGCAATAAGGAAAAAGTGCTTAAGTCTGATTTTTAAGTTTTGTAGCAGAGCAATTTTAAACTTTAAAATTAATTTCTTTTTTAAAAAGCTTACCTTAAATCTTTACAAAAGAGAGTCAAACGTATGTTTTGGAAAAAAAATCTTATATCTACCAAAAGTACGCAGGTGTTGCAATAAATAAGTTGCGAAAGAAGTTTTTATGCTTTAAAAAAAAACTTAGTAGTTTCTTAAGCTTTTTTCCAAATGCAATTAGACATTGAAAAAGATAAGCAAAGTGTAATTTCGCTATAACTTCCTGAAAAACGGTACAAAATAATTGAAAATTTGCACATGCGTACTTTGGATTACGGAGATTACAAAGGTGCCAGTAACTAAAATTTTGCTTAAGTCGACTTAAGCACTTATTCCTTATTGCCACAGAATTAAAGGTTTTAATTGGTTTCAGTTTAAAATGTAATTAAATAATTAATTGATTCAATTATTTATTTAATTACGAATTTTTTTGCTCTGTTTTAAACAGATATATATTTGAATAAATTAATAAATTAATTAAACTTTAATTTCAAATTATTTGAAACCTTTAATTGGTGCAAGAAAAGTTTTCTGTGTAATAGTTTATCGTTAAAAAAAATATCACTGGACCATACTTCGTCGCAAAGATACTATTGGGACATGATAACAGATTTCTTTTTGCTTACATTGGTCGGTATTGATGTGGATGACATAATATTGTAACATTGCATTGAAGAAGGAAATTCGTCATTGCAGTAAGAAAGCTAAGTAATATTTACGCAAAATATTAATGAACATTTTATGGATGCCATTTGCCCGATGTACTATTGGCATTTACCACATTGAGAGATTTCTACTATCTTGTAATGAGTGTGTCAAGTAAATTTTACCCCTCAGCACAATCTCCGGCTGCATAGATTATCCATCGAAAAATCATCCATCTCTATACTTTCGCCGTAATGGTATATGAAATGACAACATATATACCAAAGGATGGGTTACGGTGCCCAAACAGTAGAGCTTTTGCTTAGTAAACTATTGTAATTCGCAAATTTAAAATTTGCCATACGTTCTCCTACTTTAGAAAATTAAGAACAATTTGCAGTTGAGATGTCTTTATCAGAAGCATTGCACATTCAAAACTACTGGGTATTTCTAAACGATGCGGTTAAATAAACATGTAAAGAGCATCTAAGTTGGGTTAAAAGACGTAAGAAAAAAAAAAAATTACTCATCTAATGATGAACTTCTGTAAAAGTTTGTTAAAATAGTTGATATTTAAATGAACTTTATAATCATGACAGAAATTTATGGCAGTTTGTTTTCTTATTATGGCATTTTCATTCAAGCAAATAAATTGTGAAATAAAAGTTTTAACATTGCAAAAAAAAAATATATAGGAACGTGAATAATTTCAAATGTCAGGATTGTAGTTAGAAAAATTAAAGAAAAAATTAATAAAAATCTGCGATAATATATCGTAAGATATTGGTGTAAAGTAGCTTTTTTAATGAGTTACAGTATGGACGCCACATCACATAGTCACTTTTGTTACTTTAAAAAGGGAAAAAATGACTGAAACAACGGTCTTAAGGAACTTAAAAGACGCATTTCCGAAATTATTTAATTGTTCAGTTCCATAGCATAATGGTGCTATACTACTGTACTCTAATTAACTCCGCCAGAGCTGTAAAACATCATGAATAAAATGTTAATGATCGAAACAAAATATTACCTGTGATTTGTTAAAATAAAATACGGTAAACAATCTAAAATAAAGTAGTCCTTAAACGGCACAATAGTAGATGCCTGAAGATCAATGTCATTTGATATTATAGCGTTAAGCCAAAACAACAACAACAACAACAATCCATATGATCTTTAATACAATCCTTATGTGCACTGTATATCCAATATCCAAGCAACAAACATACACATTCACCCTCAGAGTCAGCAGGTAACTTCCTCGGAATTACACACTCACAAGGAATGTGCTATCCTTGTGGCCTCCTTGCTTGGTTTAAAACACTTGGTTAATCTAATAATTTTACTTCATACGATGGTCCCCCTAAAAGCTTTGACGAAGTGCTCTCGGGGAAAAGGGGGGCATCAGACGTAAAGGTTCCTGGAGCCTGAATCTAGTCTGTTTAATTATAGTGTCCAAACGGCTGATACCACGCGAACCGGTAGCCCCCCAGAAAGCCGCTCCTATCTGTGGCCGGTTGCTGGTGAGATCCCTTCGGGGAGTACATGGTGGCTGTAGTTTTGATCAAAACATGCAGAGATGGGGCAAGGTTGGTCAAGTGTGCTGTTGCACTTTCAACAGAAGGAGTCTCCAACCCCTAAACGATAGCTTAGATCATGGGTCCAGGCTTGCCATGTTTCTATAAATCGTTACTCATTGTGACTGTCGGTACATACGAGTGCGATACTAGTTGCTATTACACACGGCACCGTATCGTATGGAGTGCTTTACTACACAATCGGGGTGTTAGTTTACAATTCATTTTCACCCAGTGAATTGATTTTCACCCAGTGGTGACCACTGTCAGATTAGGGCTAACACGGCTAGGTACTGACGTTAATCTTGATCACATCATCTGATGGTACCTGCAAAGTAAGGTAAACCATTCAACTGACAAGAGAATTCCGATTAGATACAGGAAACAGGATTTGACACATCTACTGTCTCTGCTTAGACTTCTTCTAAGCACAGACAGTAGATGTGCCAAATCAGGGTTCTGCCCGGTCGTATAAAACTTTATTGGACCCTATGTTCACAAAGACGATCAGATCGCTCATTGCCAATATGACATCCATGCCAAGGAGCCCAACACACAGTGACAATCTCTTGTGTAACATCCATTAATCAAGATCTGTCACCAATTTTCTGTTGGCGATCTTCAGTTATCCAAATCTGATCAAATAATTCGTTCTAGTTAGTTTGCTAAACCCATCAATATCTGTCGGGACATCCTGCTCTCTGTGCAACATACATTTGCTAAGCTCTGTCACCAATTTTATGTTTGTGATCTTCAGTTATCAAACCTGATAAAACAATTCATGCCACCTAGTCTGGTAATGTCATTAATCTCTGTCGGAACATTGTGGTTCCTGTGCAACACAATTGTCGGTTTAATATAATCCGATATCCTTAGGTATGAGGGTCGATATTTTAACAGAAGACTTAAGTGTCGTTTACAAAAGTCCCACCACACGTATAGCTTTCACCAGGAAAATAACGAACAGCGCTTTTGCAAACATTTTTTTTGACATAGTTGTGTGCAATGGCGGTATGAAAGAATTACACAGAGTTATGGACACCATCTGTTTGGTCTTTGGACAGCATTTCAGGATGGAGTAAGAAAATATTGGCCCGATGTTTTACCAAAATGCTTTCGGCAGACCACCTAAATTGCCTTTGTTGTCTTATTTGTTTATAAAATATGTTTTTTCTGAGCGTTTGGTCAACACTGTTTCCAAGGTGGCTGTGAAATCAGTAGTGCTTGGAACACCAGGGTGAGTTGCTGGTGTCAATACCTAACAAACCAACTTCCGATAGTAAAATTATTACCTTTGAGGCTCTACCATCCTAATGGGATTTCAGAAAATCAATTTTTATCTCGTATAAAAAAGATTATTCGATTATTTTGAGCAGTTTAGGGTATTTCGCCATTTTAACTAAGCATTTCTTCTATATACATAACTTATCATAAAATTTTTATTTTATAGTTTAAAAAAAAAAAACATTTACTTCCTTTCAACGTTTATCATAAAAGTTTAACAAAACACAACGGCCATCAATACTGGTAGCATGCCAGCCAAATGCAGAGTTATTTTAAATGCAAATATTAACATATTATTAGCGTAATTGAAATGTCAAAGGGTAACGCCAGACCGGGCAGTATTTTGTCCCAAAC
Organism: Phasia obesa; assembly: GCA_949628195.1. Taxonomy (NCBI): domain Eukaryota; kingdom Metazoa; phylum Arthropoda; class Insecta; order Diptera; family Tachinidae; genus Phasia; species Phasia obesa. The sequence goes on from OX451217.1 coordinate 23,294,533, forward strand.
AAATATTTTCCACAATGAAAAATAGCAATTTGACATGTTACATCAAAAATTAATAATTGCAAAAAATTTGCATACTCATTCGTAGACACATCGAAGTAGAAACAAACAAAAAAAATCGATCAGAATAAATAACGAAACGTTTTATATGCAAATAACATTAAAGTAATTGAAAAAGCCAACACATTAGTTACAGCAACAACTGCTACATGAGCCAAAATTAAAAAAAAAAAAAAAAAAAAAAAACAATATTTTCGACCAAATGAAAAAGTTCATTCAGCTACAAATAGAAATGCAAGGGTACTGCAACGTGAGGCTATACTGGTAACATCAATATGACAAGAGAAGAAAATAAAATAAAAATTATTACGAGGTTAGTTCAAGAATTATGCTAGCTCTGGCAAGGATTATAAAAAAACTATTTAACAAAAAATTTCTTGGTTTTACAATGTCATCCTTTTTAAGCTTAATACACTGATTTTAGGAATAAACATGGTTAAGGGAACCATAATCTAAGCGCAGTATATCATAATTGGGTTATATATGGATTATAAGAACATAACAGCGAACAAAATGTTTAGAATCTAAAAAGAGAATTCATTGTAAGATCTCTCCACTTATAAAAATGCAATTAGCACAGAAAAAATTTGTTGCACCAATTAAAGCTTTTAATTAGTTTTAAATTAAAGTTCAATTAATTTTTTAATTGATCCAAATAAATATTTGTTTAAAACAGAACAAAAAAAATTCCTAATTAAACAATTAATTAAATTAACTAAATTAATTAAATTAATTAAACTAATTAAATTAATTAATTATTTAATTATTAATTAATTATTTAATTACATTTTAATCTGAAACCACTTAAAACCTTTAATTGGTGAAAATATTTTTTATCTGGCACTATGCGAAGCAAAATATTACTTTCTCCCACTTGTAGGGGTGCCCCCTGGTGCACTATTGTCTTGTTGACTTTTATCACCTTGACAACAATGCTTCCGAGTTTCCCAAAGATTGCACGTGGCTTGTAACTGGAAAATAAGGCCAGTATCAAAACGGCTGGTACCACTGGAATCGTAACCCACACAGGGATTTCCACAAATCTATGTGACCGGTTACTGGTGCGGCTCTTTTGTGAGTAACATGGTGGCTGTGATTTGTGTAGTCTGTTTTTTCCTTTCTGTGAATTTTTAAAAAGAGGACCAGTATTATTAAGGTCTTGTTTCTTTCTGAAAGGCGCCATTTCTCGGGTAGCCCTTTTACTTTTGGCTATGTTTCAACTAATAGTTTTTGTGGAATTTATTAACCTTTTCTCCGAACGGTTCCTTGCTCATTTTCATGCATCGTTTTTAGATTCATTACTTGCCACTTGCTTAGTGGTTCCCTTTCGGCCCTCTTCCGTCCTTAATGATTATAGGCAACCGAAATGTAATATACGGCAAACTTACTTTCATTGAGCCACGTGCTACAACCAGTCTTTAATTTTGACAACAGTGATTTCTGACTGTCAACCATTGTTCCGAGTGTTACTTCTTTAGCCAGTGCCGGACAATCCCACACATGGCGCGCTGCCGTCTCGGCCTCTTCCAGGCACAGTCTGCAAGTATCATCTTCTTTAATTTTAATCTTGGCTAGATGATACTTGAAGTTTCCATGACCTGTTACCAACGCAGTTATCCAGCTTAGGGTACTTCCTGCCCCAAGGGCTCTTTCAGAACCATTCGAGCCTGCCTACACGTAGTAGCCTCTATCCACCTTTTTAGGTTTAATGAGTTCACCAATTGTAGGATCTAGCTCGCATTCTGCATTACCCAGCGCTACTCTGGGTTCTGGTCCACAGAAATTTACAGCTTCATTTCCAGCTGTGCCTATGTGTTCTTATATTTGCTACAGCGCATTAGTACCGAAGAGGGAGACCAAGGTGCCCAGGGCTTTGCTGGCAACTTTTTTCAGAAATGTTGCCCAATTTAATTTAATAGCACTAATTTTCTCCTTTCAGGCACAAATGGTTGTGGTTTTGTTAAAGAAGAGAATTGACATTAAATAATCCCATAAAAAAAAATCAAATGGTGTTCAATTATATGATCTTGAGGGCCAATTCTAATCATCGAAACGAAAAGTATACGAACAGGAAATGTCGCATGCAATAATTGAATTCTCTTGCTGTATGGTATTGGCGTTTATATCGGTAAATTGCAAACATATTAAGATCATCCATATTATACTGAAACAACTCCGCTACCATCGAGATTCAAATATCACTGCTAGACAAGCCTCATTTTTGAGCGATATGGTCCAGCCCGGAATCTGGACCAAACAATGGCACATGGCAATTTTTTGCGGTTCTTTAAACTCCAATTGTTGCAATTTCGACACACAGCCAAACATTCAAAAGTTCTTTATCGTACGGAAATGACGGCCAACCTTTTATTCGTTATTTTTGAAAAATTGTTCAACATTCAAGATGAGTTATAATGCTTCATGTTTAAAATCCCTAAACTGTCAGCTGTCAAAACGTTTTTAGTAAAGTGTTTGCTTTTAGAATATCCCAAGAAATAAAACACAACTTCATATCTAAACTTAAGCTTTTTAAATTGACCCTAATACATCGATATCAAATCGCCAAATATGGTACTGCTAAGAACGTCGTCGTTAAACCCTCCACTCCGTCGACACACAAATTACAAAACAAAAAGAAGTACCACGCCCAACGCCTTGTATTTAGTCACACAACCAAATCTCATACATCATTTAATAGTTTGTCATACTCGTACAATCGTAACAAATAAGATTTTTTCCTGCAATGTCAGACTGTGTGTCCTTTTTAAAGGTATGTCTGTCTGTCTGTGTATCTGACTGCCTGCATATTTATATATGGTCTGTTGTATTGAAAGGTTTTTTGAATGGTTGCTGGCGTTTATATCTTTAAAAATGTATTACTGTTTGTTGCTGTGCTGTTCTCTCTCTTTTTTATATAACATTTTTTGAAATGTGTATGCAAACTAAGGGAAGCATAAAACTGACCATTATCAGTATGAACTGTGGGTCACAATTACAGTTCGAAAAACAATACACAGCAATAAAACGAACATAAGAAAAAGTTATATCAGCAAATGGGGGAAAAAACAATAAAGAGCTCACGTGAAATTGTTTGCGTTTTTTTTTCTAAATTTAATTGCAATGCAATTGTGAAAGAGACCTGGTAGGAAATTTAAGGTGTGTGAAATAAACAAAATTCGTCTGTCTGTCTGCAATAAATTATTAACAATTTTGGATAAATTATTGATAAAAACTGTTCAATTTTGTACTTTTACCAAAACAAAGAATTATACTATCCTACAAATAGGCGATTTCAGGGTAGGATAGGTAGGATAGGTAGGCACTTTGGACCGACCTGAATGGGGTTGCGATATACCAGGTGAAGTAGATTCCAAAACTGTCACCATTATATTTATGACTTTCTCCGGAAATGCCCTAGAACATGTACAATAATATAGGGTATATTTTGGAGACCAATTGGGGCCCTTTAGAACAGACCTAAATGGGGTTCCGATACATCTTGTGGTAGCTCTAAGGGAGTAGAACTCAAAACTGAAAACAATACATTCAGTTGTTTCTCAAGAAAAAATCTATAGGGGGTGGAATATAGGGTGGACGGTAGAAAATGGCCATAACTATAAAAATTAGTTATTTGGGTCAATTAGAAGAGACCTGAATGGAGTTTCGATATATCCCATGAGAGCCCTAAGACAGTAGAATCTATAACTGGAAACAGTATATTCAGTTGTTTCTCAAGAAAAAATCTATAGGCAGTGGAATATAAGGTGGAAAGTAAATAATGGCCATAACTACAAAAATATAAAAATTAGTTATTTGGGTCATTTAGAAGAGACCTGAATGGGGTTTCGATATATCCCGTGAAAGCCCTATGGGAGTAGAATTAATTACTAGAAACAGTATATTCAGTTTTTTCTCAGGGAAAAATCTATATGGGGTGGAATATAGGGTGGACAGTAGAAAATCGCCATAACTATAAAAATTTGTTATTTGGGTCATTTAGAAGAGACCTGAATGGGGTTTCGATATATGCCGTAAAAGCCCTAAGGGAGTAGAAATCATAACTGGAAACATTATATTCGGTTGTTTCTGCTTATATAGTGTAATAGAAGGGACTCTAGGCAACACTCTCCATGTGGTGGTATTGAATGCCACCTCTTCATTTGGCCACTTTAACCAAAATATTTTGGAGAAAAATAAAGATAATAGGAGTAGGAAATTGCTGAAATATCATTATTTGCAAAAAAAAAGTTATTAAAAATATTTTTAAATTGTTGAAAAATTCATATTTTAGTGTGTAAGACGTTACGTCATATACGTAACTTAACTTCGCACTTAAATATGTTTTACGTAAGTCGTTACGTCAAAAACGAATATAACTGACATATTTAACTTCACACATATATCCCGAATTAGTATCACCCGAACTAGTTATCATCCGAATCTGCTCCCAAACTAGTTTTCACCCGAACCTGTACGTCAACGATCCATTACACCCGAACCTAGTATCTTGCTTGAGTCAGTTATCGTAATTTACTTTCGTATTGCTACAAATTAATGCAAATAAATTTAAATGTAGGGGGAATATCGAAGCATACCACTTCCAAAATTTGTTCCCTTTCGAGGACAATGCACTAAATATATCGAGCTTTATATATATAGAAGTTAATATTAATATAATTTTCTTTATTATCTAAAAACTACAGGAAAAAAAAACGAAAACTTAAACTCATGACCACAGTCCCCTTTAAAATCTACCCGTTCTTATTGGAAGACACTGAAGTAAATGTGTTTTAAGCTATTGAATATTGCTAGCTAGAGCGAGATATTTTGCAGAAATCAAACCAATGTAAATATTATAAATGTTTCTCTATTTTCTCCCTAGTGGGTTCCCTCAACTTCTGACTTACAGTGCCTCAGAATTACATGAATTTCACTTGAGTTGTATAGGAAAGGTGCCAGTTTGGCATGCCAAATGTGTTTGTACTTGTAGCTTTAGCGCCATAATGTAAAAAAACTTTTTTGACGCTATTTTTATTTGTTGTCTTTCATTTTATTTCACTTGTATTTGGCCGGTATTCTAAAATTATTTTCCTGGGTTTTTTAATAAATATTTTCATATTTATGTCATAAATATTTTTTGCGAAAAGTGAGAATCTTGTTATGACGTGAAAAATAAAAAAAGGAAAAGTTAAAAGTGTTGTATGGGCGTGTAAGTGTGAATGTGTAGGGGAAATAACAGGTAGGCAGGCAGGCAGTGATACATCCAACATCCATTTTTATTATTTTTTAAATTTGTTTTACGAATTTTTCGTGTGCTACAAACATGTGTAGAAGACTAAGGTTCTACACATTGTTTGTAAATTATTGGTTTACAAACACAGAAAAAATTATAACCAAAATATTAGTTTTTTCGATTTTCAAAAATTTTTTTGTTTGGTTCTAATAACATTTTTGTTTGATTTTTATTTTGCGGCAAACAGTGTTGCCGTAATAAAAATAAAAAGAAAAAAAATTGTTTACACATATTGTAATGCTATGCTTCTTGTTAGAGAAAATTAAGCGATTTCATTTTAATAATTTCTTATTTTCTTTTTGGTAGGTAGACAACATAATCTTATGATCTTAAAGATACAAAATTGCATTATAAAATAATACACTGTGTAATTTTTTAAGTCATGGCAAAATAACCATATACGGACACCACTACGTCATAAAAGACAAAAAAAAGACCCCTGTCTCCCAGTTTTGCCCAAAGTCCTGCAGGTTTTTTTATGGGCCCTCAAAGACGTGGGGCCTCGATGTCATTTTTGTAAAAAAATTATCATTTACTCAAGCTCATATTTTGCAAACCGTTTTGAATTTTGATATACTCTCTGAGGCAAAGTTGTAGCTCTTGTCATAAAGAACAAAAATTGTGAACATATACAATCAGAAAAAACTTCATCTTCAAGGTCAAATTCGCAAAAAACTTTAAAAAAAATTCAATTTTTTTTACCTTTTTCCCCTGTTCAGGTCCATAGGTAGCAAACCGTTCAAAATTCAAGGAAACAATCAACTACAAAAATGATGAATTCAATAAACAACTTTCTAGAACATATGAACTTCCTTAACACCGTTTAGGTAGCGCTTAGGTAGCCGGGAAATTTTTCACTTTTGCGGCTACCTAAGCGCTACCTAAACGGTGTTAAGAATCATTCCTAGGAAGTTCATATGTTCTAGAAAGTTGTTTATTGAAATCTTAGGTTCATTTTTGTGGTTGATTGTTTCCTTGAATTTTGAACGGTTTGCTACCTATGGACCTGAACAGGGGAAAAAAAGTAAAAAAAAATTAATTTTTTAAATTTTTTTGCGATTTTGACCTTAAAGATGAAGCTCTAAAAACGTAAGAGTCGTAAAATTTGGTGTGGATAACATTCCAAGCAAAAGTGAGGAAAATATTGGCAGAACGCCCGCGACATGGCGGCACAGTTAGTATATAATAAAATATAACAAATAATAAACCAATTTTAGGGTATTTGTAATTCTATTTTATCTTCCATAGCAGCTTAAGTTTAGAAAAAAAATATTCAGTCTTCCTTTTTGACAATTAGCAGTCTGTAATAATTTCTGCTTGTGTGTAACGAACATAAATGTTTATTAGTGTTTGTTTTTAAAATAAACATATTTTAAGTGTTTTTAACACAACTCAGGCAAAAAAACCCAAAAGTTTTAGTCTTATGGAGTGTAATAAAATTTAGTTTGCCACAATCAACCAAACCAGATACAGTGACACACAAGAGTTAATACCCAATTCAATTGAAAGAAAAAATATTAGAAGACTTTTTTAAGGGTCATTAATTTGCTTATGCTTGATATTAGAAAGAGCCACCGCCTGAATTGATAGCTACGGATTTGGCTTGTACCCGGCGATCATATTCAGCACTGAGAAATACTTAGAATACCAATGTAGCCATCGTGGGACACTCATTACATAACAACAACTACGACAACTGCTCATCCATGTCTTGACTCTTTTTATTATTATTTACTAGGGGTACCCGCGACTTCGTAGGCACCCTTACAATATTTTACAATATTTTGTTTGATTGTGATTTGAAAGTAACCCACACCAAATTTTAGGGCTCTTCTTTGCAGTGCTTCAGTTATGGTTTATGTATTTTCTTTATATAGAGGTACCCATCCCTGGATAAAGTTCTAAAATAAAGTTCTAAAATTCTAAAATTATTTTTCTAAAAATCTAAAAAATCTAAGTGTTTAAAATATCCCGCTTTCAAAAATAAAACGTGCTGCCATATTTGCAGTACCTTCAAGTTGGTCAAATTGCGTACTTTTGCTACCTTTTCTCCATTTTCTCTTGGAAATGAGATATTTTTGCGGAAAAAATTATCCTATATCAGAACCGAGATACTAGGGTACCTCTTTACAAAATTTTGTTAAAATTCGTCCAGTAGTTTCTACGTGATGCGATCACAGACAGACAAAAATTTCAAAAATTGCTGTCTGCACCAGCAAGAAAATTTTATTATATGTATAATAAAACTGTA